>JAPDSC010009164.1:673774-684421 GCA_026290005.1 Latrodectus geometricus | reverse complement strand
TTTATACAGGATCGTCTATTTTTGTTTGAAGAATACGAATAAATATTAAAATACATTCTTAGAGATAAAATGATTATTGATAAAAGATGCCTTAACATAACAGTTACAGAGGTATTTGAAATTAGTAATAAAAAATCATTGGTGATGGAAAATAGTATACAGTGAATTGAACATTCAGCTATAGGATTTAATTTGGTGTTGGATGAATAATTTTTTATCATATTGTTTAATTGAACCTGTATCTTCACTTTAAAAAGTGAGTTTTATTTTATTCTTGAGGGAGGAATATTTAAAACAAATGAGTTGGTTATCTAATCGTTGAACAACTGACTGTCTCAATGTTGAGTATGTAGCTAGTAATTCATAGCTACCAGATCAGAGATATTCACTCCAACAAATTCATCTGGGACATATTGCTCACACGCAGCTTAATTACTGTAGGAATTCTCATACTTCTTACAACCATTATAATATATTCGTTCGAACTATAATATATTTTTTTTATTTGTAAACACATACTACTTCTTGTAGAGAAATAATTATTTTCCTCATGAAAAAAGTTTTAAATAAATATTTTGTTGTATTTATTTAAAGTTCAAAAATAATTAAAATACATACTTTTGTATGGGATTTAAGTGGAATAGAAACACTTTTGGGAAATTCAGTTGCATCCTAAATCACTGTCATGGTAAACTTTAATTACTTTTGAATTATTTCAATTATTTTCGAATTACTTCATTAATTTAGTAGCGTATCAGACAGAAATAAAAAAAAATCAAAATATTAACTTATGAAATTTCACTTGAATAAAAAAATTAATGCATATATAATCATTAGAATTTTTAATCATATTTTCATAATTTTAATATATTTGTTTATCTTAGGTTTCCTGCTGCCTGATTCTGCCAACTGAAAAGCCGCTAAGCAAAATCAACCACTTCTCGATTTTGATCTATGATAAAGTGACGAGGACAGCACTTGAGTTAACACCTTCTCCATTTCACACTACACCAGCGGAAGAACAGCGGAAAAAGACCATTATTTTCCGGTCTTGAGAACGTTGCTTTTCCACACCAGGCCATGAAAGAATTCAGATGGAAATTAAAATGTTGTTATGTAGAAAAGGGGTGCTTATTTATTTTCAAGCAGCAAAAAATATCTATCATAGTTGCATTTTAAAAATAAAAAATTCTGAAACTTATTCTGTAGCTGTACGCATTATACACTAATTTCCTTTTACTATTCATATTATAATTCTTAGATTATTATGATTTCTCATTTGTATACATTTTCAACTTCTAGGCAATTTTATCTAGCACACGTTTAATATTTTTAAAACGAAAAGTAAATTCTTGAGGTTTTTTAAATTTCTTTTAAATTATTAATTAGGATTATTATTAATAATTTTATCACAAAGAATTAAACTTTTTTCTGAATGGTTTCTCCATGAAGTACAGATAAATAATTTTATACTTCGAAATAAATTCAAATAAAAACATAATTAGGTCTACCGAAAAGTTCTGTCAGTTCTGGTTACACTCAGTTTCAACTAGTATGAGCATTGGAGACTGCGAAATTCTTGATTCAGCTCAATAAACCACATCGGATCATATTTGGTGATAGGGTTTGTATAGAATTATTCGAGATGGGTTTTACATAAGTTTTGTGAGAAGAATTTGAATGATAGAAACATCATATGCACATCTCTGCTAGAACATACAACAAAATGTAACCGTTCTTGGACCGGTTTATAACTGGGTATGAAAAGTGGATTACCTATGAAAACATCATAAGGAAAATGGCATATTTTAAACTAGGAAAACTTGCCCCCTCCACCTCTAAAACAAAGTTGAGCCTAAACAAATGAATGTTGTGAATATAGTGGGACATTCGAGGACCAATACATTTTAAGTTGTTGAAACCAAACGAAAGGCTAAATTCAGAGAGGTACAATCAGCTAAAAACAACACTCCAAGAAAAGAGGCCGGCACCTTTCGATTATCACTTGTTTCTGCCTTAATAATATTTTTTGCAAGGCTAACAATTAAAGAACGAAGAAGATATCAAACAAGTACTTGTTCAATTTCTGACCTCTAAAAATAAAACATTTTTTAAAAATGCGATATGCAAATTGCTATTGCGCTGGCAAAAAGTCATATATAATGATAATCAATTATATTATTCAATAAAGTTTATTCAAGAGCTGAGATTGTTTTATCCTAAAATGGACAGAGAAGTTTCCGGTATATATATTAAGTTGGGGAAAAAGAAATCCATTATTTTTACGTGAACTTTATGTAACTTCTTTTGGATTCACTTTGTAAAAAGGTTTAAAACAGCTTTCATATAGATTTTTAGGTCTTGCGCGTTACGACTGCTGACATGCGGTTAACTTCGATCATTTTTGATATTTTATAGACATTTTCGACGATGCTGTATCCACATGCGAGGTGCATCTCTAACATCAAAAATACCCGAACGGAATCGATGAAACAAAAATTGTACATAACTGGTTGTTACAGTCTTATATAGGACGATAAACACCTTTCACAATTTTAGCCACCCAGCTATCTTTTTCGCTGTTACAAGCGAAAAACGAAAATGTATCGAATTTTCTGTTTGTTGTCTTCCATTTTTAAAACCTTGTACTCGTAACTGAATTAATCAAACAAAAAACCGCAAGAGGATATTTTAGTGTCAAATGTCACCTTTCCAACGAGCGTAAATCTGAAATTGTTTGATAGATACCTCACGAGATATTGATCACTACAGACGTTTACCGAAAAAATAATGGATTACTTTTTCCCCAACCTAATATATACCTAATAAAATATAGTTTGTTACTATAGTCACGGGTATATTATTATATAAACACCTTACTCTAGATAATGCGTTTTTTAATATTTTAATTTCAATATTTTGCTGCGTTGACATAATGATTGACGATTTTGACTCTACAACAAGTGTATTCCACAAATGTGAGTATATTGTAAAACTGTCTATCATAGTTATTATGGTCTCGCCCTACATTAGTTCATGCATTCTTTAATAATATCTTACCATTGTTGAATCGACACTGTGTATAATCTTATTTGGTTGAATTGCAGTGGGAGAATTGTTATTCATTTTTTTATATGCATGTCTTAATATTAAATACTTAGTATTGATGAATTTTATTATTCTCTTTCATACATCTTTAGGCCAACTGTCTGTTAGATTTTCAAAATATTTCTTTATAACTTCAGAAGTATATATCAAACTATCTAATAGAACACATCCAGATTTAATATAATTAAGTGTAGAAGAACTGGATAATGTTAAATTGGTACACAAAGCAATTCTAACAAACATTTTTCTAATTAGAACCTGTTCAGTTTCAATATAATTTCTTCTAAATTTTGCACTTTTGAATTTATTTTATGAAGAAATGTTAGAATTTCTCATAAAATCATCCTTTTTTTATTTGCATCCCACTTTCATAGAAGCAGATAAATACAAGAAGGAATGTGACTGCGCTAGTTTATTGAAAACAGAGGAAAGGAGAAAAGAATCTCCATCGGAGGCCCGATATTTTCTCTAACCCCGTGATCCCAATCCTACAGGTCACTTGAAGTAAGGAGCTCTTATCTCTTGGCTGTAACTTCTTGATTATTGCTCTACTAATATTTCAGCACCTCGTAAGACTTCAGCGTGATGTTGCTTTCCTCCTAACGCCAAGGGAATTGGAATTGATAGTCGACTTTTTGTCAGCCGCAACCAATTCCCCCATCATCTCTAATGTTTACGAGTTTCCTATCTGAAATTCGCCTTTTTATGAATGTTTTGTCTGAGAAATCTCGGATATCTTAATTCGAGGTCATTGGTAGGGACATCACTTTTCTCAGATCATAACACGGAGTCCATGGCAGATATGTGCTCTCAGTGGTGATAGTGGCTCTATTCGAGACACTGTCACTCAATCGTGGTGTAATCTTTTTATAGGACGGGTTACTGGGTATTAAATTGTGTAACAAGATTTTTTTTCCTCATTCATCTAGGAAAAAATATGAACGTATCACTGTATCGCGTGTTTATTTTTGCTCACCACACAGTGTATTTTATTCTTTAGGTTTCAATTAGTATTGGAAGTTTTTTTATAATTTGTTTCATTATATCTTGTTGAATGCAAAATTGACATGAGTTGCGTATTCTTATATAAGTATATGCTTTGCAGGAAAAATGCTTTGTGATAAAAACATACTTATTATATGGACAACTTATTTTAGTGTTATCTATGCATTATTATGGAATTTATTTGATATTTATTTAATAACATTTATTGTTAACAGTATTAACGATAATAAGCATTTTGTTAGAATGTTACAATCGAAATATTTAATTTTAATGATGATATATATCATGTTGAAACGAAATAATTCCACCATATACTAATAAATAAATAAAATATATACAATAGGAAAATTTCCAGTAAATTTTTTTCTAATAAATAAAATTTGAATATATATTTTAAATTATTTCCGAATTTTTCCGAAACTTTAAGATAGTTAAGATTTTTTGAAAATTTAAAATTCCTTCGAGAAGAAAAGAGGAGAAATGAGACAATATGTGTTAACATCTGCTTTGGATATTTTAAATTTTTAAGACAAAACTTAATTTTTAAATGTTTTACAAAGAAACACATTCAAATTCAAAACTAACTTTAAAAAAAATTATAAGTAATATATTAATTCAAAAAATTCTAAATTTATTGCTGTTTACGTAGAAATATTTTTTATTTTTCAATACTATTTATAGTATTGATAAATAAAAATAATAACTGGAATAATTTGGGAATATTTAAAAATTTTGGCGAAAATATATGTAGACACTCATTATAAATAATCGTTACTTATTCATATGAAAATAATAAAGAGTTGTTTATCCGCTCAATTATAAATTATTATTCAATTTTTTTACATTGTGCATGAAATGAACGTAATTATACAGTTAAATTAACGTAGTGTTCATTGAAAATTAAATTAATATAAATAATTAGGCAAAATTAATTTTACTTATGAATTGCACACAATTTGTTTTAAATAGGTAGAAATAATAACTGACACTTGGGCGTTACAATTCTTAACGAAATGCCCGCCTTTTGATCACCAAATCCGGCAAGAAATGAAAACAAAAACAATTGTATTTAAGAAAAACATTCTGATATTTTGCTGCTCGAGGGAAAAAAACATCTTAAATGTCGCCGAAATTTCCTGCCTGGGCTTTATCCGAAATGAGAAAACAGGATAATAGCACAAAAAAAAAAAAAAAAATTGTGTAAAAATACGCTTATTATAAAAAGGGAAAAACATCTCGGGAAAAGCAACACTGTTAAGCTATATCCTCCTCTGTATACGTTACAATGTATTTACTTTAACGGCCTCTGTCTTAAGCTCAGAGGATGGTTTGGGGGCATTTACCTAGTTTTACCGCGGAAGAATTTAATTACTTCTTTTCCCAGATACAAAGCTCTTTATGCATAAATCCTAACCAGAGATGGTGCTAGAGCTTAAAAATGGGAGCAAAAACTTTCCCATCTGTTACCGCAACCAAGATGAAATCCCATTTTCTTTGGGACAACTGTTTACTCTGCGGCTTTAGCTACTTGTAATCTGCATTCAATTATGGTGAATGCCTTGTGTAAACTTTACGCGGGGAAGCCGCTCCTCGGGTGTTTAAGTCAGAGGCACGTGTCATCTCTCTGCACAACAGAGGATGTTGACTAAAAATGGAAGAGCAATTATTTTTTACACCTCAATGCAGAAGAGTAATCATGCTTCTTATGAGGTGTTCTTTTGTCACATTTCCCCGAATAATTCTGTTCAAAGATATACAGTTTAATATAGAAGCCATTATTCCTCAAATACAGAAAATATTTGTACTCTTTTTCTATTTTATACGTGTTTTAAAGAAGTATTCTCTCTTGCAGATATTTGGGTTTTATTAAGTAGTTTTACATAAAACTCTTTTGGAAGTTGTACTTATTAATATTATTTGATGAAAAATTAGTTTAAGCAACATTTTAATATAAAGAAAATCAAATTTGTGTGGGATTTAACCTAAAGTTAAATCCCACACAATTTTAATGACATTTATACAATTTAATATGAACATGTATACATAGTCCATGAAGATGTAAGTTATTAATGGCACAATAAAATTAAAACAATTACTATCAGTTTATAATGCATAAACAGATTATTTTATTCGTTAAAAGAAATGAGAACTTAATCGTCTAATATGCTGATTTTTGTAGTTCTCTTATTTAAATATCTTATAAGCTTCTTTATTTATTGCAAATATTTTGATAGAGATACTACTGTTTAAGATACTATAAATAAAAATAATAGCACAAATCAATTTAGTGAACATTAGTATTAATAATTAATATCTGTAGCAAAATATTGTAGTATTAATATAGAATATTATTCTTATTGAAATCTTTATAAATTTGAATAATTTTATAAAGATTGTACAAGTATGAAGTTTATTCGAAAATTAAAGATGTAATGCTTCAAAAGGAAATTGAATTAATTACATATTTTCTGGAATTAATTAATGAGAAATCAGATTTCTTTAGTAAATTTTAAAATCAAATATTGAAGTATATAAAAGCATTAGCTGATATATTTCTGTTATGAATTACTATTGTTCATCTTGATATTTTGAAACATTTTAGGAACTTAAATAATCAGTTTTTATAAAATAAATAAAAAAAAAACATTTAACTTCCTTAAATTATAGAAACTTTGATAGATGTACAAATTTTTTAAGACTAATTAATAAAAAATATCAAAAAAAAATTGGTGTTGTATAAAAGCTTTAAAAATAAGGATATTGTAAATTTTTTACATTTTTAATATTTTTGAGATAACTAAAACAAGCTACAAGAAAAATGTTTAAAATAACCATCAAAACATGATATAATTTCATATTTGAATTTGCATGAATTTATTTAACAAAAGAAAATTTAAATAAAAAACAAGTAATTTTGACTATGCAAAATTCAAGTAGGTAAATTTCTTTTGTTTGAAATAATAAAAATACTGTGTAATTTACTCTTTGCGTAATGTTGAAAATATTTTTATTTAAGTTTTTAGATGTACGGGATTATTAGTAATACATCTTCATATTAAATTAAAAAAGCACCCGTGAAAATGCTTTTAAAATATTCTTAAATCAAACTTCAGATATTTTTGTTAAATTTTAATTGAATTATGAATTATAAATAAAACTTAACAGCTTTTTCTATAAAGGAAATAAAGCAAACTTATTTCACTATAGAAAAATTTACTAGAGATCTCTCTCTCTCTCTCTCATTCAAAAAGTTTCAGTTCTTAAAATGTCGCTACAACCTAAATATACAATCTTGTCAATCATAGATCATAAACGTAGTCTGTGCATCAGTGAATAAACACTTTAATTGTTTATCAGATAAAGAGAATTAAATTTTTGTAATCAAAGGATGAGATGCCGATTTTTTATATTAGTTTGATATTGTTCGAATACTTTCCATAGACAGTTTATTTCCAAAATAACATCTAATTCTTGATATAAAAGGACCATGAAATTATTTATTTGATTTTTTTGTCATTTTTTCAAACTACAGTGTAAAGAGTATTGGTCTTGAATCACAACTTCTTATTTTATACTCCATAAACATATAACTTTCAAAGAGAGGGTATAACTAGTACCCACCCACCCACACCCACCCACCCACACACACACACATACATATATATATATATATATATATATTGTTTAATGTATAGTGTATAATGTATAGACTATAATATAGGTAAAGCTTATTAAAATTTTAATATCCTCCTTTAATATATTTAAAAATATAATTTGTCATGTGGTTAAAGAAGAAAAGTTTAGTAATCTTGAAAAATGCATTCAAACAGTTTTTGATAATAATAAACTAGAAAATTAAAATAATAACATGTAAATAATATAATTTTAATTTTAAATATCATTTAGATAATAAAAAGGAATTTAAATTTCTTTATATATGATTAACTAAAAGTTATTAAAAATATTGTGGTATCAAGTTTATATTGAATTAAAAACGTGTCTGGTAATTCATTTTCTTTATGAATAATCTTTAATGTATAAAGTGGTTCACTCTATGTCTTGTATGCACTACTGTAAATAATTTATGGTATATTATATATGTGTTGAAATATATATTTTGTTATTAAGATAATTTTATTAATTTATCGTGTGATTCAATACATCATATATATCAGCATAATCTAAGGTTAATCACTGCTTGAATACCCCCGAGTCTTTATATAAGTAACGTATTTTTCCGTTTATTGATATTATTAAAGTAGAATTACACTGAAGTAGGTGCGATTACACACACATAAATGTATTAATAACCCTAATGTTTAATTTTTATCATAAAGTCATAATCATTTTATACATTTCAATATAAAATGCCCTCTCTTAAAAAAAATTAAAAAGTTCTCTCTCCAATCAATTTATTTTCAATTGCTTTTTTTAACAGCAACTGAGGCAAAATATGCATTTGGTTAAACATAGGATAATTAACCATGAATTATTAAATTTTCATTCTGAAACAGATAATTTTTTTGAAAGGATTTGTTTTTGATTAATTGATAAAACCTATCAATAATTATTTTGAATAACTGAAAAGATTTCGAAGCATGAAGTTATGTATTCCAAAAATTCTTAATAATAATATTGATTTAATTTAGAATATTAAGTGAATATTCAAATTATTTCTGCTAATTTCAGCAGCATAAAAACGTAATAGAAAATATGACTTCACATATCAATTTATCTGGATAATAATAGACAATATCCAGCAAAAGAGAAAACGCTGCATTCTATTGCGATTAAAAGTTTGCAAAGAACGCATTTAGTTCCCAAAGAATGCAGTCAGACAAAAGAGTTAAAAATGATCGACTCCTCTCTTCTCGTGAATAACTAATATACCTCTCTTATTTACTCTTCCAAGTACCCCATATGTATATGATGTTGTCTCATCGACGATATAAACTTTCATAATCGCTGCGCTTCTAGATTTTAATACTGAGCCAGGGACCAGACATCACCATTAAAATGCCGCTCAGAATCTTCATAACTTGTTGAAGTGGATACAACCCTTTTCTACAATAGTTGTATCTACGTCGTTTCGCCATTAAAAGAGTCTGAAGGATGTTATGAAGTTTGAGGGCTGTGCTAATAATAACAGCGTTGGGTTTTGAGGAAGAAAAGTGTTTTTTTAAGAGGCTATTACTAGGATCTTGAAGCAAGGTTTCCACTGTCGGAGAAAAAACACATAACGACGGCTGTTATTAATTTTCATTAAGTTTGGCGTTTATTGAAATAATGATGTTTTATTCGAGTGAACTTTGCTTGTTTTCCTGTTCGTATTCTAAAGTACTTTTTAAGTGTCTTTTTCTTTTGATAGTGACATTTAATTTCAGTAAGATTTTATTTTGTTAAGAGCTTCAGTTATGTAAATAATTAGTTTAAGCAGAGACATGAAAATACAGCAAATTCTAATACACTTAAAATAAATTTATTTTTCAGTAAATTAATAAAATTATATGATTTTTTTTAATATAATTCTCAAAATACTAAATTTGAATGACTACAGTTGCATTATTTCTAATTGATAAAAATGATTAAATTTAACATATTAATGATTCTGATGAGAAAAATGGTGTCATTATTTTAAATTACTGATGTATCTATTATTCTTAGGAAGAAATACTTTTGAGTACATTGTAGATCAGAATTTAAAGAACAAAGTACTTTTAAGGGAAACTTCCTTGTTAACATGTGTCATTAATATAACTAGCAACTCTTCTTTCTTATATATTAAAAGAATAGAAAAGGCATTGTAAGTCAACTTTATATTCTAAAAGAGTTACAATAATTGTTTAGCTAGATTCCTTCTTATGATACGTTAACGATGACAATTTTTGCAAAAAATGTTTTCGCAAACAGTTGAACCATAATGAATATAAAATCATCGTTACATAATAGTTTGCTTAACAGCCCTCGTGAACCAATGCCTTCTTGATTGAAAAAATTAAAAAATGTTATTGTAATGATCTCTGGTTAACCTTTTATCAATAGTTCTTGTTCTTTACTGAATCGACCCGTCTCAGTTTCACACTTGCTAGCATTATAGTTCAGTGACCTAAAATTGTCCTTTTTTAAAAATTATGATCATGTTTTAGAATCGCAATCCATTTGATTCTATTGATTTTAGTATATTTTATAATGCGAGGTTGCTTATGAATCCCGTATAGGTCAAAACTGTATAGCCCCTCCTCAAATAGAGTTATCTTGATTTATGTCATCAATTTTTTACAACGCTCCTTTTTTCAATAAGAGCAATATGATTTTATTCCGTTTTAGTAAGTGTCCAGGTCTCGGGCATATTGAAGAAACAATCTTAGTTCATTTGCTAGCTATCTAAGATGAATAATAACGAATGTTATTTATAAAAATAATTTAACGAACACCACGAACTTTATTTAGTATTATTAAATAAATTATTGCAAATCATTAAAAGATACATACATACATGAAGTGTGTAAAAGGTTTTTAAATTAGAAGAAAAAA
>JAPDSC010009164.1:661650-673374 GCA_026290005.1 Latrodectus geometricus | reverse complement strand
TGTTTAATGATCAATTAATAAAACTTATACTAAGTTATATTTAAGTTATAGTTTGAATGTTTTATTTATGAGTTTAATGAGAAACTGTATTCAGTCAAATTTCAAAAATTTAATATAAACTTAACTATTCGAATCAAAATTAAAATTTAATAAACCGTTCAAAGTTTTTGAATATGTTTCTAATAAATACACTCAGAAACCATTCATGAATAATAAAACATAAAAAAATTCCTTTCCCTATATAGTAAAACTTTTAAGCATAAAAATTAAAATTTTCAGTAATTATAGAATAATTATTAAAAATAAAATACTGATGAACTTATTGGTGGTATATTGCAATGTTAAAATTGTATTCTAAACCAATATATATATATATATATATATATATATATATATATATATATATATAACTGTATGATATTATAGTAATATATCATATTGCTTTTCAATAATGATAGGAAGTTAGCGGAAAAAATTTAAAAATTAAAAAGAGCTTATCAAACATTTTTTTACAGATCTAAATTCGAATCACTTTATAAAATTATTAAAGATGCAAAGTATTTTTTAACTTTTTTCTTTTCTTGTTTTACGCTGTGGAACCCTGCATGATTAAAAGTTTTTTTGAAAAACCTTGAACACAATGCCTTCTGGCAAGATTTCTTACATATAACAGGCTATATTGACTTGAGGAAGAATAGACACTCAATAAACTTTCAAGCGCTACTTCATGCAGACATATATACCGAATGTCGAAAATTCTCGTCACTCGTGATTTTATATTGACATGTTTTCTCCAGTAAAAACTTTTGGCAATTTATTGGAGACTTATTTATTCAGCTTACGAAATATATTAACGTCTGGTTCTGAAAAACTAGTCTAGCTTTCCATCTCAAGTAATTTTTAAAGAACAAAGAATTATATTTTCTTTTGTTTAGTCTGAGTTTTAAATGTAAACCCGTATTGAATGAGGCTTGTTCCTCATCTTCCTGTATATATTCAAATTATTCTCCATTTAATAAATTATTTTTTTAGAGAAGATTTCGATTGGAAGAAATAACAAAGAAAATGCAATCTATCTGGTTGATTTTTATTAACAATTGTTATGGGAGACAAAATGTTTTCAAATAATCAATACATGGAATTGAATTTGTCATTACAGTTTTAAAAAAACTATTCCAAAAATGATAAAAATATAGTAAGAAAACGTTAAAACAGATGTTAAAATTCAATTAATAAAAGAAAAATATTGTATTTATAAATGCATTTTATCTTCAATTCGCAGTCTTTTTACCCGCTTATTAATTTTTTTCGTATTCTTAAATATTTTCATTATTAATTAAGATTTTATTCTAAAATAAATTGAAGATTATAAGTATGTAAAATTAATTATACTATAGATATAGAAGAATAATTTTTTTTATTTAATTGAAGATTTCTATAAGAGAATATAAAATTTTAAATTTAATTAATTCCTGTCTGTGTAGCCTAAAACGATTAGTTGAGTTTTTCAAGAAACATTGGAATTTAAATATCTATTCCTTGGTTACATAAATGATTTGCTAACTTATTAAGGTAGAAGTTAAATTTAGAATAAAATCACAATATCTCTATTAATCAAAAAAGGTGACACTTAGTAAATCAAGTTTGACATCCCGGAACTGATGCAAACTCACTAAATTGCCATTCATTATTGTCAAGTCGTAATGTTTTCTTCTGTAGAAATAGCAAGACTGTAGATGGAGTTGAAATCTAAAGAAATGTACTTTGTATAAGTTAAGAGCATAAACAACAAGTGCCTACGTAGGTGATTGTCCTTATGTATATCAGCCGTTAAACATACTTTCTTGATATCCACTAATCTTGACTTTGTGTTTTTGACTTGTTGTTTGTAAAGCCGATCTCTGGCGTTGTGCTTCCGAGGCTTCTATTATGCTATAAAGTTGTGATTTACTGCCTGTCACCCTTCTTTGGTGGAGGAAGTTTAATATCCACATTCTGATTTTATCGGAGGCTCAAGCTCATAAAATTTGAAGTATAAACTTCCAGCTGTTTAATGCTAACTCGAAAGATTAAATGCTATTTGTTTTGTCTAACATTACTAACATTTCAAGAGTTTACTTTTGAAAAAATATTTTATCAGTTCGTATTTTTGATTGTAAAGCCCTTAAATAACTTTTTCTAATTTTTAAATGACATTAATTAATTGTATTCGGAAATTTTAAAATAATTAGCATCTTAATAAAACGAATGTATAAATTTAAAATAACAATTATTGGCTCTAAATGAATTGATGTGCACTTAATTACAAAATAATTTTTGAAATTCTACTTGCTTATTATTACCCAAAATTTAGTACTTTAATTATTGAACAAAATGCTTATAATAATTTAATTTTTTGCAAAAATATTATACATATTATTGTAAATTATATTTTAATATTCCAAGAATTCATAATGTTCTTCAAATTACAAAGTTTCAATTCATTTTTTTCAGATAATGTGGTAAATTGTTAAATATAATGAAAATGTATTAGAAATTTTGAGATATAAATTTTAACTAAAACAGTTAATCAAATTAAAAACTGTATCAACTGATGATAATTATTAATAAATGTTTTTACTTATTGCCCAAAATTTCACATATAATGATTTTCTGAACATCTCATAAATAAATTCATATTTTTAGAGAGTTATCGAATTGTAACTTAGTAAGTAACAATTTTTAAGAACATTAATAACCTACTTTAGTGTAATTAGATTATTTAGAATACATTTTCAACTGTTATTTCATAATTTCTTAATATTTGTTAAATAATCTTAATTGGTGTAATGTCATTAGTACTCTTAGACGAGTTTCAGAGAAAGTTCTTCATTTTAAGTCATATATGCTGAATGAATTTATGTCTATACACTTAGTACTCCATGTTTGAACTCTCTCTCTCTGTCTTGCTCATTTGCTTTTTTATTTCAAAAGGTAATTAATATAATTAGAATAAATTTTCAAGCAAAAATTACTAACAATTTAAATTTAAATAAGTAATTTTATATGTCCTTACAATCCATTTATATTTAAAGAAACATTTAAGCAAAACTATATATTATAAATAAACTTTTCTTTTTCATCATTCACAATAAAGAGAATTGAATTGTAGCATCTACAGCCACGAATTTTTGTTTAAATTTGACTTTTAAAAAAATGACTTTTAAATGAGTTTTTTCAAAATGACTTTTAAAATTACACGAAGTGCAGGGAAGTTTCAATTCATTTTCTTTTATATACACTTTAGGAACAAATTTTTTCTTTTATATACATAAAAAAATTTATAAAAACTTGATTATTCATTGAAAGACCAACCTCAAACCATTAAGTAACCATCCGTATGCTTCACCCTAAGAAGGAGACAGATAAGGTTGTAAAATTCTGCGGGAGTTTGCTACACGTAAACCTATCCCTTTGTATGGAATAATGAGAAGTTGGATTCAACGAAAAACAAGACGCTTCCATTGAATAACATACCTGATTTTATGGTGCTTGCATCACTGTACCTGCAGCTCTGCCCTACATATTTAATTCGTGAAATTCCCTTCGAATTGTATGGGTCGATACTGTGTTCTGTAGATGTTTATTCAGATCAGCCGTCATTTTTGGTACCGTGGTCTTCCTTTTGGTGGTCATGTCTTCTTTAATATCCATCTGTCTATTTTGATTTTCCTTCCATAGATCTGTCTCATTGATGTTATTTGTCATGATAGTTGTATGCAACCATCCTTTAAACACGATGCATATTGATTCGCAACAGCTATGCAACTCTAATTTCGTATGATTAATAAAAAAGATCAAAACTTCAGTAGATAATCCGCTGTAAATTTTAAAAATACTATCACATACAGAGAATCAAATCAGAAGACCTCAGGTGTTTGACAAAATGTTGAAGCCACACTTGACTTCAGTTTAATTATCTGTAAATATATATCACTTAAACTTCTACAAATATACTTCAAAGAATATATAGGCTATGTCAATTCTCCATTAATGACTAATTGAACATACAGCGTGGAATTTTGTCTTCATCAATCCCAAATACAGTACAAAGACGAGCGTATTGTTCTTTCATTTTACTGAGTATCGAATTTGAAATATCGTGGCGAATAGTGAAGTCTCTAGATTTTTGTTCTTGGTTTTGTTACACTTTGTAGAAATACAGTTTCAGCTTATTTTGTAGTGTTTTCTAGATTGCTCTGTATGATACTTTTGTCTGTCTGAAAATGTCTCCAAAATTATATTTTCCATCTGCAGTAATCACCTACATAAATGTTACTATTAATTTAAACATTTTATCTTCATTAGAAATTGCTAATTACAATTTACATTATAGACGTAATACCAAGAATTCTGTAGCTTCGAATTTCAGCTTCAACTCTAAATACAAAACATGGTTTTTCTCCTTAACCACCTTGCACAATATTCATGGAGATATATGCTGTTGATGACACAAAGTATACTCCAAATTCTTAAATAAAATTTAACTTAGAAGGTTCTCTTTATTTTAGTAATATTTATTTGTAGCTTTGACTTATAAGTCAAAGTTATCTGATGCAGTTGGTTTTTTAAACAATTTGCAACATTCACTGTCACTAATTGTTTGAAAAGTATTAATTGTTTCATTAAAACGAAATAAAGGACCCGAAAAAATACAACGTGTCAAGTAAAAATAAATCTCTTAAAGCCCAATGCGAACGAATAATAAATAGTACAAGATGGTGCGTATTACATAGAGACAACATACTTTAAGGAATTAAGATAAAAATAGTTTTTTCAGATGTGTGTCTCCTGCATAATCTCTCGTCCTTCGTCTGTATCTTGAAATATATATTTTTATTTTCTAAATGTCAATTTTAATCTGCTTTTCCATTTTGGACTCATTATTTTATTCCCGTTTTTTGTGTTGATGTAATTCTTTAGAAAAAGCTTAGTACTTAACAATTATATGATAACTTCTTTGTTCTTAAGACAGTTGTTATATTTGTTGAATAAACAAGAAACAAAATTGCATCTTTTAAAAATATTTTAATTACTTTACTCATGTTTTCTTTGATTTATTCAAAATTATGTATGATTTAGTAAAAGCAATTATATTCTGATATTGATGAAGGAATTATTGGCAAATATTTTTAAGGAGCATATAAAGATGTATTTCTAATCTGTAAAGACATACGTTGTAATATATATTTTTAAAGTTAGAAGATATAATTTTAAATGATTTTTCACGTGGTATTCAGTAAAGAAAGCAAATGTTTCAAACAAAACAATTTTTTCATTATAATTTAGGAATTGTTATATATAAGATCTCAAACACTTTGTGACTAAATTTTCAATAACTTTGTTCCTTACTTTTTATACACAAAATATTTAAATGGAACATTAAAAGTATTAGGAGATGAAAACCTTTTACGATATGAAAATTACGTTTCAAAGTGAATTTAAATGTATACTTGGTTGTCAAAGTCTTAAAAATAAGATATTCGAGTCTCTCTCAGCTGCTAATATGATACTTTCTTAATTATAAAATGATTCATTCAATTCAGAAAATGTATTAATATAGTTATTTAATTAAATCTAAATATATACTACATTTTCAAATATTGACACGCTTTCATTACTCAAACAAAATAAAATTTTAAATTTTTTAAACGAATTGATAATAACTTTTTGACAAATATTTTTTTGAGTCTATAAAATTTTAAAATTCATATTATTCATATAAAATTATAAATTAATTAAAACTCATTTTGAATACACTCATTTTTCACTCAATTAACACTCATTTTTCGTAATAATTTGTAGTATTATTTAATTATTTATATAAAATATACATGAATATATTATTGAAAAGTATAATATTTCATTAAAATAATAGCTTTTTGAATCTTATAAAATAATTCTCACAAAATTATGAAAGAACTCACAAAAAAACTGGATTATATCAATTAAATATCATAGAGTATAATAATTATTGAGATTATTCCCTAATTAAAAATATATTTCACTTTTGTCTTGAAAATTTTTAAGAAATGTTTATAAATTTTTTAATCTTAATTCCTCAAATAAAATTTTGAGTAAAAATTTAGAGCTTTTTGCAATTGACCAGACTAATAATGAAAGTGAAAACCTAATTTTGAGGTGCATCAAAAATTTGTATGCAGCAAATTTATTCGTACATAATAATTGTTCATAAACATTTATCTTTATTAACTTAAAATTTCTCAACAATAAAGATTGAGCAAATAAAGTATTCAGATTTATACATTTATGCTATACTTGTATTTTTTTAATTTTAATGCAGTAAAATTTTTACAGTTTTACTTTATTTTATTGAAAGAGTATTAATGGGAAGAAAAATGTGTATTTTAATCAGGGAATTTTAGAAATTATTTTAAATGAACATATTGATACATGAAATGATTGTATAGAAAATATTACCTTTAAATAAAATATTTAAACTGTCTAAATTCAAGTAATACTTTCAAAAAGAGTAATTTTATTAATAATCTTAGCTTGTCTTTTTTGGATTTAGCGCCAGAAATCATTACCTAGCTACCATTATCAATTGTTATTTCGTTTGATTATTGCAATAATCATTATCAATATTTTATTATATTATAACTTAAAGATAATAACGAGTAAGTAATTAAAAAATTAATTTAATAGAAGTTAACAACACTCATTTCAATAAACATAGCTATTTCCTTCCCTCATAATATCATAAATAACCATTAATTTTGCTTAATTCCTTTTGTGAAATGATCAGAACAATTACTTAGGCTACACGTGCGTGATACGTGTTTTTCATTAAATGACGCATACTTATTATAAAAGTAACATCATACAATCAAAGAAATCAGTCTATCATAAAAATAATGCGATATTTTGGAACATATTATAATCTTTAGCAGTATTAAAAAAAATCTCATTGTTACAAGTCCTTTGTTCAGTCATTCCATTTTTGAGATATATGGTAAGTTTCAGCCTTAAAATGTTATACTTCTGATGAAATAATGTTTCAATAAATATCGATATTTCAAATGTGCAATCAAATCATATTGCTTAATTTCATTGAGCAACTAGTCTTCTTGAATTTATCAACTTTTAGAAGTGATGCTAATCACGTTTATCTCATCTGAGTCTTCTCACCAATTTTCACTGGAGATATATTGCTCACCATCACAAAATTACTCAAACTAGCCAGTGTGGCTGGTAACAGTTGTGTAATATGCATGCCTATTGTCAAGTGTCTGTTGCCATGCCTATGCTCAACTCTGATTCTCGTTGATCTCAATATGATCTTCAAGAGTTCTTCTTGTGAAACTTCACTCTAATAAGTAGACTCAACTTTTTCAGTAAGCCGACATATAAGACAGTGCTTTCTCACTCTGAAGAAGGTTGAGGAAAAATTTTGAATACGTTTTATATGTTTCATAGATCCTATTGCATGGGCATTAGAACTATGTATACGGTAGTCTGTCAAACAATCTTATGTAATATCTGAGAAATGTTTATATATTTCAATGTAATAACATCTGCTTACATTAAGTGTTTGAAATTGAAATGTAATTTTTGAAGTTAAATATGAATTAAATTTTATTGTCTTTAGTGCTCAAAGCTATAATTATAATCTTATTAATTAAATATTTGTCATTTTGATCCTTGAAAGAAATATCTCCCAATGGCCAAATTACAACCCCTTATAATTTATCATCATATGCAAGATAGAAAACATCATCTGTCTAGATCTGCAGCGAACTCACTAAAATTTACAGAAAGCTTAAAGAATTCTATAATGGTAAATCATGTGATGTATCTAATTCATATAGGTTCTTATATAGAAATATCTGTTATAAATTTCAAAACTCCATTACTAAATTTCAAAAAATATAATATAATAATTAGTATTAAATAGTTCAAATGAACTTTTCAAGCAATTAATATTCCATAACTAATTTGAATTTATATATATATATATATATATATATATATATATATATACACACAACTTTACATCTAAAATTTATTAAAAAAGATGACTTGGACAATCTCTTGAAGTTCATCTTGTAAAACGTTAATCAATAAATAAATATCAAATAAGTGTGTTTCCTGCGGATGCTGTTAGATCTCTATTCCTCATCTATTTCTGAGATAAAGTTATCTACAATTCTCCATAAGCTTATCTTGAACAGAATATTTTATGAATGAGCCGTAAAAGATAAGAAATTACAAAGGAGTTTTTGAATTGCACATTTTTTCTTCTCTATATTCATGTAGTATATTTGTAAATACAACAACCTACAAATGGATAAATTATTAACAGATTCCGATTTATATTTTTTCAGCTTTTGGTTTTGACATTCATAGCTTTAATATACAAATACCTGCCTCTGAAAGTAAGCTTTCATTTTGTTTTCTTTATTTTTATATAATTATAAAAGATATAGGTTGATTCACGCCTTGTTTATTTTTGACGCTTTGTAATATTACTGATTTGGATTCTAAAATGAATATAAAATTTAAGTTACCCTTTAAAAGTGAAAATAAGTATCTTAAATTTACATAACCAAGTAAATACGACGTTAGAAATGATTTCTAAAATTATATTATTACGCCTGAGCCTGAAAGTATCTTGGATAAACATTTTATTCTCAGATGTATTTCTCAACTCTACATAATTGATTAGAATGTTAATCTTATTTGTTCTGTTTTTTATTGGACATATTCCTGATTTTTTTAAATACATTTTTTACTTATGTTTTCTTATTTACACGAATTAAAATGTTTTTACATCTCTTAAAAAAAGAAAAGAAGAGATTTAGAAATTTCACAGCTCCTCTGATTGATTTTTAAAAAAAAGCTATATAAATTTATTTTCTACGATAGAAAAAATATTTCCTTTATTTAATATTATATTATATAAAATTCCCTTTATTTAATAACATATTAAATTAACTTATACATTTTTCTATATTGTTAAAAAATTATTCACAAAAGTATAAAAAAATTAATATAAGTTATTTTGCTCAAGTCTTCTTTTAATAAAAAACAGATTATTTACATGTGTGTGGTTTTATGAAAAAACATTTTCAACATATTGATTGTTATGATTTATTGATTTATAATGCTCATTCAAATGAAAATTTAAATATTATTTCCAATCGAAAGATTTCATAAATATTAATAAATGTATGAAATCCTTGAACCTATAATACATGTCAGTAATTTTATAATGATAAACATAGATTAAATTCACAAGGTATTAAGCAATTTTTAATTAAAAATAAAATGTTTTTAAGAATACTTTAAATTTAAAATCACTTTATCTATCTATCCATCTATATATATATATATATATATATGTAATCACACATGTATTCATTAAATTGAGACTTTATTTATAACTAATAATTGCAGAATATCATTTATACGTTCTCTAAAATTTGATACATTGTTCTGTTTAAGTTATTCACTGGGTTGTATGCTATGATAGCGGTTTTGTGATTAAATAATTAATCTGATAATTTTAAACAATATTGTATAAAATGCCTAAGAATTTTTAATAAAAATTTATAAAAATGTAAATAAATATAGTAAGTAATTAGTATAAATAAATATATACACAGTAAAAAATTCTTTCTACAAATATTTGGCTCATTGATAACTATTCCGCTTAAGAATTTTCAATTTTACTAGTTTAGAATTTTAATATCCTGTTTAATAAATTTGGTTAGTCATATCTTAATGTTTTACATAAAACTATTGCTATGTTATATATGCACATTTTAATCTATAATTTACAATCTTAATAATTTATCCAATAATTAAGCATTTTAAATAAAAGATCTCACTTACGCAATTTTCCCTGGTATTTACCATGTTATTCAAGAAAATAAAGTTTTAAAGCAACAGGACAACAGTATCTTAGGTCTCAGGTCCTTCTTTTGAATTACTTTATTTATGGATAGTTTTTCACCTCCACAGGTTCTTTCCGCCCCACTCCAAAGAATTTAAGCAAGCTATAATCGCTTATCACCTGTCTCATTATCTAGAATTTATGAAAAAGATATAGACTTTGTTCGCATTTTCTTCTTTTTCTCGTTCCTCAAAAAATATTTAACAATATCAATTTAAACTAGAAGTGTAGTAAAATAACTTTATGATGTATAAAGAAAAAAAAGATCCGTATTTAATGTGTATAAATTGTAGCATATTATGTGCAATGACATTTTCATTGATAATTTTGTTATTAATTTATTTTTCACCTGATATTTTAAGTAAAATATGGAAACCAGTTTTCACGAAAAAAAATTCCGTTTTCATTTACAAATTTGTAGTTTCTAATGTTTTTCCATGATTAAATATTATTTAATTTCCCCTTACACAAAAAATTTCTCAAATAATTATAATTACATGGTAACTAAACAGACATTCTATTTTATTTTTCTAAATTTTACAACCGGAAAACTTACTAAATAGTTTCGCCACTTGAATGAATAAGCTTGGTTATTTTTATTTATTTTAAACTGTCTTAAGAAATGCTGCTGTTATCTCAAATTTAGAAATAAACAATAAAGTTCTATAGAATTTAGCTCAAAAAAATGCCTTGATTTCAATACAATGACCTCAGATGATTTTGAATATTTATTCTTCGTGATGCATTTATTTCATGTAATTGTTATAAATAATTTTTTATAACAAAGGAATTGAATTTTATCATCGATTAATAAATGAAGGAAATATTTAAAAAAAAATGCGTCTTTGTGATTCTTTAAGTATCGATTAATAAATGAAATATTCTCTTAGTTTTAAAATTTTAGTCGCTATATTTAATCGCCAAGAAATGAAAGTATATTATCTTACTTCGTTTAAATAGAAGATATTTTAGAAAAACATTCACAAGTTTCTAATAAAGAAAATTTAAGAGCTATAGTTGAGATATCAATTGTGTTTGTGTTTTTACATAATACAAGAAATTTCGCAATAAGCTACTGGAAACTGCTTTCGATATATAGTATGTCTTAACATCCAGATGGGTTTTGAATCATTTCTAAATATTGAGATAATCAGCTCATTAATAAACACATTCCTTTAACTTTAGTGCGAGGAAAAAGTGTTATAAGTCCCACACACCACAAGTGATGTCAGTTTTAATTTCATGAAACACAAACCTTGACCAGAAAAATAAAGGAAGAATCCACTGCTCACCAGTCACATGAGTCACAGATGAGTAGTGGGTTCGATTTGGTTCTTGCTCTTATTTACAGGATTATCGGATTTGTATTAGGATATGGTTAAATAGCAAGTTATTACTAATTATATTGATATATATGTGATTCGCTTTGTGTTTACAGTAGAGGTTCAATTAAATGAACTTTATAACATTCAATCAATTTTATAACAAATGCAGTAACCAAGCAGAAGACTCCCCAATACTTAACAACCACACCCAGAAGTATAATTTTGATTGTAGAGTATTGCAACCACTACCTATTTAAAAGGTCTCAGCCACTTTTAGTGAACACGACGTATCATCGGTTAAGTTGGAATTCGAACTCATTACTGGGAATGAAGCCCAAACCAGTCAGGCCACCACGGTCTGAAAAAGATAGCCAGATACGAGTGAATAAATATATGAGCTTGAAAGTGGGACAATCATCTGTATATATATATATATATATA
>JAPDSC010009164.1:646536-656650 GCA_026290005.1 Latrodectus geometricus | reverse complement strand
TAACTAATGAGATGCGCATTTTCATTGTCTTCGGACCAGTGTTACTCCTAGCAACAGTGAATTCCAGTCCGCAAGGGCAATTAGCAGAATAGGGAAGTTTAATTCATTATGATTCAGAACTATTTAAAGTGTTTAAATTTTCATTATGTCTAGAAAATAAAAATACGCTACTCTTTAGGAATTTTCGATTTGTAATTTTATTCTTATTCCCAGCAACTTTCACTGTATGTTGTTTTGTATAAGAATGAAATATTAAGAAAATACAATATTTTCCATTTAAAAGATTAAGTATTTTGCATTGTTAATTGAAAAATTTCTTAAAAGAAACCTTTCACCATCTATGTATAAGATCTATATTCATCTACACAAATCCTTTCGCAAAAGTTAAATCCAAATAGATGTGAAAGAAATAATATGTAAAAATTAAAATGTTGCCTACAAATTAATTTACTATAATTTCTTTAGTTCTATATATTGAAAATTAAAACCATTCTTTTTAGATTTTTTTATTAATAATAATCAAAAAATGAAGCAATCAGAAATATGAATGCAATTTTTGAATATTTAATTCTCTTATTCTATTGAAGTTTCAGAGGATCTAAATCGGCATTTTCTTCATTATCTTAGAATCTTTAAACTCCTTAAATCTTTTAAAAAATTAATAATTGAATTCAAATTCTGATAAAATATTAAAAATTTATAATAGTTCAGTTTACAAAAGTGTAGAGCTATAGCTTTGACTGGTTTTGTGGTATTCTATTTAAAAATATTAAAGAAATAAATCACTTAATAAGACTCATACCAGCTAATCTTTTTAACTATCATTATTTTCAACAATGATTAATAACAAATTAAGTTTCCGAAATAATGTGATTTAACATATGTACTGTTTATAAAATTAAATTATTTTTCATATTATTACATAAAAAATTTAAGAAATCCATATTATAATTTAATTTTCTGTTTTATAATCCATTCTTAACTAAGTTTTCATGGAAAAGATAAAAAGGGAAATTTATATAAAAAAAATTTTAATATCTTTCCATTCTAAGGAATTTATTTAATAATGAAGTTACTTTTAATGGTATATCTTTTTCTTTAAAGTTTATTTATATAAATTAAAAAATAAATTTATCAAGCAATCCAGATATTTGTTTAAAAATTTTATAAATTAATATATCATTTAAATGCTATGATTGAAAATTTAAACTGCAACTAATTTAAAGCATATATGTAACTTTTAAAAATTATAAATTATTTACTAGAATATTTTATAATATTTTGAAAAGACAATTTTATTTGTATTTTTGTTTTGTACATTCTTTTTTAAATACTATAAAACTGCACTAAACAAACCTTTATGTTTCATTTTAAATTTAATAGGAAATTAAGTATAGGACAATAAGATGCTTATATAGTCTTATCTCTACACAATTTTCTGGATCTTCTGGAAAATATTTTATAAGTTATGCTGCCTATAAAAATTTAAAACGAAAGAGCAAATATAATTAAAAGACTTATCATTCTAATTTTCTTAAAGGGCTTTTATTTTTTTATTCTGAACATAATATGAATCATAAAAGGAATCATATTGAAAGTTTGATTTATGTCAAATTTTTTTTTTGAAAATGCCTCAGAGCTATAAGAAACTAGTAATCACTTTGAAAAATGAAATTTAAATTTTAGATTAATCATTATGCTAATTCCTCTTTATGTAAATCACCTAAAGTTTCCCTTTATTAAACATAAATATTCCAAAAATAAGAACACTTTTCCATGTTTCCATCCCGTCAGAACATTAACTAATGAACCATAGACTTATAATTTTATTATCTCTTAGAATTAATTCTAGTAATTTGTATTTAAACTTAAATATCGTTATAAAAGAAATACTGAGTAATGATTATTTTCCAGAATCCTGTTATTGTAACTTATTGTTTGATTTTCTTTTTTTCATTTTAGAGCACTTGAAAGTTATTTTCTATCAATTTCACTTAAATCAGAAATAAAAATTAGTATAATAGAATTTTTAAAATAATATATACTTATTATAAAATATAATAAGCATATATTATTTTAAAAAATTAATACAATGGAAAATTTCATTCTAATATTTAAATAAAAATTATGAGTAACAAAATGATTTATCTGTATACTTAACATTTTAAAATTTATTTTTAATCTACATACTGAAAAATGGTTTTAGTATTCCTTAGGTGATACTTTATCAAATTTGAAATTCATGAATTTCGTTTTTGTATGAATAACGAACATCATTTCACTCTTTACAAAGTAATTAAGAGTTACAGAAGATTCTCTCTTTTCATCGAGAAAAATTTTCCTTTTTGCATAAACTTATTTAAAACGCATATATCAAAATTTTTCAAAAATTCTCATGAAACTTATAATCAAGTTCATTAAGCAACTTTAAAACATTATACAATACAAAAATTCTACTTTAAAAGTCTGCCTAAAAATATTTATTAAAAAGCTTCAGTTATGATGAATTTTTTAAATTGATGATTTCCTAAAGAATTACATAATTTACTTTTTAATAACACATTAACATAACAATAACATAATTAATTTAGTTATCTCTAGAAACATTTTTTAAGCAGAAACATTTCACTGAACGTTTTTTTTTTTTTTTTCTTTTCCTCCCATTAATGGAACAATAACTTTTTATAGATTGGAAGAACTTACGCTTCTATCAATTCAAGCAAAATAGATCCAGGAAAATAAATTTTCCGTTTCTCCTTTTTGTTACAAAATATTTCGTCTTTAGTTGCAAATAACATAACTTTTCCTCTTCCTATTCGAATCAAATGCTTTTGAAGCATCTTCGCAGATCAATCCTCACACACGAAAGAGAAGAGGCGAAACAAAATAACAAAAGTATTCCCTATTTCTAAAATCTAAGCATTTTCCTTTTTTGGCAAAGTTTATGTCTCATTTGAATTTCTGGAGTACTGCATATAATATCACATCGCTGCACTATTTCTTAACGCTGCCCTTTCATTCGAATTTTCCCCTTCTCATTTTTTCTGCTGAAGAACACACAAAAAAAGAATCGGAAAAAAATAGAGAAAATCTGAAGGGGAAAAAAATAATGCTGGATTCGCTTCCACAATTTTTTTTTTTCTCTTTTTACTCTTTGTGCTGGTTCTTCATCCCGACACCGACGTCGCTCCCGTTGCCAACGCTACAATGCTCCCCCCTTACTAATGAGAGGAAGCGAGGAATTTTCAATAATGGCAAGGAGTTCCCAGGCTTTTCGACCGCGGCTAATAAACGATCGGAATGCGACAACGGTTGGTTTTAGACAATATGCTTGCAGCAATATTTTGTCGGCTTAGGCGTCAACCAACCTCATAAAACCCTCACCCCTTCCACTCCTTTTCCCATCTATTTCAAACCAAACTTCCAGCCCTCATAGCTAAAGAGGGGGAGTAAAATTTTGGCGGAAAGTGACTGCTTTGGCATCTCATCCTATCTATCCCATTTTCTCGACATTCGTCAGAGATTGAGCGACATAAAGGTCGCCTTTCAACACTTTATAAAGACAGACTTTTAGACAGGACTCCTGGGAGTGAAAGATTGACAATTATTTAAACGAATGTCTCCCATGTCAGACAAAATCTTTTTTATTTGTATTCAATTATAGAAATGTTTAAATCATTCCATACATTGAAAGCAAAGTCATTTTTCACTGTTAATTCTTCCAAGTTAATTCACGGAAAAAGGTTAAAGATACCCATGATATCAGTCGGACTTACTCAGAACTGGTGTTTAATATAATTTCTCATATTGTGTCATAAGGATGGAAATATTCTGTCGTGAAAAACATCTAGGTATAATCATTAACAATTTTTAATTCCTTTTTTTACGACGTCAAAACTCTTGACAATGAAAAATTCCTACAACTCCATATTTAAAGAAAATTGCATGCAAATGAATTTGCTGAATTTGGAAAATTCTTTCTCACAGTACTAAAATTTAAAAGTAATAAAAGCATAAATTGTGCTGCAGCTTCCGCAATTTAAGCCCTTCATTTAATTAGGTGTAAATAATTAAAATTATGAGAACTAAATACAATTTAACCAAATACTTATTTTACTTTAAAATGTTTTTTCAAATGATGTAAAATAAAAAAATTTCTACGTGTATCCATAATAAAATAATTTGTTTTCAAAAATTTCTTAACAATTTTTGTATGTTAAATCGAAATGCATTGGCATATTATATAGAACTAAAAATAGTTTATATTTTCAAGACTTATGTGAAATATCTATTATATGTTCCTATCTGTTAAACAAATTTAATAGGTTTAATGCACTTTATATTATTTAATATTTTTATCAGAAAAAATCATTAAAACATAAAATTAATTTCGAAGTTAAATTTATTAAAGAGAAAAAGGGAAATATATAGCATAAAGAATGATGTGCATTCAGACTCCACAGGTTTTATTATAATTTTAGTAGAAGCTTGTAAAACTCAAAGAGTACGACAGGCAAAGGCACATTTAAATTAAATGATTTAATGTCATATTATTTATGCCTCTTGTTCTCTGTTGAATATTAATAAAATGACCGAAATGCATTTCAAAAGGGAAATAATGAGCTCTTGCATCATTTATTTAAAATCTTGACATACAAAATAATTGTTACATTTTTTGTTAAAAAATTATAATCTTAATTATAATCTTGTTTACAAAATGTAACTGATTACAAAGTGTATAGTGTTTCTGATTTAAAGAATATTATAAATAGCTTAAACACACAAAAATTCTGTTCGTAAGACACAAGAAATCAATGAATTTTTTTAATTTTGGAAAATGTTGAAATCAAATATTAGAAACAATTTTTCTTTCCTATATTTTAAAATCCTAATTCAAATATTAATATCAATAAATTTGCGTAGAAGTTTTAAGAAGCAAAATATATTAAAATGTAAATTAAATTTACCGTATATTAAAAAGAGTGCGTAATATTTTTACCTTAAAACTTACTTTAAGAATTTTGTTAATTGTTCTATTATTAGTAAATAAAAATATTTTTGCAAAATGAAAGATTTTATGTGATGTAAAAATATTTAGTAGTGTATTTTTAATCTAGCTCAAATTACTTTTATATAACTAAATAAAATTAAATGTAATTATATTGGCAATTTTCATTATTATTTATTTCAATAATTCTAAATTTTATTTGTAGAACTGTTTTGCTAAGAAATATTGTATTTTTCTGTAAGTTGCAATTTAAACGTGTTTTTTTATTTCAATCTTATTTTTAATTTCATTTTTTAATTAAAAAATGCTAATTTTAAACAACGCGATTGTTGTTCAACAAAAGATTTAAAAGTAAAAACAATTGAGATTTAACTTAGTTGAATTTCTTTTTAGGATCAGTTCATTAGATATCGGAAAAATTTACGATTCCTTCTACAAACTTTTATGTAGCATATTTTATATCAATATTGTTCTGGGTTAGTTTTTTTTGTTTATGACTACCATTTAGTAACAGACAATTTTAAAAGGCGAAATTATTCTTTCAAATATATTGCCACTAGAGAATTTATCACAAAATATAGACCAACAAAAATATTTCATTGAAAAATAAAAAATTGTGATCAATGATTTTTATTAATATTTTTAAGAATAAATATTAAATAAATAAATTGATATAATTAGGTTTGTGCCTAGAACAGGAAGAAAGTTTACTAATTTTAGTTTAAAGATTTTTTTTATCTATTAAAATGAAATTAAATTTTATAATTCTCCGACACATTGTTAAAAATGACATTTCTTATATTTATACACTTTTATTGTTTTATTTCAGTTATATATCATTTATTGTCAATTAGAAATTGAATAAAACTTTAGAATTAATAACAATAATTCATTTATGATTTTTTTTATGTACATATAAGTTTTATAGTGTATATATAGGATATTTTATACTATTTTATATTATAAGATATGTTATGTGTACATATAGAATATTTTAGCTTTGTTATGCCATTATAATTGAAACACGTGATTTCTTACATTAAAAACGTTTCATTTTGCTGACGGAAAATCTATTTTTGCTATTTGTGGGCAGATGCTCTTTTTAATTGACTGGATATTTATAACTTATATTTTTTCCTTTAGTGCTGTTTTCAATCAAGCATTATCTAAAAAACGCTTTGAATACTTTTATATATTTCAGTACTTGTCATGATGAGTCCTTTAGTTTTTATAAAGTTATAAATGTATATCAAATAAAATTATCAAAGAATAAGTACTTTAGATTTACGCGTCGCAGAAAGAATCAACTAAAGTCTTTATTCTTATGATATAACTATATTTTAAATATTTATAATCGATGTACCAGGAACTATTTCAACTGTAAGATCACTATGTTTTTATAGATATAAAAATACCTTTTAAAAGATAGAACAATAATCAAAATATCTTTATATATAAATTTTTAAAAAGTACACATTAAAAATGTTACACAATTTTTCCAAAATGTCAGTAATTTTTTAATTATTACACAATTTACATTACTTCCAAAATTACCATAAGAAAATTGATAAGTTTCTTAATGAAACTTATCCACTTTATTATATTGTATAAAGGTAAGAATTCACTCTCGAATATGTAACAATACTTTACTTGTATTAGGATATGATTTAATTTTATGGAAATACGACTTTATCATTTAACAATTCATAAGCAATATCATGAGATACATTTCAAGGTTATTATTATAACAATTTGTTTGTATTCTTTCTGTTTGCTTCATGATCTGAAAAGGAGAACATTAACTATCCATTCTATAATTTTAATTAAATTTAAACGAACTTTTATTGAAGTTAAACTGTTATTGGTTACCAATTAACAAATGAAAATTCCTATATTGTACATATATAATTGGAATAAAAAATCCATAACCATCCATTTTTTTTCTATATATCATTAGATAAATATTTATCACTTTTTACTTTACAAGTAAATAGCTTAATGACGGAAAATTAATTAATGATAAAATGTTTTTAAAATTTATAATACATCGCATAAATTCGAAAAACATGTGAAAAAAGCAAATTACTACTCCTTAATATTTAACCAGAACTATTATTTTTAAAAATATTATTTTCTTTAATTAACTCTCTTATTTCAAATAATTTCACTAATTCATCATTTCAGTTAAGTTGATAATTATTGTTATAAAATACGCCATCTCTTAACTAAAACCTGAAATATTTTGTTTCCGAAATTTTCTGTAGTTTTATAAATAAAGTATACTTCAAATTCATCAGATACAAATGGCTTCTGAGACCTGAGATATTTATAGTAATCAACGTTAAAAAATTGTCTTTTATAAGAAATAATATTTTAGAGGATTTCGAAATAAAGGTTCACTTAAATGAATCCTATTTACGCTAAATATGATTATCTTCTAGGAATATGAAGACAATTCCCAAACTTATATATATATATATATATATATATATATATATATATATATATATATATATTTTATATATAGTATGTATTAGGTTGGGGAAAAAGAAATCCATTATTTTTACGTGAACTTTTTGTCACTTCTTTCAGATTAGCTTTGTAAAAAGATTTAAAACAGTTTTTTTGTAGATTTTTAGGTCTTATGCGAAGTTACGACTGCTGACACGCTGTCAAGTTTGATGATTTTTGTTATTTTATTGACATTCTCGACGATGTTGTTTCCATGCGAGGTGCATCTTTAGCATCCAAATACCCAAACGGAATCGACGAAACAAAAATTGTACGTAACTGGTTGTTACAGTCTCATATAGGACGATAAACATCTTTCACAATTTTAGCCACCAGGCTATCTTTCTCGCCGTTACAAGAGAAAAACGAAAATGTATCGAATTTTGTTTGTTGTCTTCCAGTTTTGAAACCTTGAACTCGTAACTGAATTAATCAAGCAAAAAACTGCAAGAGGATATTTTAGTTTCAAATGTCGCCTTTCCAACGAGAATAAATCTGAAATTGTTTGATAGATACCTCACGAGATAGCGATCACTACAGACCTCTACCGAAAAAATAATGGATAACTTTTTCCCCAAACTAATATATATATATATATATATATATATCAGTAAAATCCTCCTTATGCCAGGATAATTTTGTTAGGAAAATATACAAGACTTTTTCATACCTATTGATGGTGTATGACTACTGTTGATTCTATAAAAAAGGAATGAGTTACTGAAAACTTCCTTTGCATAAATAGATACATAATTCATAGTATTTTAAATAATGTACCTAATTCGTTAATCTTTAAGAGAATCGTTTTCCCTCATAACTGATAGGCTTTATAAAAATTGAAAGGTAAGGCTACATTAAATTACTTATTGATCTCATCTTCTCTAAGAAAATATTCATTTAGTGAGTGTATTAGAGTCAACAACAAGTGACTACTTTCTAAATTGAGTAATATAAAGGAAAAATTAATTAATTTGTGAAGAAGAAGTTTTTAAATGAAAATGTTGTACCAGATACTAATGAAACAAAAATTTAAGTAATGAAATAATAATATAATGGGCAAAAAAAAAGTAAAAACAAATGTCCACTGCTGGTTTCACGTAAAGAGTGTAAGTGGAATTGTTATCCAAAAATTTAAAAAATATATTATGATTTTCGTATAAGTGTGTGTAATTTTATATTTAGTTACGAGAAAATTTAATTTGAAATTTAAGTTACTAAATATTTTTTTTTTATATTAGGAGAAAAACCCAAAGAGTTATCAAATTAGAAGAAAACAAATACTTGGCTTTTTCTAGCTTAAGAATTCCTACCCGAATGTTTTTCTCAGCTCATTTATTAGGAGAACAATTCTTTTCGCTCAATGACTAGAACAGAATGCTGGAACACTCATATAATATTGATTAAGCATCATCTGGGAAAATGCTGGACATTTCGCAGAGCTGAAATTCTGATGCGTCATTCAGCTAATACACACACACACACACACACACACACACACACACACACACACACACACACACACACACACACACACACACACACACACACACAAACACACACACACACACACACACACACACACACACACACACACACACACACACACATATATATATATATATATATATATATATATATATATCTTAAAAATGTTCACTGGTAAGGATTTTAACATATTAAGTTACATAATCTAATAAATATGGGCTTTGTAACTTCAAGGAAATTAGCTGCTTCTTTGTTGAATGATAATCAAGTGTAGATCTCTCTCTACATACAAAAGCGGTAATAAAGGGTGGAAAATTTTTAATTATGGCTGTGCATCAATTGAACTTTGATTATTTTTGGGTACACAATGACTGGAATTAACATTCCCACTGAAATATTAGACTTTTTGCATATCAATTTACATATCTTCTTTCTCTACCATTGAAATTAACATTTCTTAGATAAAATAATAGTATATATAACAGTTTAAAAAAGAATCCTTGTAATATTTAAGTATATTTACTGGTCTATTTGGAAAGCTGGTTTAGAAAATCAAACTAAACAAGTGATACAGAATTCCAATAGATACACAAAGAAAGAAATAATAGCAGCATTACCTTAACAAAAATGGAAAATTCAAGATTTTGATTGAAATTACTTGGAGGTGATGAGGGTAAAATGCAATTAAAAATATGTATATAATGGAGAGGGGTCCAGCTAATTATTTGTTTTATTGAAGAATTTTGCCATTACTTTGATTGTGATGGGGGAGTCAGATCTAGTGTTTCTACATAGAAAACAGCAGATCGGCTCTAGTCATTCTCCGTATAACTTCAACAGCACAACGATATGTTGATTGAATCCTGCAGCCTTTCTCATTCTTCATAGCACGTCATTATGGGACCAGTTTGTAACAAGATAATGCCGCCCAATCACTCACATGTATGTGAACTTCCTCACAGCGGTTAATGTTCTTCAATGGCCAACAAAATTAGCAGATCTTACACCAATAGGAAATCTCCATAACATGATAATATGCCAAATTCAGAAACCCAAAAATCTCACAGAAGGAGCAAAATGATTCTAATCGCTTCATTCGTTCATCCTCTT
>JAPDSC010009164.1:550942-635487 GCA_026290005.1 Latrodectus geometricus | reverse complement strand
AATAAATGTCTTTACTTTTATAAAACTAACGACTTGCCATTCAATTATTTTTAACATATATATATATATATATATATATATGTTAAATATAAATCAGAAAACTTAAGAGATATATATATATATATATTTCATGTATAAAAATTTTAGTTTTTTAAAATTTTAGATGAAAAATGATTACTTCTTTTCAGAACAATATTTATCAAGAATTACATGAACTATTCAGCAGAATAATATAAATTCTTGTATATTATTTTTGGAATTCGTAGTTTTTAAATTCGTACTCAGTTTACTGAGCAAAATATATGCTAGTCAAAATTTTTACTGGTCATATGTAAAAGAAAGCATAATTTTGCAAGAAAAAATACCTACTTTAGCTAAAGTCTTAAAATTAAGGAATGACCCTAAAAAATACATTCAAATATTATCTGCGATAAGATTTTAAAAGAAGATTCTCGACTATATATAAGTAAATATGCTGTACTAAAATCTTTCATAATTAACTGACTTTTCACGTAATGCGTTTTGTTGTTACTAGAAAGGATTTTTTTAATATCTCTTAATACTCCTCTCTTAAATGCACAAGAAAAGTAATTGCTCAGGAATAATTCTACAGTTAAGAAAAAACTATTTCATTATACTTAATTTTTTTTAATCACATTCTTTCTCTCAATTACTTTTATAAAAAAATTAACAGTAAAGACCATTATAAAGCATTTTTATAATTCCCCGAGCAGAAAATCACTATCTAGCCTCTAGAATATCTGACACTACTGCGACACAGGCAGGGCAGATCAAGGGATAAACTGTTTTGATGAATAATAATAATGAGAAGCATCACATTCCTCAAACACTGCCTCCCCTCCGTTTTAAGCCTCTCGTTTCCGATTCAGGAATGCGTTCTTTGGCAAAGGAACCCCCTAAAAGTGCGTATTCGATTCCGAGATATTTCTATTGTGGTAACCCTAGAGCAGCGAATCCCTGGCTCATTTCCATCCTGTGTCTCCGGGACTAAAATTTCAATAGGATTCTATTGATTGTGCCCCGCAAAAGGAGTGAGGGCGACCATATCAAAGAAGAAAATAGTGGAAGAGGTTCGCCGGATATAAATCATGAGTAGAGAGAGGGTCGAAGCGATTAACGCGCATATTTCCAGGGGGGTGAAGAGGGGGTCCACCGAGGGCGAGAATTATTCACCATATTGCTTGCCCTTAAAAGCGTCCCGGTTATATATAAAAGCGCTCTAATAACTATCGGATGGACTATTAGCATGACTGTCAAAGGGGGAAGGTTTTGTGTATAGACGCAAATTATTCGATCGCTTAACCCAGCGTTTTCTTTTATCCTGTTTGGGTATAGTGGGGGCGGGAATATTTATATATATCTATACGGCCACAGATTAGATATGGAGGTGGAAAATTATTTGCTCTAGGAATGAGCGTTTGGGACCAGGGATGCGGGTGAAATTATTGATTCCGTTTGAAAGGAGAGAGAGATTTTTATTTAGAGTTTTTTATTATTGCCGTTTCCTGCTTTTAAAAGATTGTGCTTCTTTGACACGGACCAAATGTTGACATACTTTAACCCCGATTTTACTAGGGACTGAGGCACAATCCTGTTTTGTGATTGAAATATGCCGAAACACGTACGGGGAATGAAATCTTGTAAACTCTTTCTCCGTATATAGGAAATCTACCCATTTGAATGTGATGGAAACGTTCTTTTAATTTCAGCATTTAATAATCACAATGTTTGTCAACAAAATATAGACAAAATTTAAATTATGTTTATATTTTATCTATTGTAGATTAGATCTGTTTTAAGAAGACTGCCTTATTAAAAGTATATTCTTCATAATATATGTTTCTGGGAATTGTAAAAATTAGGGAATTAATTACAGTAGCTGGTGGCCAATATATCTTATTTATTATATCTGCATTAGTTACATTCTTTATTTTTTTAATCATATCTACAAAATGAGTGGGATAGTCTTCTGATAAACTGGTATTCAAAAGCTCAGCACAGTGTGATTCATGAGTAGATTGATTTACTGAAGATTTTATTGCTTCTGTTTTTTATCTAGAAAGAAAATAATTTACTGAGACACTAATCATTCATTTTGGAAAAGTGTTTACAAACATAAAAATTTATGCAAGAAATTGTAGCTATGTGAAAATTAATGCAGTCACAGTAAGTGTTAGCATTTTACAAATAAATAGTCATTCGCACTAAGTCATTATATAAGCAATAAAGATAATTTTGTAAGATGGGAGATTTTTTTAACTCCCTTTTTATTATTCAATTAATATCATATTCTATCTTATTTTTTGTGGAAGAATTGTTTATTTTCATGTGATTTTTATTCCACTGGAATTCCCAGTTCCAGACTTGGATAATAGAAATTTTCTTTGCTTTTAACATTCATGTTCCATCAATTTCATAACTAATAGATAAAAATGAAGCTTTCAATGCACATGTTCGTTATTTGTATCAGCAAACAACTTAGTTTCATTCAAAATATACAAATTGTATTCAATAGCATTCAATATTTTAGAGAAGAACTAAGTTGTATGAGTTATTTGTGCAAAATATCAGTTCTTATCTATTGCAAATGCATTCATTTTGTAGATCACAGACATGATTGGAAATCATTATATTAAAATATTTACATTATTTTTAGTTATTAAATAGATTTGAATTGTATAAATTTCATTCACTTTTTATTGACAGTTACTTTCTATAAGCTAGTTATTTTATAATTTGTATTTTTCCTACAAAATTTTAAATTTAGGAAGAATTCTTTAAATGGAAAGAAAGGGCAGAGAAATTCAAGCAAAAAATGTTGGGTAACCTTTTTACCCAGGATGTAAAAATGCATCAAGTAGAACTAAGTCAAGTAAATTAAAAGATCAAGTAAATTAAAAGAAACTAAGTTGTTTATTAAATTTCATGTACAAAAAGACAGGATACAGTGTTTAATATCATATAGTTATTTAAATAAAAAAAATTCTCTATGAATTTGATGCAACTTATATTTACCTTAAATATGAAGAATCAGAAATGCATAATTTTTGCAATAGCTTTTTGTTATTCACATTAAAGATAAAGACATTTTCTGAAACTGTTACGTAAAATTATACTCGTAAAGGTTTTCAGAATAAGTATAATACAAAATAGTAAAATCAAAGTTTAAAATTGTATGGTTATTGCTTATTCTAAAGTGTTACCCAATGGCTCCTCTGCCACGAAAACAGGTATGGGCACTATAGGCCTTAATCCCCATATGGGCTGTCATTAGTTTAGTTTTATCAAGTAGAAAACTACTTAGAGGTTATTCCAATCAAGATCTATTTTACATGTCTTAGTCGCAATTGCTGAAAAAGAATGGTGAAAAAGATGGTCTACGGGTTAGCTAAGTTCCGAATTCACAATCTTCCAGCCTCAAATACAAAGCAAAATTTTATTGCAAAAGTTATCAGGCTACCTTAATAGCCTACAAGAAGTTATTTTTTTATCTCTTATGTAAATAATCTTTTTTATTTGCTTATTATGAAAAAGGATGGTAATACTGAATGCGTTTTCATTTATAAGTTTTTATTTACAAATATAATATTTCTTACTATTATTGAGTTTAAAAATAAAAAAATAAACAAAATAATTATCTCAAAGCCAATTTTGCAAAATGTATATTTCTGAATGTAAAAAGAAATAATGATATTGAAAACTAAAATTTTATAATCATGGATGAGTAGATGACCTCAAACTATGTAATAAGATACAAGAAAGACTAAAAAAGTTGTACTTCCCTGTGTGTATGTGAATCAAATTTTTTTAACTGTTTTAGATGTGGTAGTACGAACAATCCTCCTTTTTTGTACTAATTTAAAATTTTTCCAAAGTCGAACTTTAAGCTTACCTCCAAGTCCAGAATTCCGCCAATAACATTCCGAATTATGGCCCTCAATTTATATTCTCGATTTCCAGTTCCCGGCCGATGCACCAATCTAGCAAATATTCAATGTAGAATGTATTTGTGTCATTAAGTAAGCTACAACTTCTAAATTTCCCATTTATTAAACAAATAAAAACCGACTATTTATATAAACTGTGTTATTATGAGGTAGGCCGACCTTCAAGAAAGAGATACATTGCAGATTGCCACACTACAAACTAAACTTTGCAAGGATATATATAATTGAGTAAGTGAGGAAGTAGCACCCCCTCAGTGTGCATAATCCGGAAATATTGGTGTATTGTGGATTAGAAACTTGAGACAAAACTTTTTATAAAAAATCTATTTTAAATTTCAGTTCTATATTAGATTCTCTTCACCAATAGTAAATTTGTTGTCTACTGCTGCATTGATGATTTCTTCATCTATATTCATTATCTCTTATCATTTTTTCCCATATTTAGCCATATAAGGACATTATTGTACCACATCTTATTCTAATATTGAATTTAAAATGGCTAAATACAAAGAGTCCAATGAGACTCTACTGTGGTTAATATTTGCCATCGATTTCTTTATACATTTATCAAATTCTAGGGAATATTCAATGCCAATTTCTGGCTGGAAGTTGAGTAAAGTTCCTTAAGAGTTTTCTAGCAAATATTACATTTTCCATCTATCCTGTTAATAAAAGGTATGTATTATTTAAGGGCTTGTTGCAGTTAATTATCTCATAGCAAACACAACTGGTTCCAATTATTTGATGAACGTCTCATATTGCAATAATATTCATTTTATGAATTATGTGAAACGTTCTTAAAACTATAAATTCTATTTATTTTTCAAATAATTTTTTAAACAATCTACAAACACTTATTATAATATGAATATATAAAAACGAAATACATATATTTTCGCAATATTCAGAGATTATTCAAGTGAATTTGACTATATATAATTACAATAAGATTTTAGTTTCAATCTTATTCAAAAGAATTTGAATAAGAATTGTAAATCTAATTCAAATTAATTTCTAAAGCTTAGATACCTGGATTAGAAAAATAATCCCCCTTGTGATTAAAAGATTGCAAGATTGATCTGTTTTCCAGCCAAAGATATTCATATTTACGATTATCATGGAATCGTCTATTGAATGAGAATTTCGCAGCTGGTGCAATAGTTTTACGAAAGATAGCTAAATCAAGCGCTTATCTATTTATTAAACTGTGCATAAGTATTTAAAGGACTTATTTTCTAGCATTCGGGTTTCTCCATCCATATGGTTTATTTTCTATAAATTAATGTGTTCTAGTGTCATATTATTCATCAAAATATATGTCATTAACTTTCATTAACGTTATATTTAAAACTTATTTGTTTTACAGTAAAGGGTATTAATAAGATCATTGACTTAAAAGGGTGAAAATAAATAAAATTAATTAATTTAAACCACTTTAATTAATTAATTTATAAAGAAAGAGTTTAGCTGAAAGTATTTAATATACAGGTGTTTTATAATTCATTTTAATAAAAAAATATGAAAAATACTGTAACATTTGCTTAATATTGTTCTATCATGGAAATTAGAGAACAAAAAAGTTAAATGTTTCATATAATGATCAGATCACATGAGAAAAAAATATTTCTATTTGAAATTGCTTTCAAAAACAAAAACATATTCGAGGGATAGTGTAAAAAATAGGTATTGCAGTTTCCAGGAGATAGAAAATATCATATATTGATTTTGGAAGATTCAACATTAAAATTTAAGCCCGAATCAAGATTATAATTCCTGGAAATGTTGAAACTTTTTCGACCAGATGTATGGAACTTAAATCAAGCGTACTAAAGAAATTCATATAAGAAAATTTAATGAATTGTTGAAAACTAAAACATTCTGTATCTAATAATAATCTGTTTCCAGTGATGATAATGGGATACGAGATTCACTTAATAAATTTGATTCAGATTTAAACTAAACATTAATTTAAACTATGGAAAATATTTTGCTTCTCATACTATTTTGCATGATTAAAATAGTTTTAACCGTCTTTTAAAAATTATTCCATCATTTAAGTTAACTAATTTAAGTTCTTCAAAAAGAAATCCTTCAAATCTACTCGTATAAAGATAAAACAGCTAAATCCAATTTTTCTCTGGACCCGAGTTCCTTACATCCATTGTTATTTTAACTTGGGGACTCCATAATTAAGTTTACCGAGCTGGTAGCCGACTGGTTAGAGAGGATTCGAACCCACGAGATGTTGAGCCTTCGTCTCAACATCTCGTGGGCTCGAATCCCACCTTTGGCCTGGATGTTTGTAGTGGTTTGGAAACCACTTTAAAACCGTAGGTCTCGGTCTAACTAACCTTCGTGGTCAAAAATAAAACACCATTGAGCGACAAACATAATATTAAATTTATTGGTTGTTTATTAATATATTTTACATAACTTGGCAAAAGTTTCTATACTGCGATATGTATATAGAAAATGAAATTCTACGTCATTACTGTGATTTATTATTTCAGTTATCAAGGTAATCCCCTCTGTTAATAATCTATGCTCTTTTTAGCCGAAAAGTTAACATTCTGGCCTTTGAACCAACTGTTCGTGGGTTCGAATCCTCCCTTGAGTATGGAAAGTATTGAGAAAATGAATTCTGGTAAATGGAAAATAGTAAATATTATGCATCTTAAATTTTCCTTGAATGATTTGTATCGTAATAACAGGAATTACACCTTTCGAATGAGGCATATCTTATTGCATGAAATTCTGAGGAACGTCTGATGAAAGTAAAAATGATTAAGAAAAGGAAAAGAAAATAATGACAAAAAATGTTCAAGGATTGTTAAGGATAATTACCTCAAGCAGAATTTTGTGAGTTTTCATCTAGTATGACTTTTAAATATCAAAATGATAACTTAATGGATTATCAAATGTTGTTTCAAAAAATTGCAAACAGTGTATCCTGATAGATTTTAAATCAAGAAAACTCTTTCAATTATTGCACTTTCTATGGGGAAGAATTTACCCATTAAAAACGATTTAAATATCTGCAATGAACCGTGCTTGAAGTAGGTCAAAACACTTGATACTGCAATTACCATTTTCTTCACTATACTATATGCTAACTCTAAGGAAATGGTAAGAAGTCCCCAAAACGTGCCTCTACATAAGAACCCCTCTCTCTTTAACCCATAAATATATAACTATGCTCACGTTGAAATGTCGTCCTACCCAATGTCAAAAGCACCGCGAATCTGGCATGTTTATTCGTTTCCTTGTTTCCAATATGTGTCATCACTCCTTCCTTAACACTCTTACCGACTGGAAATTTATGATCTCTCAAGTGGAAACAGATCATTGTGTGATTTATGTATGACGGTGGTGGTTAAGGTTGATTCCCATGAGGGTTCAAGCACTCCGAATCATAGATTGGTAAAAAATCTACCAACCTCGTAGGATCTTGAAACTGTGACACTAGTCATTGAATAAAAATCTGCTGTTATCAAGTGGTTTCAGAAAATTTAGTAGCTCCAATCAAGTATAAGTCCGGCAAAACACTTGAAAAATAATTTATTGCCTTCCTTGTCGCTTGATTTGGGAAAGTTAATGACAAACACTAGCCAAAGAAAATCTGGTTAATAAAGAGCTTGACTTCTAGATCTCCATATTGGCTCAATTAGTTAGTCTACAAAATGTGCAATCATCTTTTTATGTGTACGAATAACAAATTTACTATCGTTTATAAAGTGAAAGTTATAAACGATAGTAAACAGTAATAAATATAATTGTATGTATACATGTTATACAAAAACACAATACTTTATTTACAGATTAAAGAAAGTTGAAACATTTTGATCCTTGGTTTAATAATTCTCTAATGAATATGGTAAGGCGTCACTATAACTCTGATTACTAACGTCCATAATTATGTATTATACACAATAAAAAAGGAAATTCTCACATATCTATTAAATCTGAAGTCATTCACGTATTATTAAATAAAACATTTTTTCATTTAATTTATTGAGTTTAGAACACTTAAAAAATAAGCCGGCCAATGGCTGAGCGGTTAGCTCCTAAGCTGTTGGTTCTGGGTTCGACTCCGGTTTGGGCATGGACTTTCCCCATTCCTCTCTCTCTCTCTCTCTCTCTCTCTCTGTTTCCTTGTCTTTTCTTCTAAGATGATGGATGAATGTGGAGCACCCTAAAAACTTGTTTGTGTCTGTGTGACGTGGCTAATGCTACTCGCCTCCGTGACTTGGTTCACAGGTGGCTACCGGGTAACGCTAAATGAGTAGCAGTTTCCGGCCTTGTTGTGGTGAAGGTTTAATCACCCAGTCCCCGCCATTAAAAAAAATCTTAAAAAATAAATTATTTGTATAGTGGCAATGTTTTTCGATTAACTATATAATTCCATTATTAATAAATATTTTTAAAAAACTGATACATTGAATTGTACGTGGTTTTAAGGAACTGCAGGAATACGTAATACTTTAAAACCAGTTTTGAGAGGGACTATATTTTTTACTAGACGTGCATTCACAGTTTTAGAAAGCTAACGATTATTTTATGTTTATGAGGTGAATGAGATGTGCATTACATCTCATCACATAAGTGAGTACACTCAATTTTTAACACCTTATTCCCTCTTGGCAACACACACTTCTTTGGAATTTCCATGTAATTTCATTAATCATACAGCATACCTAGGTTTAAAAATAGAGAAGATCTAGGTATATTTTTCTTTTGAATCGAAATAATAATGAAATATGTGTCGTAGTCAGTATACCTGGCGGGGCATTTCCATTACCATCAATAAATTTATACCTTGAAACATCCTGGATGCCATTCTACGACGAATTCCACCTTAGCTACAGATACTTACTTTTATACTTACGGATTCCTCCACAGCTATGGGTGGATCTTAGAAGTGCTTTTCTGTATTATAAAAACTAATTTTCTAGTTATGTTGTTAAGATTGCATTTGATGAAGATTTCAGTAAAATTGATAAATAAGAATAAATTAGAGTCTCCAAGATATCCCCCGTTTAAATCACCATTTGCAGTTTCTAAAATAATTCTGCAATCGTGAGTTATGTAAACAACTTTCATCGTGTAATAAAAACTGAATAATATATTTTTGTTTATTTAAAAACTGGATCTATATATATAATAAACTTGAATGAACTACATACATGTATCTAAAGAAAATAATAACTGATTTGTAAATAGGTAAAAATTACCATGTGAATGAAATATTGGAAATTGAAGTTATAAAAAATATTCATTTCCTAAAATAATCATTCGTTTTCATAAGAAAAAACAATAACAAAATGTAAATTATACAGTTTTTACATTTCAATAAAAATTTTAAAATCAAAAGTAATTTTAAAATATAATCATAAAATATTCTCGAAAAACAAAACTGTATCACAATAAATATTTATTGTCAGATAGGATAGTACAATTTTTTAAAAAAATTCTTATTATTTAAATTTTTATAATTTAAATTTTTATGTCTTTAATTATTACTTATTTCTTAAATGCAATTTATCATTCAAGGTGTGAATTTTCATTTTTGTTTACATAAGCTAATTAAATAAAACTATTTTTAATTTGCGATAAAGAATACTTAAAAATAAATAGAAAGAGCTGATTTTGCAATGCTGTATAAAAATTGTTTCTCAGCTAGTTAATAAAATTTTCGTATATTCTAAAATTAAAATATAAAAGTAAAACCAAGTAGTTGTTTTTCACTTTTCTTCAGCATTTCATATGTAATTGATAACTTACCTGCAGAATACTTATCAACATATAAGTAAATGATCTATGATAAAATAATAATAGTTTATCATAAAATAATATATAAGAAATGATAATATTATAATAGTTGTTAGTCTTCACTTGTATTTCGTAAGTTTACCAGTAGCCAATATTCGACATCATACTATGTCACTTAGTATCTCGACAAAAATAAATTCCAAATTAAAAACTTGTTTTCCTGAAAAACAGATTTTATTAGAGGTTTTATTTTATTAGAGATAAGTAGATTTTATTAGAGATTATTTAGAAGTGAAATTATTTATTCGTAAAAAAAAAAAAAAGATTTTAATTGTAAAATGTGAAATGGAATTCAACAAAAAATCAACAGTTATATATACATTTTTAAAGTTCATTCATAAATGGGTCTTTTCAAAGCATTTACAAAATACAAATAATCCAAAGCAAATTAAATAAAGACGATTGATATAACGATTGCTTATTGTATTCTTTGCAGAGTAAAATATTAATGCTATGTGCTTCTACTTGTTTATTTCTATACTTGATTTGATTCGACTCACTGTTCTTTAATGATTAACTACCCTACATATAATATTTAGTTATATCCTATATTATCCACAATATTTGAGCATTTTCACTGTCAATACACGCTTTTAAATAAGAAATGGTTATAACATATATATAACAAAGTTATTTGAATATAAAAATAATGCTAGCACAAAAGTGAAATTTTTGCACTCTTATATTCAACAATTATGTTTTTTTTAACAACTTTTTTAAAATTTGTTTCAAAATTTTATATTTTGTTATGTTAAATTGCCTTAGCTTTTACACAATGAATTTTTTCATCAATCCCACTTTTTAATGTTTTTTAAGCCATACGAACACTTGGAAGCAGCTTTAAGTAAATGCTATTTAAAATTTCAAAATAAAATGTTTTCAAAATTTTTCTATATAATTATGCAGTTTAAAAAGATCACTTTGCTTAAAAATGTTTTAAAATGTGATGCAAATTTGAATTTAAAAGCTGTAAGAGGCAGGCTGATATTTTTATGGTGTTTTTTACGATTTGTTAAAATTTTTGAAGTTCATAAATTAAAAAAATTTCACCATTCTTCTGTTCAAATGTTCCCCTTCTTTACTTTTTAAAATAAAAAAAATATTAATTTGGATGTTCCGTATAAATGAAATAAAAGTTAATTAATCAGAATATATCTAACAGTTATTCTATGCTCCTTGTAATGTCATTAATACATTAATTAATTCACTTAATTTATAACTGAATTTCCTTTAAACAAAAACTCTCTATTTGCATTTCTTCACTTAACGTCTTAAGCATGAAAAATCAATCAATATATGTCTTGCCTTAGTTGTGTGTTTTCTTTGATATAATTAAAAAAATATTTGTCAAATTCTTGTATGGAATAAAACGCATAAAAGAATTAGATAAACACAAGTCTTCGCAAAGAGTTGATATAAATATTTATATAAAGTTATATGTTTGAATCGTAAGAGTAATAACAATAATGATTTTATTTTAAACGGAGAAAAATTTTTCTTTAAGAAACTCACTCGCTTTTCAGGCCCGCTCGAAACTTATTGCCATACAATGAATTTAATTGGGCAATTCATTTTGATAAATATAAATTAATTTTTCAACTTGTACATATAACTCGTAGGAAAAGTATTTCAGAAGAAATTATCAACAGAATAAGAATAAATTTTTGAAATAGAAAAACTAGTTTTTTTACAGTTGCTTAAATATGAATATAAAGAAATTTAAGTGGTAACTATGAACAATATTGAATGTAAACGAAAAATTTTAACTATATTATTTCAAAAAATTATATAAAGCAAATTTCTAGCGCATCAGAATTCAAGAAATTTTCTTGGATCTAGACGTTGGAATTCAATTAGAATTATTACAATTACATATATTTAAATCAACTTTTATCTTTTCTAGAACAATTAGGAAATGATGAATTTTTGTACTGTTAGTTTATTTTATAAATTTACAATGTTTTTGCATTGATTGAACAATTGTTGTAATATTTATCAGTATTTTAAATAAAAAGTGAAATAAATATGATTTAAATTAAGTATATTTTTAGAGTTGTATCTCAAAGCAAATTATTTTTCACTGTGGAGCAGGGTCGCCATCTTTATTCATTTCAGAGCATTAATTTGAACAGTATAAAACTATTTCATTTTTTGGTAAATTCACTGTATAATCTTTAACTTATAAATATCATTCTTTTTCTTATCCTTAAGAATTTATATAAGTTTTTAAATTAATAAATTTTTTTATTCTAAATTTGTAGGCTTAATGGATTTATAATTTTAAATTGAATGGATTCAAAACGTTTTCTCGAAAGCTTTATTTTTAGTTACTTTATAGAAGGAAAGATGTCAGCACTACAGACTTAGATTCTTATATCTTTTATGAGAATATAAGTCATTTGAAAGGTTTATAAAATTTGCTATTTAATTTAAAGAAATAAAATTTTTACAATTATTTATTAAAAATAAATAAGTAAAATTACTTGAATTTCTTAAGTATAATGAGTACTTTACTTTAATTCATATTTTTTTATAAAGAATAATTTATTTAAGAGTAACTTTTTATAAAATCTTCATAGTATAGTTTTTGTGAGAAATATATAGATTTATAAATGCATAAAATGTGAAAAAACACTCTTTTCATATTTAGCTCAGTTTGAGCTTTCTTACTTTTAAATATATTTGAATATAATTTTTTTAATTTTTTCAATTTTTCCAAAAAAAAAAAAAATTGAAAAGCTTCGGCTTAAAATTAAAATCATTTCAGGGTTCATAAAGAAAAAATCTATTATAATCAATCTTTATTAAAAAAAAAAAAGTTATATAATATTATAAAATAAAAATCGAATAGATATTGATAAATGATAAAGACTAAGGAAATTGTAAATAATTACAAAAACCATTCCATAATAAAAAATAATTTACAAATAATAATAAAAATTAAACTCATAATGAAAACTGAAACTTTGATTTTAAAATTAGAAACAATTTCATAGTAAATTTTTACGAAGAAAAAAAAAATAATCTGAGATTACAAAATTGAAAAATAGTTTTCAAAAAATTAGAAATGACTTCATAGTAAATTATTTTCCATAAAGAAAACAATTTACAGGTAATATAGAAACGGTAGTTCTGTTTTTTCTTGTAAAATATTTATAGAACATTTAAATTATTTAAAATATTTGGGTATGCAGATTAAATAATTAATCAAATTAAATTAAAATAACTTTAATAACATAAATTAAATAAAATGTACTTGTTAAAAATCTAATCAGAGTAAAAAAATTTGAAAAATTTCCTTTTCATATTTGAAAAATCTAACCGTTAATATTAATTAATTAAATCTAAAATTTTAAAATGCTTATAACCTATTCAACAATGTTACTTAGATGGCAGCACTATATAGTAATTATTATTTTGAGCATTTTTCAAAGTATCTGGTTTTTTGTCTAATTTTAGTTCGTATTTATTTAATTCTTACTCATGTGTTTAAAAGACAAAAAAGCAATTCCTTATTTTAGAAAAATTGCTAGATAATATTTGTGAAAATCTTTCTGAAATTGTTAATCTTTTGATTGCTTTAAAAATTTTATATACTTTTTGAAGCTTAAAATGTGCAATTGTATGATTAACACTCAGATTAATGAATAATATAGAATATTGTTAGATAGTTAAAATATTGTTATAGTATAACAAAATGCAATTAACAAATAATGTCATTTATATGCTTTGATTAATTTATTTGTCAGCAAAAATTATGGAATAGAAAAATTAATCATGTTAGTTTTATTAGAAATTAATTATTTTTTGATGAGAAAATCATTAATTTGATGAGAAAATCATATAATTAAATCAGTTGTATTTTAAAAGAATATTTACTGAATAAATCTATGAATTCAATTGATTAAACGTTTAAATAAAAATTAATGCCTTAATTTTTTTGTTGTCAAATAGAGATCATCAAGAATACCAGAAAAATATCTATAATGGATTTATTTTAAATTCCATTTAATTTTATATTTATAGTTCATCTAATAATACTTTTAGATTTTAGAAAAAAGAATGTTCTTAACCCCAAAAACAAATGCCTAGAAATATACAGAAGTAAAAATAAAATTTGTTAATTAATTCAATAATTAATTTAATTAATTCAGTGTTAATTACTTAGTAAAAAATCATAGTATATTATAAATGGTTATTAACATTTCAATGTTATTTTAAATTTAAAGTGAATTCTTTATTAAAAAGTAAAAATTATTAGATGTAAAATTCATAAGCAATTAATTAAATCAATAATAACTTAAAAGAATAATTAATTTTACATATCTATAAATTCATTTGATTAAATCTTAAAATAAACAAACTACAAATTTTAAAATGATAAGAAAACTATATAAATAGTTTGCTTTAAATTCATTTTCATTATTGAATATGAATCGGCAAAGAGAATATAAAAATATTTTTTATAAAATAAATTTATTTATATATATATATATATATATATATATATATATATATATATATATATATATATATATATATATAAACCATTATAGAAAAATATAAATATAGTGGGAAAATAAAAAGCATTCGAACTCAGATAAATATTCTTAGTTTATTCAATCAAATGTGTGTAATTTAGGTAGAAATAAATATTATAACTTTAAAGCTAATAGTTTCACTTATATGAAAACTGGCTGAAACTTTATAATTAAGAGCATATTTTTGAGAAATATCATTAATTAAAATTAAATATTTCAAATGTAATCAAATAAAGTATTTAAAAATGCAAAATAACTTTCAAAATTGTTCTACGACAAAAATTTACTCAGAACATGTTGATAAATAGTGGCTTTTGTTTAATTTATATAATAAATTTTTAATTAAAGTTCATCTCTGTGGATAAGAAAACATCTTTTTAATCTTCAGGCAAAAGGGAAAAAATGGCAAAATCAAGATTGCGATAAGAGCTAGAATATTAAAAAGTATTTTTAAAATAAAAAAAATAATAAATTTTTTTATTTGATAAAATTAAAAAATTTTATTAAATAAAATATTTTGGAATTTTATGCGAATATCAAAAATGAAGAATCAAAAATTAATTACTCTTAGGAAAATATTTCTATAAAACGTTTTTTATATAATGCAATGCTGCCATCTATTGAGAATAATAAATAATTTATTTGGAGCATAAGGATTATAGGAACTGAACTTTTCAATACTAATCTTGCACTGTCTTTAATGAAATAACGTTCCAATATTCTTATTACTTTAATGTATTTCTCCTCGGATTTTTTTCAAACACTTTATCATAAATTATTATTAGAGGTTCTAATAAATGTTTATTAATGTAAGATGCAAAACGATGCTGTAAAGAAATATATTAATTTCTTAAATATGTAATAATGCTTTCGAAATTTGCTGAATTCTAATTGAATCTATCACGCAATATATTCCTAAAAAGATTAAAAAATTTTCCTTAATTGAGTGTGCTGTTTTAAAAGCTTTCTTTATCATCTTATTGTTCGATACCAAAATATTCAGCAAACTAAAGGTGTTTAATTTTTATTGCAGCAGCAAATTTTTATTTTACTGGGTTTACGGAGCAATTTCAGAATGTAATAGCTAAAGTGAAATATTGTATTAAAATGAGCTAACAATAAATTAAAACTATATTAATGACATAACCTTTTACTTAAAGAAAGGAAGTATTAAGTGCGGATAAATAAGATGTTTTCCCTTACATTTCCATACATTTTCTATCTTTGATATTCATCGATTCTTCGTCTTTAGATTTTCGCCGTGTTTAACACATTTTAACCTTTCTTTATAAATAGTTCAATATTATTTCACCTTTAATTTAATAATGATTTCTCTTTAATTTCATTTTGATTGGTTTAGAAATATACAACTGCCAAAAAGAAAATATTGTCAGTAAATTGCACATTTTTTTGTCTCTTTATAATCTGCAATTTCATTAGATCTCAATTTAACAAAGCATGAGAAATATTTGATAAAAGACTCCGAAATGGTTAATATAGTTTAATATGTTTTGTCAATACTAAAACTAATCTTCAGTTTTTTTTCTAGGTTTTAAATGAAAATTTTGTACACATGCTGTACAAATGGAAGCATTCTTTTTTATTTTTGATTTTAGCACTCATTTTATAATTAAGAATACTTTTTTTTAAATGTGCTTCAATTAATTATAAAAAATAAGTGTCTCAAATCACAAAAGAATAAATATTTATTTCTATCAGAAATAAATGAAAATGTGTCACTGCAATTAATATGTTAAAATAAATTAAATATTTTGCAATATCTTTATAAAAAAACTATCTGTTTTGAATCTTGATTGTTAACTTTTTATAAAAATTATTTTGTTTTTTTATACATGTCTTATGGATTTTTTTTCGAATCGAAAATAAAATGATTTACATATAATGGTTACTAGATGGCGCTTACCACCATCTTTCCTTTCATCTTGGATAAATATTTTTTGATATTGCGAAATTAATTTTCAATTACTTAGTGATTAAACCACAAAGTTTATGTAATAGATATTTAAAACAAATATAATTTTTTATTAATATTTTTGCTTTCTTTTTAAATTTGATTTTAAAAATTAATTTTTTTTTCGGTGTGTGTCTAAGTAGTTTACTTTTTAAAAATTATTGAGCCAATACAGTATAATAAATTATATTAATAAAATCAATGCTCCATGAAATAACATGAATACTGTTACAACCCGAAATAATATTTATGTTTAAACTCTCTATCCATTCTGGGTAGTCTTCAATTTGCTCACTTTGGATATTAAGTAATATTTTGAGAGATTATAAATACTTCTTTTATTTAAAAAGTATTTAATCTTCGTGATTTCTTGAAAAGAAAATTGTTTAAAATGGTTGCAAACCCTGATTTTTTTACTTTCCCTAGTTTTTGAAAAATAAATTATATAAAAATCTTGCGATTCATTTTAAATAATTTAAGAATGATTGAAGAAATCCTTAAAGGAAAACAAGAATTAATTCCATCTCATACCTAGATTTCATAACAATAAAAACGAATGCAATTTCTTTTTTGGTCGCATGTCATTGTGTAAACATGATTACATTATTTATTTTTTAGATTTGCCAATTATTTTTAAACTGGTGCGTGCATTGATTCCCAAAAATTTACTTCTGTGACCAAATTGTGTATTTTATAACACAATGAAGTAAGAAATGCTTTCAGTTTTTAAATAGTTGATTGATTGGGTATTACTTTTATATAAAAGCTCTTACAAAATTAAATACATTTTATTGATTTTATTAGAATCAATTTTAGAAAAAAGTTTTCTCAAAATAATTTTTTAACATGAGACTAAGATATTTCGACAAATAAATCAATATTAGTAATCTTTAAAAAGTTCTTAATTGATGTGTAAAATATCGTTTAAATAGTTCACCAAAAAAAAAAAAAGTATAAAACAAAAATGTGATATAAGATAAAATAACTGAGAAACTTCAGACAAACAATAATTAATACTTAAAAGTACGATGAATAAAGATTATTATTCTTCGAAAGACTGGATAAGAAAATCCTTAAAATAACAATATAAGAAATTTGTATACCTTCCTTTTTATTTTTTCATAGCGAATATTGAATTTTTTTATAACTAATACCCTAACGGGTGAAATATAAAGATTTTGATCCCACACATCGAGGGCAGCTGTAAAGCTTTTAAATATCAACAGCACATTTTTGTCTTCCGAAAGAACTTTTCTTTTATAGTGGGCCGTATTTAAGTATTGCAAGGAAACCTGGAAAACTTCAAGCATCCCCCTGATGGAAACACATAGATTAAACAGGAATGTGTCACTCATAACGAGTTGCTTAACAGCAGTTGGGTTTGAACTCGGGACCTACCACTACGAAAAGTGTGATCTAGAACTTTTGCTACCCAGAGCGTTTAGTTTTCAGAGAGAAAGAAGAGGCCTTTTCGTAAATAGCACCACAAGAAAGAAAGCCTTGAAACATCAAAATATAATATGGCAGATGTACATGTTGAATGGTCTATGTCATATACAGTGATTGACTTCTAAAAGTATTTTAACTATGATCAATAATGTATTTTACACTGAACCATTAAAATGAAAAATAAACGATTTCAAAAAGTAGTTTTTTAAAGTAATTCATAAACAGCTAAAATCTCTCGAAAAATACATTTTATCTCTATTACGGATAATTAACTGATAAATAATAAGGGAAAACAGATGATATAGTTTATTATTGCTTATATTGCTACCATTAGTTAAATAAAAAGGGAAAAAGAATATGTTGTAGAAATATTTAAGAAATAAGAGAAGAAATTGCAAAGCAGCCATCAGCGTTCAAAACTGACTAAAAGCAGCTGGAACCGATTCAAAAAATATTTGAGTGCCATATTTCATAATTTAATGAGCAAGTAATCGTTAATTTATAGAGAACCTAGTTAAATCTAGAATTTAATGATTTTATATACTTAAACTGTGTGTGTGTCTAGTTATTTCATTTAATACCTAGTTATTCTGTGTAATAATGGATTTCACACTTTAAGAGTGACATATACATTTAATTACAAATGAATGCATAATCTATAACTTAATTTTTTTTACAAATGACATCATTTTTCTTTTATAAGATTTAATTATATTGATTGCATATTCGAAAGTTTCAATGTATACGATTTTTTTTGTACAGAAGTATACATTGATATATTTAGATGCAATGAAATGAAATATGTAAGAAAAGGATGTATGTGTAATGAATTAATCATTGCAAAGTGCACAAGAGTTGTGCATTCGTTTCATGAAACAGTAAACATAAACTTCTGAGTTATTTTTGAAAATTAAATTAGAAAAAATAAGCAAACTAAATTTACTTTTATTACTTTTATAAAAAGGAATAAAAGTGAGACACTTTTTTATTTTACTTTTAAATCGTGATATATCTTGAGGAACATTCAAGCTGAAGTAATTGCTGAATGTGGTCCATGCCGTCAATCAATTAATAGCTCATGAATTCCAATCTGAACTCGAGTGTATAGATGTTTATAATGATTTGGAATCCATTTTTAATAGTAAGTCACGGGGGAATGAGATTTCGAGTACAAAATTAAAGTAAAAAACCAAATAAAATCGAAAACTTTCTAATTTCCAGGAATTTATAAATTTGAAATTTATAAGCAAAGAGGCTTTTAATTTCTTTAAAATGGTATTTTTATTTTCATAAAAAATTTATGTTATGCATTTTTTCGTTTGAAAGATTGTCTTATTGCGTTTCTTTTCGGAGGATTCATTTACTTAAAATCAATGTGGTTAAGCGAATCCAATCGTCAGAGAATTTTGATGATCAAGTATTTTATAAGTAATATCCTTGTTTTAATGGGCATAGGACTAATCAGCATTATGGTTTTCAATTGATTCATGTTTTCAAATCTCTACATTTGTATAGGAAAGTGATAAATTTTTTTTTTAACTATTTTTTTTTAACTCGTATTTTGAAATTTCCATTTAGACCAGTGGAGAAGGAGGTTTGATTTGTCATTGTATTGTCATTGATTGTATGTTCAATTTTTTATACACGAAGACTGATTTAACCTAGATGAAAAGGATTCTGAACTAAACAAATAACCACGCCCTAAATGGAAGTCGAACTCTTGAGCTGTTGAAACGAAGTAAAAACGGTAACCATTCACCTCAACTGAATAAGTAAAAGAAAAAGACAAAGATAAAGTGCAGGAAAATAAAGAAGAAATTCATAATTAAATAATCTATTATGAAATGAAAAACTTCAATTTTAGCTTGATGAAATGGAAATGTCTGTGATCTTACTGTAAAATATTTTCATTTGATTGAATATATTATGCTTGCCATGCAAGCGAAAGAGGGGAAAAAGTCAGAAATTTCTAGTACTAATATTATTACTAAATCATCACCAAATTTAGGAGTTATTTATTGGAAGGTACAACAGAGAGAAATATTCGTAAAATTTGATTTGAAGTCTGTAAACGCTTCAATATTATTGTTCTAATGAAAAATATTTTAGAAAATTATGATATGTGTGTGCATTTTTTAATCTTTATCAGTCTTTTTATGAGGATATTTTGTGTGTGATTTACTCTGGAGAAACGTAACTAATAAACAAATTGACTATAAAGGATAATAAAAACAATAAAAAAAAGTTATATTTACGTTTCAGTGTGTTAAATGAACCAATGTACAACAAAATATAAACTAGTTTAAAAAATCTAAAAAAGCTGTGATTTTTTTTTATTTTAATTTAATAAGGTATATATTCCTTGTGAATTAAAAAATAAATTATTCGTGCTTATTATATATAAGTCGTCTGAATATAATTATGACTAATGCTAAAAGAGACTATGAACGTAAAATTTCTATTAAAACTTGTATTTCTTATTAAAAATTCTGTATGAAAGCAATTATTTTATTTTTCAAATTGTATTTCTCAAATAAAGCTCCCTTTAAAATATCTTCTCATCAATAACTGACTAATACACTGCTCAAAACAATTAAAGGATATAGTTAGTTTTATATAAAATAAAGATAGAGGCGAAATTTTTTTTGCCGAAAATGGAGAAGAGAATCACAAATGCAAATTTTTTCTGATTTTCAAACTGTGGAGTATGCTAATTTTGAGTTCGACGTCAAAAACGTTGCTTCAGTGGCAGTGAATAAAATTTGACTTCCAACTGAATGAAAGACAATGAAAATAAGGATGATCGACATTCAGTGACTGTTTTGTTTCGATGAGTACGATGTCTCATCGAAGTCATTTAACTGATTCAGAAGCTTGGAGAGTTGTTGGTAGGTTAGAAGAGGGCCAAACTAAAGCCGAAATAGTGCAAGCCATTGGAGTGTCACAAAGTGTGATTTCCAGGATCTGGAACCGTTTTTTTGGAGACTGGAAGTGCGGGCCGAAGACCAGGACAAGGTCGTAGAGGGGATACAACGCCCAAGCAAGATCGTTATTTAGTGTTAACGGCTCGAAGACACCAAAACATGAACGCTACTCTTTTCCAACAACACCTTTACTCGGCTGCAGACACGACGGTTTCAACTCAGACTGTTCGAAACCAGCTCCATGGTGTAGGTCTGTATGATCACCAACCAATGGTATGTGTTAAACTAACATCAAGGCATCGTCGCGACCTCAGATAGTGGGCAACAGAGCATGTGATCTGGAGGAGAAATGAATAGAGCAATATTCTTTTTCTGACGAGTCCCATTTTTCTGTTTATCCTGATAATAGACGTATTTTCATCTGGAGGGACAGTGACAGTAGGAATAATCCTGCGTTCGTGCACGAAAGTGTCAGATTTGGCTGTGAGGGAGTGTTGGTGTATGGTGGCATCTCCATTGAAGGGTACACAGACTTCTATATCAGTTGAGATGGACCTCTGACTGGTCGCCGATATAAAAATGAGATCATCAGACCTATTGTAGTCCCTTACGCTGCAACAATTGGAGATGACTTCATTTTAATGGACGATAACTGCAGGCCACATCGTGCTAACCAGGTGAAGGATTTTCTTTTAGATGAAGAAATCGTACGAATGGAATGGCCAGCGTGTTCTCCTGACATGAATCCAATAGAGCACGTTTGGGACGTTCTATAAAGACGAATTGCTTGTCACCAACCACCCACACAAACTCTCCAAGAACTGGAAAGAGCTCTTCTGGAAAAGTGGGACAGAATACTCCAACTCGTGATAAATAACCTCATTGACTCCATGGCTCAAAAGTGTTCAACGTTGCTGGACGTCCATGGAAATCATACCCCCAACTGAAAATGACCTCCTTTGAAGACACCTTTTCTTATTATTTTTTTCTCATATGCACAATTTGTGTTTTTTCCTTTTGTACACAAATGCGCAATAAAATGCATTTTTTTTCTGCCAAACATGTGTAATTTATTCTCATATAACCTACTACGTCTGTCGACGTATCAATCGGCTAAAAAGTTTCCCAGCCACAGCCACAAGATCTAAAACCACAATATCCTTTAATTGTTTTGAGCAGGGTAATTCAATCTAAAACTCCCCTACAAAATTGATTTTTGATATCGCAGGCAAAGAGTACGTGGTTTAATTATCGAGGTTGAAAAGTACGGATTTCCTTCTTCTTATAACATACTTTAACATAGTGCAAAATTTTGTCTTGCCTAGTGCACAACTTTGACTTAACATAGTCCAAAAATGAATTGCCAAAATAAAAAAATTTAGCTGTTAGAAAAATAATTTATTTCAACTAAAAGGAAAGTGGAATTTGCATAAAGTAAAAGTCATTTGAGGGGAAAAATTAAAATTAAACTAGTAAATTTAAAAAATACTCAGCATTAAGATCTCAATTAAAAAGAAAGTAAAGTTTAATAATACTTTTAAAGTTTAATAATATTTTTTGTAAAAGTTACTTGTGAAAAAGTTATATTTTTACTTGTGATTTCAGGTATAAACGAGCTTTACATCATGACCATTTATTTATAAGTTAAATTACTCTAAAGTAACTAAATAAGGTGACTATATCATCACAAATATTAAAAAAAATATTTTAAATTTCAATACAATGCTATATTTAATCCATTTATAATGTTTTCTTTGGATCAGTTTTTCTGTCCTACCATTGTATTTATGTTTGTATTCCTATCATTGTATTCATCGTATGCATAGATTTTAATCAACTTAAACTGTAATTTTCTTTTGCATTTTTAGTGGTATGTTATAAACTATGTATAACTAAAATTAAATAATAAATTATCATAAATGAGTGTTAATGTATTTCCAATGAAAATCACAGATTTTTATTAGTAAAACATTAAGTTTTCAATTATTAAAATTTGTCTTATAACTTCTGAGATTTATATAACTTGTTTTGAAAGTAATTATTTCTTATTTCCTTAAAATACATAAAATACATTTGTCAATTATATAAATATTTATTATATATAAGATTATTAATTATTACAGAATTTACGAAGAGTTCAGCTTGTTAAATAAATTTTCAAGTTGTTTGTTTGTCAAAAAATCAGCGAGCATTGTAATTGGTAGTGCCAACATTGTAAATGCATTCGTTAAGCAATGATATTAAAACTTGATGACAATTTTTTTTGTATTGTATGCTATTCTTAAAATTTAAAAACCCATTCAGTTTGAAAACAATAATAAATTCTAAAGAAAAATACGGTTTCTACAAAAATTAACGATTAAAAATTCTGTAAAATCAATATATATATATATATATATATATATATATATATATATATATATATAAAGACTTTTTTCACTTCAATAACTTTGTGATAATATTCTAAACTGAATAATTTAAGATTTAAGAATGTGACTCCAAAGACAGAACTAATATTTCTAACAACTAATTTTGCTTAAATTAGTCCTCAATGTAAAAAAAATCGTAACAAATTTTAAAAATTGTGAATTTTTTACGGGAAATACTTTAAAAAATTCAAAATATAATATAAATTTTAATTTTTCAATGATATCTACATTTGTCCATTTAAAATTTTTGAGGTATATATTTTATCGTAATAACACAATTTTAGTATTTTATATAGCTCTATTTCCTAATAAGCGAAAAGAAACATATAGTGTTTTATTCAAAGAAATGAAGATATTCTCCCCAGAATGGAATCCAAAATTCATAAAGTTAGATTTTGAACTTGCAACAAAAAGCAATTAGTAAACTTCTGAAGGACAAAAAATTCTAACTAACTTTCACTTTAATTAATGTTTGTGGAGAGAAATCCAGGAAATAATATTAGCTAAAGATTATTATTCTGAAGAAATCAGAAATATCACAAAAAAGTGTGTGACTTTTGGATTTTTGCTAAATATGTATATAAAACTTGGGTGTGTGATAATAACTGATAATATTTTTTTCAGTGAAATGTTTATGGATTATTTAGTTTTCATATTTATGGATTATTTCCTGGGACTGTGATTGGATAATAACTTTCCAATAGAAATGTAGAATGTGAGTGATTACAACACCATATAACAGATAATGATATCAAAGGCTGGAACTTAAAACTAAACAAAATTGGAAGAAAACAACCAGATTTTTTAATGCTAATAAAATGTCTGAAAGAAATTTCAGAAAATGTATATTTTTAAATTTAAAAGCAAAATGAATTGTAGTATTCCAGAACGAAACGAAGAAAAACTTGAATTTGTTGAGATGAATCAACGAATTCATCATAATGATTGATTTTGGAAAGATTTACAAAAACTTCACTAAATGTTAAGCTATGCAACCAAATTTGAATTGTTATTTTCAGAAATTCAATTGTATCTTTAAATGGTCGTGTTTGTAGTTCTAATTTATTATTTTACTTTATAACATAATTAAATTTGATAGTAGAGTATATTGCTGTATTTTATTTGTATGTAGATTTGATGTATGTATTAGTTACTGAATATTTTTATAATTTTCATTTCACATAAATGTAGAAAAGAATTTTGCACATCATATGTGAGATGTGTAAATTTATATCAGTTTGATCATTATAATTACATTTATTTGATATAATTTAGAATTTTTTCAAATACTTCAATATTAATTAAAATTTTTCGATATAATTTTTCAACGGCTATTGAAAGTACCATTCTGACTGGGAAATTTTATTTCTTTCAATATAATTTAATGCGTGGCTTCTTTGTAGCCTTAGAACGGCGCTTGTAATAATTCGATATGTAGGGGATAAACAAAACATACATTTTCAGATTAATGCTTTTCATTTATTTTCCAATAACATTTTTAAAAAATGTATTCTTTGTAAAATGTTTTTAAATGTGAATAAACGTTGTATCAAAAAGCCATTATATCATTATTAAATGAAACAGCAAATTCTAATAATCTACATTTTAATTTGATGTAAATATAAATTGCTCAACATATTTTATACTTCCTTAGAAAATTTTTATTCTAGAGTATAATATTTTTATCTGATAGCATATTGGAATTTCAATTAATTTGCAAGCTCTATTTGCCATAATGTTTTGTAATGTAAAAGTAAATTTGGTTTTGAAATTCTTTCTAAATCTGAGATTTCAGTGTTTTCTTTTTCATAAAAACCATAATAGACACTTAATTTTGAAAAATCTATTTTTTAACAAGCCTTTGAAAAAGTTTGATACTCATTCATCAGTCGGAAGTGTCATAAATAATTCAAGAAAAAACATTTAATTAATTCATTTATTTAAAATAATAATCAAATGTTTCCATTATTTTAAGTAAAACTTTGCATGTCATACATCTTAATAAAAGCAAATTTTAATAAAATATATGCAATAGGAAATCATACCTTTATGTATGAATTTATAACTGTTATGTATGTTTAAATAATTTAAAAATAGGAAGCGTACAGTTTGGTTAAATAAAAACTATTTTCCAAAAAGTTCTCTATTCAGCATCGATCTAATCAAAAATTCAGTTTTAATATTTCACATCAAATTTATTTAGCATATATGTTAAATAAATTAAGCATACCAGTCAATATCATTTTAATATAATTTCTTCTATATTTTACATACATTTTCCCTTAAGCAAATAATATGATTCGAGAGTTTGTACATGGATAATAATTTTAATTAATTTAGTATAACACATATTAAAGTTAAATTTTCAAAGTTGAATTAAAATACACTGTTAGTTTTTTTTTATTTTTTTAGTTATTTTTTATAACAAAATGCAATCATTTGAATTTTTAAATTATTTTTATCATAATCTAAAAATATAAATTGCTTCGAAATAGCATGTGAAAGAAATTCCTTATTTTAAATTGCATTAAAAATTAAGTCAAATAGATATATAATTTTATTTTCTTAAATTACCCACTTAAAGCATCAACGGATTAAAGCATTTTAATGGAGAAAAAACTATTACTGAATAAAATCTAAAACATTCGTTCATATATATATATATATATATATATATATAACTAGTGTAAAATCATCTACATTTATACAGCAAAGAAAGTTTTTCAACAAGGGAATAATTTGTTCTTTTTGAATCTAAGTAATTTTCTCTCACATTTAAATTTATACAAGTAGTTAAAAACTGTAAAATTCACATTCTCATCAACATTAAAAAAATCTTTTTTTGAATATCAGTGTGATCTAAGCGTTTAATTATAACAAATAAATAAGATTATTTAGTACTTTCTTTTTCATAATTTACTTAAACAAGGTTTCAAACATTTTCCCTATGATTTTGTGTTGAAATTTAAGACTTAAAAACATCTGGAATAATTAGGGTATAATAATTCGTACTCTTCAACTACGATAATTACACCGTACTCTTCAACCATGGACTCTTCGACCACGTAGCCTTAATTTTCATGTCTTAAGTAGATATCAGATGCGAAATTTATCATAAAACTAAAAACCTCGAAAACTCCTTGTATTCAAAGTCATGTGCTTATATGCATGATCTTGAAAGAAAAAGGACAATTGATAACCTTATCCTGGTATTTTTATAACGAGTGTCCAAAATATAATATCGATGTTTTCAGAAGACGTCGAAATATTAAATAATTTAATAGGAAATTTTCTTTTAATTCAAAGTTTGCTTCACTATTTTGTGTTTCAGACACTTTCACGTCATAATTCCATATTTTGCAGACAGTCAGTCATGTGGTTGTCAACCGTTGCGAGTAGTAATACGGCGATGCGATAAACCTTATTACCACAATAAACCGCATTACTTTGATAAGCCACAATTTGAGCAGTATCAATATCAGAAATCTATTAATAATCAATTCTCCTTCTTACACGAGGAATACCAATAACTTTTCATCAGATAATACATTTAAAATGCATTTTATGCAAAAAAAAATCTGCTTCACAATTTTTTCACTAAAACACATAAATGTCATTTTTACTACTCACTTTGTATGACTGCGTTGCAAAGGTAATTATTTGTACATCACTTCTTCTCTCTGTCGAGTAAACTTAACCTGTGTTGTATGTAACAACTTCCTTCTCGGTGTAGAAATTTTAATGGCGAGCAGTGTATATTTGTAGACTGATCACAATTACAGTACATGATGTAGACTTGTTATGATATAGAGGGAAGTGATTTCCGCCTGAATTAAGAAAAGTGTTGAAACAATCATGATAAAGAATGGTTGATATATAAATATGAGAGAAATTAGTGAAGAATAGCACATTTTGTATTTTGATTATTGGTTTTTCTATTTCAAAGGAGGATATATTCTATTAAAAATATGGCTTTGATTTTGACACCGATAATGCAACCACGGAGGACAGGTGGGTTAGGGCGGAGTTCTCTTTATCGGAAGATAATGAGTTCGTATCCCATCTTAACCGAAAATCTATCATGTTCCTTAAAGGTGGAGGTGGCTAGAACACGTTAAATATGTTGATCCTCCAATTGGAAGGGAACCTCTGCGGGTAGTAGGTCAATAATTCGAAGGTCTTCTGCCTGGTTCCTGATTCTCAGTTACGAAGACTCTCACCAGTCTGCATCCATCTAACTGGGAGAGCCCAACTCAGAGCTAGGTATAGCGAAGCACATTAGTGCAACAACACGATAGTTGGCAGTCTAAGAGTTGTAAGACTTTTTAATATCCACCGCGTATTTGGAGACTTCCAGAAGATCTTTTTCAGATACAAGACCATATTCCCGTGTCACAGTGGAGGAAGTACCGAAAATTATCAAATACTCAATCCTGACAAATGCATCAAGCAAAATACAAATGCAACAGCCAAAATCTATTGTTTAACATTTATTTGTGTCTTTAATTTCTGGAAAAATGCTGGCACCATAAACAGGCAAAAGGGAATTTTTTTATTGTTTACTTTTTTAATTGTATTTATGTGGATGGGAGATTATCTCATTCCTCTTTTTTTTCTTCACGCTAAATGAATTCATAAAAAAACAGTAATTACATGAGGAAAGTCTTAATTATAAATTAGTAATCTTTGTTTTTAATGGAGTTTCTATAATCTTTCAAGAAACTCTACCAAACTTTGGTAGTTAAACATTGTTTTAAATGAAAAGATGACAGGAATATGCCGCCTTTTTAAAATTCAGCTGTTGAAGAAGTTATATAAAGGATCAATAAGAGAAAAACATATTTTAGAATAATAATTCAGTATATTCAAAGGACAGAAATTCTTGTACCAAAATAGAAATGTAAAACGATACATCAGCGAGGATTTGAAGAAGTTGCATCAGCAATAATGTAGACGGAGTCGACAAACATGTGTAGGGTACCATCAGGGCTTTAGAAGTTTACCAATAAGTATATTGCGCATTAAAAGACTAAATTCTTTATCAAAAGTGAAACATTTTTACATTAATAAAATTCCTTCTCAACATCGAATCAATAAAATTCAAAACTTTTCGTAAATTAAAAGTTTTAGATATTTAGCAAAATAAAGACATTCAGAGTTCAATTTTTTCTTAAATGAAAAATTGAGTGAGCTATGAATACGATAATTGTAATTTTGCAAATCATTTTATTTATAATTGCTATATGAATTAATCTATTCATATAGTTGTAGAAATAAGAGTTCATTAAAAATATTACTTGGTTGTAAGAAACTAACTCATTCAACATTTTAATTTGAATCAATTGATATTTCGTATTTTAACTTCTAAAGAAAATACATTATAGCGAAAGTATAATCAGGAATTACTTATTATAGTAAACTCCATCATGAATTAATTCATTTTCACTATCTGTGTTAAAAATTTTATTTTACACTAACACTATTTGGTTAGGTTGGTGACAAAGAGTCGCAACAGTCCATCTCCATTCCATTGCCAAGATGGTTAGTTCCCTAATCTTCGGTTCGACAATTTGTGAGTTTGATTCCTACTTCGTGGTTTAATGTTTATAGTGATTCAGAATTTACCTTAAACTGTAGGTTCCAGTCTTACTAGCTCTCGTGTGCAAAAATGACCATTTAACAACAAACTAATCACGATCATTTATTTTATTAAGGCAACCGCTCAAAGAGTGAGCCTTGAACTGAGAATATGATAATCAAACGTGCCTGGATTGTAAATGATTGTCAGAATGAAAAATCAATTAGAACCAATATTCTTTATGTTTTACCTTAATCCTTTGGGTTAGATTGACAAAGTTTGATAGAATATAAGCTTTCTGTTGACTAATTCTGCATATTGGGCTTTCAGAACGTTAGATATTTTCAACTGATTATGACTATAAGAGATAGAGTCCACAACGCGTGACCATATGGAACAAATTTAAAGTGTAGCAATCTTTTGAATTACTACTAAGCACATAACATAACTTCGTGTTCACATGCTTGATTTCTAAGCTGCAGTAAATTCACATGGATAATTCATGGAAATTGGAATTTGCATGTTCACTGGATAATAGATAGCTTCCTCTAAATTGATTTTTATCAAAAATTTTCCTCTTCCTTCAAATGCTTAACCAAGATTTTCATTTCATGGGCGTTCCTATGACTTTAAACTGTAGCATCGTTATTGTCTTTCGTACACTCTCTTGGTTATTGAATCGAGGCTGATTAAATAGTATTTCTCACAATAAATAGTATTTTTCGCTTTTCCAAAGAAAACATAATATGAGAGAAATACTATTTTATCATCCTCAATTCTATCAAGTTATAACAACGACACTGAGGTGAGAAATCATTGAAAATGATAACGAGTATCAATTTTAACTCTATTCGTTCAAATATGAACTTTTCACGAGAAATATAATTAGCATGTTTTATAAAAAATAAAGGATTGCAATACAAACTAGTTTTGACCAAACCAAGTATGCAATAGCTTAGTACCGTAAAGAAAGTTCTTACTTTTTTTCAAAAGTTTGGTCTCTGAATGACTAGTTTCTAACCTAATAAGATCACGAGAGCAGGAAAATGCAATTTTAGATAACTGTAATTTTGCTCAAGACAGATTTTTGTCCTACAAAACCCAAATAAAAAGTTAATTGCAAAATCATATTATTAGATAGCAAAAGCGTCAAGCAAATGTCACAATAATTTTTCAATTTTTGGACAAGACTGTCATTCATTAAGAAATTTTAGAAAAAAAAATGTTTGTGATTCTCATGATTTCTCACTATATTATTTTTGTTCGACAGATTGCTTATGTGGTGGGCCACATTTATTCATCACCTAAGAAGAAAGGACAAGGTAACAGAGAGAGAAAGAAAACGCCTTTGCACGAATCGGAATTCGCACCCAACAGCCTAAAAGATATAAATGAAAACCACTCAGCATTCCTGCCTCCTAGGCTGTTCGCCCGCACTGATCAAGTTATTATATTAAACATTTTATCATAAATTATTTTACTGTTCTTTTTGAACCAATATTTTTCGATGAAGCCATTTTCGCAATATAAAGTCCATATTTTAGGAAAAGATTTCCTTAAAGAACCTTTCAATCTTTTTTACATTTCAATCAAAAACGGCGTTTCTTTCTTACATTTAGAGATATATGCTTTGTTATTTTTGTTTTTCACATTTTTTTATCGAACAATAAACTGTAGCAATTATAATTTCCGCTTTTTTATGACTCCTCGTATATAATTTTTAAAGTAAGGAATAAAGTATATTTAAATTAATTGAATTTTACTCACAGTCCATAATAAAGAGGTTATACTTCAGTATAACTCTTAATCACACAAAAATAAAAATATCTGATGACAAAGTAACTGGAATGAGAATTTTTTTTCATTCCAGTTACCACCAGTTTCAACCAGTTTGTTTTGTATTCGTTCACTCCTACTCTTATAATGACAATGTTGAATTGAATCATAAATACATTTTTTGTTTCATTTAAACACACAAACATTTCTATGATTTCTTAATCATTTTAAAATAGCAGATAAGATTTTAATAACAGAACAAACACTAATTGATAGAAATTTAAACTTTTGTTGCATTTGAGACTAATATCAGAGAGAAAATTATGCTGATAGTTGAATAAAAAGAATCTGAACAAGTTTCCTTTACTTAACCTTTCAGAAAATTGATCATGATGCGTTAAATTTCATAACATACTTTCATTTTAAAGAGACAAATTTTGATTTTTAATAAGTATAACATTTCAGTAGAATATATTTTTAATACAATGTAATGTTCGCTACATTTTTTATTTTATCTGACCTAACCTAAATGCATACTTAAGTTAAATACCTATATCATTAATTGAAATTCAGTACCAAAAGAAAAAAAAAGAAAAAAATGATTAACAAAATCTCACATATAATAATTAAAAAAACAAATGGCTGAAGTCTGAAGAGATTTAAAGTTATAAGTACTTACATCTTTTCGATAGAAAATTAGAGACATTGTTTAAAACATTAAAAAAATGTATTTTATCCAACACATTAAATTACTTGATAAAAAGAAATATGTGAAATTATCAAGTAATAACTTTGACAAAATCCTACATTATTTTTTTTTCGGTTAATGTTACCATAAATCAAAGCTCAATTTAAAAATCCAACAAGTTATAGTGTAAAATAAATTTGCTTTTCAAAATTTCAAGTTAAAATAATTCAATATATTTCATATCAAAATGCATCAACTTTTCCATAAACGAAATGTTTGCATTAAAACTAATTTATTGTCTCGTATAAATGGCATCGAATATGCTTTGTTATTAAAATAATATTCTTTTTAATTAATGGATATTTTATTTATAAGGTACTTTATCCAACATTTCTAAATTTAAAATTGATTCGTGGGTGAAAGATGCATAGTTATAAGTAACAACATAAAGAGTTTACATCACTTTCATATTATGAGGGCATAAAAGCTTAATTGTTGCATTTATTACTCTTAAATGGATGTTTTCTGTTAACCCAGGGAGAACATAAAAGCTTCTATTTGAGAATAAAGCCAATTATTTCAACTAGTCAATTACTGGAAAAAGTTTCGATGTATTTATAGATTTATAATAACTTTCAAAAGAGACAAAAAATAGTTTCTGAGCTTAATCGAAAAACCGGTTTGAGATTCTTGTAATGATGTTTTAGATCGAGATTTAATCTCTCGCCAAAATATTATGGATGAGTAAATAGACGGTAAGCTCCTCCGAAATCAGAATGTTTGTCGCCGACAGAGCGTATGTATTAACCGAAAAATAAACCTAGTTGCCATTCGTCCTCTTTTATTATGGCGCAGGATGCATCCTTTTAAGTCAGAGGCGCTAGATATGTCATCCATCCTACTTTAGAAGCCAGCGGGACATCATAAAGGACTTAAGTGCGAGCGCTGCAGAGAATTACCGCCTCTTGATGAAGTGTTGCTCAACCGGCCTCGTGGCTTCACCTTTGGTGTCTAGGGCCGTATTTCTCAATTACTCTTGGAGCAGGCAATTTCACCCTGCTTGCCAAAAGCTGGCAATTTTATTGCGGATCCTGCCGCAGAACCATCATGAAATATTCAAACCACTATATAGGCATCTCGGGGTCGACGTAATAACACGTCAACGCGGCAGCGTTTATCATGGCGGCCGTTGCAATCTCGGAAGCCCCTTTCCGGAATCAAGGGTGCATCAATTATGCAGGAGAGCCCCTATTTTGTTTCCTGGATTTGAGGACGGCGCCGGCGATGAAACAATAATCATGGATCAGAATTTTGGAACGTCCTTATTACGGGTCCGTTCCATCAACCTTCATGAAACTTTGATCGCTGGCTTCCATTTTCTTTTGCAACGATAACGGCGAGCGAATGCATTTCCTGCTCTTTTCGGACTTAATTTTCCGGGAAATCTTTTCTCCTGGACACAATGCGAAAAAGGGCGACTTAATTCTACGCTCGTTTGAGGGAGAAAAGGGGCTCACCGATTAAGGAAATTAAGGTGGAATTCTTTAGGAATGGCGAGCTTGATGGCTCAGTTTGCTTAGGCTTAACCACTTATGACGTTGAACAAAAAAAAATCTTTTATTCGAGCCCTTACAATTGCGACACTTGTAATCACGCTTCCAGTAGTCATTTAGAGAAAAGAAGTACTGAATACTTCCTTACTATTTATGTACTTGATTTAGTCAGGAAAATAGAGTAGGCAATTTCTTGACATTATGAGAAGAGTGAAGCAATAAAAAAATAGATTTACTAAAATAAAAACACAAATGTGTTGATCTTTACAAAAAGTATCAAAATATATAGTCCTGGAAGGTCTTTTATTTTATTATCTTATTATTTGCTTTGAAATAATGATACTATTTCTTCCACGTTTAATTAATACAAAAATTAATTTAAGATAATTTATTTTTTGAAAAATACTAGAAATTTAGAAAAATAATTAAAAAGTGCACTTTCGTATTTATGTGATTTTAACTTTTTTTTCCAAGAAAAGTATCGTTAAAAAGAACTTGCATTTGCATATACTTTGCACATGTATGAAAAGTTATCAGAAGATATTAAGGCATAAAGGAAATTAAATTTTCCAATTTTTATCTTGGTATTTGTTTCCATATGAACTTTCATTCAATTATTTTAAATATACTTCTGAGTGATCTTGTGTTTTCTGAAAGAACAAATCGGCATAATTGTTTCACCTGACTTACTTTTCAAACTCAGTACCGAGGTTTTATCTCCGTTTTCAAGTTTTGTTTATATTTTGTTATGCGTATCATTTTTCTCAAATATAAAACAATTCTATTTTTGACACTATTATATTCTATTGGGTATCAAAAAAATCATAGTAACTAATTATAAAATTATAATATAAAACTATATTTTACATTATTATATAAGCTAAGAGATTTTATGTAATTTTTCGAGGAAATTTTGAAAAATATTGGTAAATTTCATAACCACAAATTCAAAATAAAGCTTAGAATAAGTTGCAGAAATTTACATTTTTTAATAAGTGAATACTTTTTAATAATTTTAATTTTGAAATATGTTTAATGTGGACAAATGTGTAACGCATTTTCTGGCATATACAAGACACATTTTTCCTGAAAATAGGTCTGAAAAACGGAGTGCGTCTGATACGTTTCGTCTATTCTGAATTATACAATTATTTTTCTGTCATCATTCACTTAAGAAGAATCTTAAATCATTTAAGAAGTGTGGTATTAGTAATGTATGTGGTATTAGATTAAAAGTGTGGTATTAGTAATGCAGTAGAGTTACAAAAGACAATTTGTTGCATGAGGACTCAGATACTGATTTAGGAGAGGATTCGAGTGACTCTTCACTTAGCTGGGGATAAGTGTCAGAGTTATGATGAAGAAGATCGAAAGGTGTTATTTCCCAGAAATATTAAATATTTTCTGAAAGTTTTGATTTGTATTTGCACATTTCTTTATATTTAGAATATTATAATTTCATTATAATGAAGAATAATAAAGTTTTATTCTTAAAAATCGAGCATAAAAAAGGGAGTGCATCTTATAGGCCGGTGCATCTTATACTTCGGCAAATACGGTAACTATGCAGATAAGTAATAAAAAATTAACACATACTTTTTACTAAGAAAGCAATTCTACGAGTCTGAATTTTACAGTGAAAATAAAAACAAGTAACTGTAAATAAAAATTTATAGTAATTTACTATCAGCAAAAGTTAATAATTCTGAAATAACTCCAAATTTTCTTTTTTTTCAAAAAGTACAAATAGCTTAGTAGTTTAGCTATTTTGATTTCAGTCATGGGTATTAAGGTAGTTTTTTCATATAATATTTTGAAATTTTATCTTAATTTGTTTGCGTCAGAGAAATTTCTCGTTTTTCATATTACATCTGGTAACCTTTTTATCTGCATAAATCAGAACTATAAAGTTTTTTGTTAATATGTAATCATTTTATACATTTGAATTATGTAACGAAGATCGGCCCATGGTAGTCTAGTGAGATGAATCGTCGGTGGAACTATTGTGATCTCAAAACATGGATAGTTCGGAGATCACAGCGTTCACGAATGCTGACCTTCGACGCGAGGATAACACACCCAGTGGGTATCGCATAAACACGTAGTCATCAATTTCGGTCTTTGTAGTGCTAAAAAACCTAAATTCACCGTAACTACTCGGGCATTGGTAAAGTAAAATTTTTAATTTAGAATTATTTTAATATTCAAAGCATTATATCAGGTTTTAGATGATTATAAAAGATAAGGTATGTAGTTTTACAACATTTATATATATATATATATATATATATATATATATATATATATATATATCAGCAATTAAAGCAATACAGGTTGATCATAAATTATTGCATAAAATTAATGAAATTAAGTTAAACGGACTTACATTATTCTTTCAAATAACATTATATTTAGGCATGGTACCTATAAGTAATGTTTTATTTAATTATATAATACTTTCAGTAAGGCTTTGCTCGTAAGTATATCTATCTGTATGCAGAGTTTTATTAGCTCATTTGTATCGGCTGTAATTTTTTGTGTTGATATAATATTTGAAAATTAGTATTTTCATATTATAAGACATCACGCTTTATTAATTATTTTTTAGCAACAAAATAATCAGTTATATATTGCTTATATAAAGAAAATATTTCTGTACTTATAGCAAATTATTTTTGAGTATCTGCTATAATTCTTTTTTTTTTAACAGAAGCTTCTCATCAATTTTTGAAAAGTTGAAATTTGTACTGAGGCTTTTTAAAACTATCTGTTACAGTCATGTGAGAATTTTATCAAATAGAAGCAAGAATAAAATATCATACGGTCACTATTTTCTTTGAAATCCAGAAATTTTAGTTCTGATCAAGTTCATATCCCTTCTGAAGAATATAAATTAGTTTTATCAATCACACAGTATCATGACTGTCTTATGAAGATATACATGATTATCTAGTAGTTTGTTTACCAAGATAAAAAATAGCTGCCTAAATTAAAATTTAAGGTGATTTCAAAGTTGTATAGTAGAAAAATAAATATGTCAATATTGCTAAGTACTCATAATGATTAACGCTTTTTAATCTAATACTGATAGTTAAAACTAGTAAATATATTGTTGAACAGCAGTTGGTTCTTTTCAGTTTCGCTTTCCATTACATCAAGTAACTTCTTTGAGTTCTGTTCATGGCTGCAAAAGAAAGGTAGTTTTCTTTGATATTTTCTAGATATTTCCTAAAAAAAGAGATTAAAATGATTTAATATTAAAAGGTCTTTCTAATGGTTCATTAGATTTACTCTTAATAAATATCAGAGAAAAATTTTGAATGTATAAGCTAAATTGTAAGGTAAGGCATAAATGTGCGGGAGTTGAACTTAATTTTTTTTATATTAATGACCGGTTTTAATTTTAACAATTTTTTGTGACAGCACTTTTTTTCATAATTCATTTTTTCATAAATTTTTATAGTTTTATGAAAAAATGAATTATGAAAAAAAGTGCTAGTATAAATTTTTATAGTTATTTATTAATTAAATAGACATTTCTTTTCATAAATTCATACCTAAATTTATATAAGCATATAATTTTAGCTACGAAATATGTTATAAATTAAAAATTTTTAAAGAAGTTTTCAAATGTAAACAAAAATATTTTTCAGAAATGGCTTTTAAACGAAGCAAAGCTTTTTTCATAATAAAGAATTAAATTATCCCTTTAAAAATAAGTCAACCAAAATATAATAACAATAAAACTGCCTTCCATATTTCATTTATATAAGCATACATTTTCAATATTATCTCCATCACATTGTGCCAAATTAATGTGATTAATCACAAGAGTTTAACAGCTGACTCAATAAGTCATTTTGAATTTCCTCTACGGCTCTTCAAATGACACTTGATTTACGTCAAGCGAATATCAATAGACAAATGATTTTAAATAACCCTTCAAATAATAATCTAGTGAACATGAGGGTATTTTTATCTTTTAATTTAATTACTTGATCTTCATCATTAAATGACCAAATTGAATGTTTTTTTATAGATTGTGCAACGTTAAGTAGTTTAACATCTTACATGTAGTTAATGAAAAATGGTGCCTCTTTACCTTGCAATACTGGGTATTCTTGTTCGCGGATAAAGCAAAAATTTCGTTTAGAGGACTGCGTTTTCTAGATTGATATTTTGTCATACCTTTTAGAAAAGAAAAGTATTGATAATGAAAGAAACGATTAAATAAGCTTAATTAACATATGAAGAGACGGCAATGGCCTCATCGTGTGTTTACAAAATTCGTATTCATCTAGTATATAAAAGTATTCTACTCTCATTCCCTTCCCATTGTTAAGTAAAATGAACTTCATCCATCCAGAAGACATTAAGCAATCATTGGAGTTCTTATTCTAGTTTTATTACAAAGCTTTCGAAAAAAGATATGTCTTTTCAACGATATTTATTTTTGTATGTAAGTAATGCAGCAATTTTGAATTTTACGGATGCAACCGCGAAAGGCAATGAAATATTCCTTGACTCTAGGAATCATTAACTTCTTTATTGTATTAAACCTTGAAGAGTAATTGCCGATGAACTGGTGGTTTTTGTGTGGTTGAGATACGGGCATTTGTAATGAATGGTCTGTAATTTCAGGAAGATCATCCAAATATGTTTCTCTTATAGGAGATAGATTTAAATTCCATGAAATATTATGGGTTTTGTGTATCTTCAGTTCTTTTGTTGAAGGAGACTTTCGCAATTCTATGGTGATTGTTTTGCTGTTTATGTAACATATTTATAAAAAAATAATGCATTAATGCATAATTTAAGAAGGGAAACATGCTAAGGACATCGATTATAAAATCAACCCAAGTTTCAAAATTATTTCTGCCAAATTTGCATAAATCAGATTCATATCTTATTTCTATAGATCAGCTTTTCTCAATCTTTCAATATTGGCGGTCCAATTTTCAATGATAATTTCATCGCATTCCCCACGTACAATAAAACGTGTACAACAATATTTTTTGAGCATTTTGATACTGAAGTCATACTTTGATCTCAATTCTAAACCTCACGAATTACCTAGAATTCAGAAATTTATTGACATTTGGTTTTAACAATCCTCTGCATTGACAAAGCAAAAATCCGGAGGCTTTTTATTGCTCTTGTATTCAACATCTCAGTCATTCTCGCGATACGTGAGAAGTTCTGATTTGTCTCATAGGTTCTGGAATGTTAACAAGATGACGTCTCGAGTATGCACAGATGTGATCAAATGTTTTTCATAGAAAGATAGAGAATGTTCAATAACGCCAATTTCAATTCCTGCCTGTCCCATTCGAGTCAACAATTCTATCGCTATCGAATCTAGAGTGAACGTGTATGTTATAAATGTTTTCCATGCTAATTGTAATTCAATGTATTAAATATTCATGCCAGCAAAATTATAAAAAATCACGAATAAATTTTTAAGCAGGCGTGCACGAGAATAAGCAATAGTCAAGCATCAACAAATACTCAGATGCATGTGGTTCTAAAAATAAAATCCAGAAAATATTCTCAAGAATACTTAAATGTTGGGTTTACCAGTACTGAAGTAAATGAAGAAGAAAGGGCCTATGTGTATCATTCGATAAAAAATGTTAGCGACAGTCAACATGAAACTTAAATGTTGTTTGGCAATGCTTCATAGTGAGTACATCAATGAACCCAGAGAATTTTTTTAATTAAAATTAAATCATATGAGAAACAAAAATCATTTTTAAAAAACAATTGGTGAATGAAAAAGTTTATATCACCTTTTACAAAGTTTCACATAAAATAGACAGATGTAAAAAGTATCACACCATTGTTAAAGAGCTTATTTTGCCAGTAGCAAATGAGATTGTAGAAATTATAATTTTGCAAAACATTTGCAATCTTCCTTGAAATGATACTGTTGTACATTGAATAGGTGATATAGTTGAAGATGGTATATCGGGATGAAGTTGAAGTTCATGAAGATAAAGTTGCGTGTCTAATTGCCTTCGATATAGTTTGATGAGGTAACAGCCAGTAATATAGATGCTCATTTCATTGTCTATATTCGATTTTGTGATGAAATGTCAGTAGTAGAAAAACAACTTTACTGCAAACTAATAGAACTCAAAGTAACAATACTTGCATTATTTGCTATCTTAAATGATTTTATAAATGAGGAAACAGAATGAAAAAATTTCGTTTGAATATTCATCAATTGTTATTCATTCAATGTCCGGAAGATTCTAAGATATATAATCATTTGTAAAATAAAATTCGCCACATTACATCTGGACACAATACATGATCCATAGAGAAGCTCTGGCTTTAAAAAGAATGAGTCCTGGTCTTAATATTGTGTCAACTACGGTTGTAACCGTAGTAAATTTATAAAAAGGAGACCCCTGAAATCAAGACCCTTTTCCGCATTTTGTAAAGACATAGGAGCTGTACACACTCAGTGTTACTATTTTATTCAGAGGCAAGATGATTATCCGGCTGGGTATTTTTCAAAGTGTTTATGAATTAAAAAAAAGAAATCGCCCTTTTACTATCAGATTGGAAGCATAAAATTTAGAGATAGTTTATTTGGGATGAAATTAAGGTACTTAGTTAGCATATTCGAAAAATTAAATAATTTGAATCTTCAACTTCAAGGATCAAATACATATACATTCGATACGAGTGATAAAGTTAATGATTTTTGTAGATTTTTGTGGAATTGTGGAGCAGACATTTAAAGCAAAAAACATGACTATGTTTGCAAATGTGGATGATTTTGTTAAAACTTTCAAGCCTGAACATATGAAAGATGTTTTTGTAATCAGAAAACCATTTATCCTTGCTAGCAAAAAATTTTAAAAAGTATTTTTTTGCTGTAGACAAACTAATAGCAAGTTGCGAGAGGGTTAGTAATTCATTTCACAATATACTTTCTAAGGGCTCTTAATTGCTGAAGAAGAAACCGTCATAGACTTCAAGGCAAATGGCGAAACCGGAAGACATTTTAGTAATAAATCACTATTTGAATTTTGGGCTAGAGTGGAGGATGAGTTTTCTGCTCTAAAACAAAGACATTTCGCATTTTATTATCATTTTTAATGTCCTACCTTTGGGAAACTGGATTTTCTGCGGTTGCTTCTTTGAAGACAAAATATAGATCTCATCAAAATATAGAAAAAGAACTAAGAGTGTTTGTTTCTAATTTTAAGATTTCTTTCAAAAAATTTTGCTTTATAATACAAGCCCAAGGAAATTACTAATAATAATTAAATTTGTTTTTAACTTAGTATATAGTATGTTGTTTTTAATTTAATAAGTTAATCATTAATTGAGTCAAAATGTATTTTGTTCTGTATGTGTGTGCTTTCCTTTCAGTCAGTAAATAAGTTTTTTTAAATAAAACTTTTTTTTAGATATGCTCTCGCCCCCCCCCTCCTTAGTGTGCTAAACAGGTTGAGAATCGCTGCTATAGATACCTTTGGGAAATGCAATTATCATTATGAATGACACAGCACACTTTACAAATGTATCTGAAGAAACTAAAAAGTATTGTTAAATTTACTCCCTCACAATTATATATTTAATTGGTAATATAAAAATATTGAACATATAAAAATTTTTCTTGTATTTTTTTCATTCATATTTATAATTTTTCTTCCGCAGTTTTATTTCAACGTATTTTAATCCATCGATTGATACAAAATCACTTCTATTTTTGTAAATAACGCTCAAATTTTCTTTAAATTACTGAGCCATACTAAAATAATACTTCTATAGTCATTACACAATGTTTTGAATTAGCAGTTTTACTGTTCTTCGTTAGGATGCTTTACGATATTTTTCAGTTTATCTTGACTAAGAATTTTTAACAGTGTTTCCAGGGGCATTTTTAATTTTTTCTAATGGGTATAATTATATAATAATTAATAACTTTCAAGAATATATGATTTTTTTGTCCAAGATAGTACTCCTAAAAATTAAGAGAGTAAAAATAATTTTTCTTGGAAAAGTTTAGTTTCTCTGAAAGTTTCCTTTTTATTTTAATTCCTCATATTAAAAAATAGAAAAGAAATTTATTGAATTCATATTAAAGAATTAAATAGTATCTTCACATCCATAGCCCCCACACTCGTTAAAAACGCGTGCAACTGCGAAAATAGTTATTTCATATCTATCGGATACGATCTCGCTTGCGAGATTATAGAGTTTAATAGCGCAATAATTTTTAAGATGAATATCTTTATTCTATTAAACCTAATAATCTACGAAAAATAACACCAAAATTATTTAATTAAATTAAACGTAATTAATTTATAAAAAAGATAAGATAATTTAATAAGTTAAAAAATTTCTTAAAATAATTTTTAATTTCAACAGCTCTTTATTTGAATATATGTGTAAATAAATTTCATTGAATTATTAATTATATTTATTTTGTTAAAATTTTATCAATAGATTTATATACAAAATCTTAATGAATAATTTGTTTAATCAAATATACATACTTTATGTAAAGCTAAGATGCAAGAAAAAGGTGTAAAAGATCTGATTAAAATTGTTTCAAATGTGACATAGTTATGTTGCAATTATTGGTAAAATGTATTCCTTGTTATTTTTTTATTTTCAGTTCCTGTAAAGAACACATAAAGAAGTATTTTATGACCACTGTTCATCGATTTCATAAAATATTTTTTTAACGATAACATTTCTTTAAAATAAATTGAATTCTTTATTTATAGCATACTAGGGTAGTTAACGGATACCCAAGCCAGATAAAAGAAATACACAAAAAAGACAGCAACCCTCTCTCGCTTTACAAAATAGATGATAATTACACCCAAAGCATAAGTTGTGTAATCAAGTGAGCGATTATATCATGAAAAGCAGATTTCTAAGGGGTTAAAAATAGTGGAAAACAAAATGGAGAATTATGCTCTAGAAAATGCATCATCATTCTTAGAAAATGATAAAAGAAGAAAACAAAAGTAAAAAAACGGGCGATTGTGTTCCGCCTTAAGAAACAGGATAATTAGGAAAGCCGTAATCGGAAATAGTTTCTCCCTCGGAGGAAAAACTGGAATAACGGCGGAAAACTTCATCAAATTCATTTCTTTTCTCAGCTATGAGCGTTTTAATTACAGGATACACGGAGAAAATTCCTCAGTCGCGATACTTCATTGTAATTGATTTGTGTATGCTTCTAGCTAAACAAAATAATTCAATCCGGAATTTAAGGGCAGACCGTGCTTTTAATTTATCACTGAAAATGGCGTTTTATCAATCACTGGTATTGGATCATTGAGTGGAAAAAGCGTGAGAATGATTACATCCTCCCTGGAATGGTAGGGGGGAGGGTAGGCATTCTCCCGAAAACAGTGTGATTTAAAAACATTTTTCTCTTCCACCCCTCTCCCTTTTTTCCCCGAGAGCTCTCGTCTTAATTGCAGATAGAAGAGCTGCTAGTGGATGCCTTATTTTTATTTCGACTGGAGATTATTTTAACCACTGGCATATTGGATATTTTCAATAACTGTTGCGACTAGATATCCTTCGAGTGTGAGGATAGGGGTTGGAAGATGTTTCATGAAAACGGCTCTTCCGGTTTTCATGCGTCGTTTGAGATGACAAATTTGAAAGATCATTGCTTAGAGACTATCTTGGTAATCATGCCTCTTGACATGAAGTAGATAAAAAAAAAGAGTATTTTCTTGACATGCTTGATTGCTAATGAGGAAAGAAAATATTTTCGCCGTCCACCTTATAAATGAAACCTCAATTGGAAAAATCTGAAGGAAAAAAAGAAAAATATTTTTTCTTCGTTAAAGATGGCTTCTTTCATTTATTAGTCGGAAAAAAGGATCAATAAAAAGATGAGGCTAAATATCGGTTTTTTGAGGACGTGCTATAATTAATCATCTAATTCGAGAACTTTAAATTATACAGAATTGTGTTTTGTATTTCTTTAAGAAAGTTATTTTATTTTATTGTTAGCTTTAATCACTATTTTTTTAAGAATTTGAGGACATAACAGCAATATTAATGATTCTAGATATTTGTATACTCTTTAATAATTTTCTTTTAACAGTTAATTAGCAGGATTATTATTAGAATAGTTGTTTTGAGAGTACGAAGTTAAGAGAAAAGCACTAATAGCCCAACAGCGCATTATATTCATAACAGTCTAAAATATGTACTGAAGAATGTTTGTATCAAAATGTATTCATCATATATCTTAAGATATATAATTAAAATATGTTATTGTGAATAACTCTATATGTCAATTATTTCATTGTTGTTTCATTAATTCAATTTTTAAAACAATTGAAAAAAATCTATGACTAATTTTCTATATGTATTTATATAGCTTTGAATTGCCGATTGCGAAAGTAAAGTTACTCATGGAAATGATTCTATTTTACTCTACAATAAATATTTGTCCTTCATTTCTTTTATTTGTTTGATAACCATTATTTTACTCTAAATGTTCGTATGATACCTAGGACTACAATTTATTGAGTGTACAAATGATTTTCTTACAAAACATAGTTCAAAACATTTTCATAATTTAATAATAAAATAAAGTTTCAAAGATTTAAATGCATTTCTGCTAACAAGCGCATTAAAATGTATTTATAACAAATATTTATATTTTTGAAAGTTCTACTCTGTTTCAAGAATTATAAAAGACCATAAATAACTCATATTCAATGGGAGAAAAAGTTGTACAAATTTTTAAGCTGTTAAAAATCTAAAGAATAAAGCAATATTTGTTATATATTTCTAATCGTTGATATAGACAAATTAGAATTAAACAACATAGGAAAATACGCAGTAAACTACGAACAGCATGTACACCTAAAGTTCTCCAAATAATATGAGAACTTCAGAGATAAATAGAATTTGGGTGACTTCAAATATCCAAATCATCAACGTACACAATCATTTATAGAATTTATGTATGTAATTTTTTAAATGGAAGCAAAATTTTTTAATAATATGATTTCCTGAAAAAAATAAAATAGAAAGATTTGACAGATTTTTCTCTGACTCACTGGAGACGAGTTTCTTTCTTTTCGAGGAGAAGCTTTTAGAAGTGAAACAATCCGATCGATCCTAAAAAAACTTAAAGAAGTCAATACAAATTTAAGGCATGCAAAGAAATTAAGTCCATGTGCATGTAGTAGTTGAACTGTTGGGATTGAAACTGAGTAATATCAGTTGTACTAATTTGACCCATTATACAACAGTGATTTTTAAACAATAGAATAAAACTTTAATGGAAGCAAATTATGCTGCTTGTATTTGTTTTAAGAAAAGACTTAAACTTTTGTATACAGAAATGAGATAGAAAGAATTGTATATAAAACTTGAGAAATGTTTTTGTGCATAACTAACTTTTATTTTCCTTTTACAAAAAGACAATATTATTTCAAAGAACGATGCAGAATTTTCAGTTTGAAATTGAATAGAGAGAATTTGATGTAGACTCAATTTCAGATTAAATTATAAATGTAAATGTGTATATTTTACTGTAATAAATAAAGAAACTTAATTAAGAATTAAATGTTAACATATTTTTTATTTTCTTCCTCCAAAATGAGTGTAATTATATCTTTCAGTTAGTCTTAAATAAGAGACATTCCTTAAAAGGTAATACATTACTTGATTTATTCTTTTTTGTGATTTTAAATTCCATATACACATATTAAAAATTTGTTTATATATGGACTATATATATATATATATATCTGTGTGTGTGTGCGTTTAAACTTCAAAGAGAAATGTCAGAAAAATTAAATAATGGCTTAAGAAACTAAAAATACGTAACATCACCAATAAAATACAAAATGCATGTCAGATAAATTCACAAGTAAAATAAAAAAGACATTTATATATATATTTTAATTTCTTAGATTGTGCATAGCCGAATGTCAAAACTCACTGCTAAAATCTGAAGAGCCATTGTAACACTTCTCTCGTTCACACTACAAATTGAAATAAATTTCTTAATATAGTTTACAATGGTTTTCTTATGTTTATATATATATATATATATATATATATATATATATATATATATATATATATATATATATAGAGAGAGAGAGAGAGAGAGAGAGAGAGAGAGAGAGAGAGAGAGATTAATTTTCTTATTACAAAATATTAGTTAGAACATAGTTTCTGGTTAATATTGTAAACTCATATAAAAAAAATACAAAAGCAAATAAAAACTCATTTTTAAAACATTTAATAAAAATAAAAAAACCCATATGTTCTAGAATTTTTAGAAAGCTTTAGTTAGGAATGGAAATAAATATTTCATTTTTCTTATATTTTGCTCATAAATCTCTAATCATAGTGTAATTGAAAAAAATAATAAAATTTCAAAAGAATCGAAAAATATATTGTAAACTAACGGAAATTTATTAAGACAAAGTCATGTATTACTTTTATAAATATTTTAAAGACAAATACAACATAGATTTGTAATCTTATCTGGCAGAGTAAATTCATTTATTTTTGACTGAATCTTAATAACAGGCCCCTCTCCTTGTATGCAATCGAATTCATTTCACAGACCGAGATGAAATGGCTTGTAGACTCCATTGACGTGGAGAAGCCAAGAGTTAGACAGTGGTGACATTAAATGAGACCAGTGAAGCTAGGTGGTCTATTGGAGAGCACAGGAGAGATAATTCTATTAGAATTGAGATGACAAAAGCTGGGTTAACAGGCGGTAACTGCCAACCGCCTTTAATTTCCTTGCAATCAGTGCGGGACACTGCTCGAAAATCAGCAGGGCCGCCTGGAAGAGAAAATAGGCGCATTCTTTCACGGGTATAATCGTCAGGCCATAGCCACTAATCTGTTTCGGCCACACCGGCTCTACACTTCTATTATGCAGTAAAAGACCTGCCCACAATAAGCGCCTCTCCGCCAGAATAATTCTGACTAATCCGAGATTGGGAAAATCCCCCCTTGCCTCCCGGATTCTTCCATCTGGAGTGCTGGAACTAAATACATCACTAAGTGTGAAACGAGGGACATTTATGGCCACTTCTTTCAATAAAAAATAATCATCTTGTTCTCACCCCTTGTGATGAAAAAGGGACAATGCTGTAGAGATTTACAATTTTATTAATGAAAGTAAGAAAGATGTAACATTTAAAATCTTATTTAAACAGATACTGATTTTGTATTTTCATGAGTAAAGTGATAACCATTTCCATATAAGGATAATGTAATTATAAAAATGATTTTTTAATTGTTATGGGTGTTAATTGTTGATGATATTCATGAAAAAATGATTTGAAAAAAATCACATATTAAAAAATGTAATGAACTATAATTTTTAATAAAGAATATTTATATAATATACCCTATTATAGTAATATCTATCTAATAAATTAGATTTTAAATTTAATTGGTGAAGTTACACAATCTTTACTGAAGCACATTTTAATTTTGAAATGTGAAATCTGAATATGTATTTTTTTTTTCCATTTTATATGCTAAACACAATTAAGATATCACAGTCTAAAATGGAATCGCAAACCCGGAAACATTATTTCGACTTTTGTTCGTTATTCGATAGATAAAGTAGAAACCTTTCAAAGAAAAATTTAAAATATCATTCTTTATCAGTTGAAATCCTTCAGCCAATTCCTATTAAACAAGATTAAGTTTTGATGAATGACTGTCTTTTGATAGATTCAATATTGACCCTTCAATATTCTGCAATAATTTTTATCTCACAATAGACATAAATGATACATGATTACGATTATTAATATTTTGAATTTAGTGATATATAAAATAATATAAACCCCCATATATATATATAAAGTATAAGAGTATAAAAATGCTGATTAAAATAAAAGATTATGGTTTTAAAATGCTTAATTATTAAAAAAGACAGTATTTAACAATTGTATTTGGATTTCTCAAATATTGATACCATATAATGTTTTGCTTTGTCTTTGTTTCGCAACTATAAATAAAATTAATTACATTGCAGCCTTTATTTGCATTTGCCTTATATCAAAAATCAAAACGCAAATAAAGCAGGTTATACAATAAAAAAAGAACAAAAATTATGCAAAAATTTTATAAATTGATATAAAAATTACTACATTTTATTTTGAAGCACCGAATACATTTCAACTTTTGCATCAACTGTAAAATTGTTTCTTTCATTAAATTAATATGGTTTACTTATCGATAGAATCTTTCTTATCCATATTATACTCAATAAGAGGAATAATTTAGAAATTCAACCAATTTCATTATTATAAATATATTAAAAATAGCTTGTTTAATACATATATACAATAACCTATTGTTTTATTAATATTATAAAAATAACTTCTTTGATTGACCTCCAAAACTAAAACCGAATATCGGAGAGGGAATAATAATATGAATGATGAATTGGTTTTATCTATATAATTTTTTACGTAGTATAATCAAATAGGATATTTATCGTAATTTTAGTAGCCTATTATTTACTAGGTCTTAAAAATAGAATGACCAAAGATGGTAGGCGCACATTAGTTTCTTCTAATTTTTGCGGGAACTGGGGGCTGGAGAAGGTATACATATACTAGGAAAAGGATGAAGGGACTTATCTCTTCTAACCAAACAGTGGTCCATTTATGCTCGCAGATGGGTGACTTAATTGTCCCCTCTTTGTTGAAGATCTAACTTCGCCGTATGGAAGGAATTGATTCATTTTGGTGATTCTATCACTAAGTAAGACTTCCGATTTGAAGGGAAACTTCACACTCATTGGGAAGGAGAGCGGCCTCTTCCCCACCCTGCGAAAATCTTCGATCGGCTCCAAGGTTCCATTGCTCTATTCGCCAGAACTTAGTACAATGGCCCTTTTCCTTTCGCATCCCATCTCTAGCGCCTGCTGTTTCTCTCCGATAGGGAGGTCCTAGCTTCGCCAATTACTTAAAGTCTTTGGCATACTTAGCGGCTTAGATGTCTTCTTGGGGGAGAGAAGACGCGCTCCGCTTTCGCGTTTTATTTTTAGATTTAGATGGCGTGGAGGGAAAGGTAGAATCGACAATCTCTTTTCAAAGATTCATAATATAGTCAATTACGCTCTAATAAATCGAATAAAAGCGGTGTTTTCCCTTTTCCATTTTCTGTGTGAGGGCTCTTTTCCTTGACTTTTGTATTCTATTTCATCATTTACAGTTCTCACATTTGAGTGAGTTTATGCCATTATGATTCAATATAATTTTGAATTGGAATCGAAGCTTAAAATTTCTTCTTTTCGTTTTATAAAGAGCCAATAATAAAAGCTTTTTTTTATAATTATTTATTTTGTATAATGGTTTTTTTATCGGAGAGTTTTTCAGTTTAAAGGATAAGTTAATGAAGTTTCATTCAATGATGGTACTTTTAATACCTCTAGTATACAGAGCTTTTAACTTGAGGTTATGTATAATTTAAGACATCTGTTTCAGAACATAAATAGTTTACAATGTCGTACACACGTATGTAATCATGTCTTGGCAAGTGGACAAGGAATAAATAAAATATGGTGTTTTTTAATAAATGACAGCATTTGGCAGCGTTTATGAAATGCGCATAAAAATAAACTAATTATAAGAAATAAAAAGATAAGTTTAATGAAAAAATAATAAAATCTAAATATCAATTTAAAAATAAATGAAATCAAAAAAATAATTTTTATGCTTATTTAATTCATAGTTTATTTAATTCATGCAGGCATCCTCTGTTTTTATGGGGGAGTTTTAACTCATGGAAGGGAGAAACATCGATCTGATAAGGGGTGAATCATATTCTAGGTCATGGATTTCAGGTCTTACTGGTTCGCTGAGTTAAATATTTATTTTTAAATAATTAATTAAATGCACGCGTGAAGTATTTTTTTAGTTTTCAAACCGGATTCAATATGTTTCAAATTTATTTGTTTGGGGAAAATAAACTGGTATTTGTAATCAAAAATTTAATGAGTAAAAGAATATAATGCTAGTGAGAGGGAACATGCTCTTATAAAATAGATCTTGATATATTATCATTATATCACACAGGTGCAATTAATTCAAATATCGATGAATTGTCCCTAATAGTATACTGTTTACATTTAAAATAATTAAGAAATTGTAAAAGAATGGCAAAATTATTCACTTCCTGGAAATCATGCATAATTTAGCTTTAATTTAAATTTATTAATAAACATTTTTATTAAAATCATAAGGTAAAATATTTTTTAACATATGTGTATTTACATAGAAATTCCTATTCCTTCGAAGAAACAATGTTAGTTAAAAGTAAATAAATTATTTTTCTTTTAATAAATAATCCCTCTTTCGTTTTTCAAAAGTGCCGACGATTGAACGCGTGACTTTTCGTTTTGATTAGTTGTATCCTCCTAATAAGTCATGGTGATTTCAAAATCAGTAGCTTGATCAAACTAAAAATCTTAAAATTAAATTCCATAGTTATCAATTAAAATAAGTTTTTTTATACTTAATTTTTAATGTATTCCTACCTATGCATAGTTTTTTTTGTGCAATAATTAAAAAATTTACACATTTAAAGTAAATGGTACTAATTTATTTTCTCAGGGTAATAAAAAAAAGAACTATAGTTTTTAATCTCAAAATGCATATTGGTGTGAGCAACATAACATGAATAATATTCGAGGCTCTTTTTTATGCTTATTCATTCTTATTTTACTTTTCTATTTTGTCATTTTATTTTAATATATATTTGGCTATTTATTAGTTTTTCATATTACCTCGTAAAGATTTTTAGTTCTTTTCTTGGATAGCAATTAAAAGAAAGAATTTAATATGTGATTATTATGTGCAGTTTAATAATAGCATATTAAACTGCACATAAAGTCAAAATAAAAAGATAATAAAATATCACACACACACAAAATCTGAGTCAATTTTCTTATTAAAAATAAAGACTTACCTTGTTTAGTTAGAATGTGTAACTTTACTTATTTGTTTATAAACGCAGTTGATTTCCATATAAATATAAAAATGTTTCCATATAAATATGCTTTTATAAAAACTAAAAGGAGTTTAGTGAAAATAAACAGCAATGGGTTTGTAACAAACTATCCTCAAATTTGTCAATTATTGATTCAATTATTCCTCGAAGTAACAATTAAAAAACTGGTATTCTGTAAAATTTTGTTCAAGAATCTATCAATCCTATAGGAGATTTCAGTTAAATTAGAGCTGCCAACATGAGTATAGATGTTCTTTTCAACTGAAATTTTTATTTACAAAATGCAAAAAGGTCAAAAACATTTTAATCTGTAACTTCTAAATACAGAAAGTGAAAGTGGCTGTAATCTATATTATGCAGATAAATTTTCGCATTGCAAATTTTTGCGATGATTTTATTTTCAAATTTAACGCACAAAAACATTTTAATTGATAAATTAGTACATACAAATATTTTTAAATAAATTATTAATTCATCTAGTAGTATGCCAAAAAAAAAACGCATAAATGACAATATTTTAATTATATTTTGATTACAAAGCTTCACAATATACATTAAATTTAGGATGTGGTTTGAAATCCTGTAAAAATACAATTTCTGTGAGGAAACATGTTTAGTATAATGTGCAAGATTTTATATTGCCCCAATTTGAATATATATTTTATTATTAAATTAAATTATATTTAATTTTGAGTTAAAATATGATTTAAAAATATTATTACTGAGATGAATGTTATAATGTGTAAAGAAGAATAAGCAAATGAACTTGAAATACATAAAATTGTAGAATAATAAGCTCAGAAACATATTTAAGCTTATTTCAGTGATTAATGTTCATAAAATACAACAAAAATCAAAATATGTATAAAGTAATCTCACGAAAAAAGTAAATAATTACTTGTGTAAAATTAGTTTTCACGTTACTGTTTATAAAAAGAGGATTGTTAATATTATATTAAGGATGTGTGACATAAGTTTACCCCTTCCATTTCTTCAGTGATATTCTGTGTTAAACAAACGGTTTTAGTTTGGAATACTTACGCAAATACCATTTATGGTAAAAATTATAATCATTTGTTATGAAAACGATGATGTGTAAGAAATAAATTACAAATTATAGATATAAATTATTAACCAACAAAATATAAGCCCTAGAAAACCATATACTATGCATTCTCGTATTCATTGTAGACGTCGTCTACCCCTTTCTCTATTAGAAGATGAATTCCATGTTGATAAATGTTTGTCATATTCAACGAAAAAGTCGAGAATGGTAGTTTTTACAACCTAAAATATTTCTCACTCAGTGATTTTTCCCGTACACCTCAAAATTAGTAAAACTTCCCTGCATTTGAAGGTGTGATAAATATCTTCTAAAAAGTTATCTCCATATTGAACAGTAAAGCTTCATTGCTACAAATTCTGAAAATAAGATCTTGTATATTAGCTACATTCACATTATGTACTATTTAAAAAAACATGAACAATGTCATATAATTAGGAAATTGATAGTAAAAAGATGATCTCACAGAAATATTATTTCTTTAAATAGTTCATTGCAGAATTTTTATAAAAATCTTCCCTTCAATTTTATAACTATACTGCTAATCAGTCAAATTGCAGCACCAAGAAATACAAGAGATACCACAACAAAGTTTATTTTGTAGATAACATGTTGACCAAGTATCAAATGATTAAATTTAAAGACTTCTGTGTGAAGTGTGGTTCCTGCCAAAATCAGAAGCCAAAGTAGCAGCCATTGTTGGAGGTCACCGCTGCCACACGCCTCGGCATTGATTCAAAAAGACTTTGGATGTGTTTTTGGGGTACAGCAGACCAAGCAGCTTCCACACGTTGCCAAAGTTGATTGATCTTATCAGCTGAGGATATAATTTCTAGGTCAATCGTTGAGCAACCATGGACCACATTTTTTCTATCGATGAAAGATCCGGAGAGCGAGTCGGCAATTGAAGCAACTTAGTATGGCGATTAACAAAGAACCCGAAGAAAGACAGTACGTGACACGTATGGCCACGCATTATCCTGTTGAAATATGGCTGTGAGCAAGCCCTGAATGTAAGAAAGGACAACTGTCTCCAACACCTTGAAGATGTAGCACTGGCTGTTAAAAGTTTCTGCAATGCGTAAAGAGGAGTGCCAGAGTGATATCCAATACTGCTCCACACCATAATACCCGGTTTAAAACCAGTGTAGACTTGGCTGTTTAGTATCCTCTCTCCATGGTGTTTCCAGACTCGAATGCGGACATTGTGGGGTTGCAGACAGAAGCGTGACTAGTCAGTAAAGACAATTTTATTCCGTTCTGCCATCCACATCCTTCTTTCATTTCATCATTGGCGATGAAGACGTCTGTGGTTCTGCGCCAAGGGTAGACGAAACAATGGAAGTCTAGCGGACAGGCCACTCTGCTGTAAATGGCGTCAAGTGACTGTACGTGCAGACACTGGTTGATGCATTACAGACTGAATGTGGTTCATGATATGGTTGAGGGATCATTCACTGCCATGCTCACAATTTGTCTGTCATCACATGAAGTTGTCCACTGAGGTGGATGCGATTGAACACGTTGGTTCGTCTTACTCTCCTGCATCCAACGATCACATATCCTCATTACATTCATTAGTTGTTTGGTTTCGTTTAACATGATTACCGATATCCCTAAAAGATAACTCACAATCTCGGTAGGCTGCTACCCTTCCACCCTTCCACTGTTGAATTAGGATACTTAATAAAAAAAATGATGGCTATTTTCTGCAAGGTATAATAAATCGGAGGGTTTTTTTTTTCAAAAAAAAAAAAAAAAAAAAAAAAAAAAAAAAAAAAAAAAAAATCACAATTGCTTTACTTTGTTAGTCGAAATTTCCAAACCTTAAATAGTGCTTTAAAGTTGCGCCACACGTGATGTGAGTGTGAGTCATATCTCACCATCGCTAATGGCATGTAGTACATTTCATGTTATTTGCATGCTTTCTTGAAGGTGATGCATTTACAGTAGCCAGCAGTATAAATATCATATTTATCTATAAGTACATCAATATAGCAATAGAAACTTTTTGTATTAGATACAATAAAGTGTTGTATAATTGGTTAGCATTATTCCATGATCAATATTACATTATATTGACTCTGAAAAATCTTTAAAATCATATTATTGGTAAATTGGTTGAAAGTTGTATGTATAAGTAACTTCTCTCAAATTAAGAAGCTATAAGATCACATTTATTTTGTCAGGGAATACATTTCAATATTTTAGTTTTTTCCGAGACTTTCCTAGATTGAATGTTCTCAATTTTCATAAAATAGATTTCTTACCTTTAGCTTTTAAAATAAAGTGGTTGCTAAAGACTTTTCAGTTATTATTATTTTGACATTTACAAAGTAACAATGAAAATTTCTTAAACTGGCCAACCTGTAAAGTTCCAATAATAAATAAATAGAAGTTCTATGCTTTAATTATTGTTACTTATACATTTGGTGAAAAATGATTTGATATTTAAAGTGATTGAAAAAAAAAACAGTTATCTGGTGAGAAAAAGAAAAAGACCTCCTAACTGTGCTAGAATTAAAAGCTGGCCTTTTTTCGTTAGTGTTCTTTTTGTAACGTCAAATAATAGCTATTTTTTTTCTTTTTATTCTTTTTCATATGCTCCTCATATACGCAAAAAGAAATTCACCTTTTTTCCTGTCTCTGTGAATGTGATTACAGTTGATAGCAGAACATGAGTCTTGATTTTCTGTTTGCAGCTTGATCTAACTTGACTTCTGAACTTCACCAAAAAATAGAAAACTGCAAAATCGATGTCAGTAATTAATTTAACAACATAATAATTCAAGATGTTGAATAAGTAAGAAATTGCGACAATTAATGGACTGTTAAAGAACTAATCAGCTTCAGTATTAAGCATTTCAGACAGAGGACTAGTTTATAATACTGTTCATGATATCAAACACGTGATCACAAAAATTCGAGAATTCTATAAAATCCAAAGCGACAAAGATATACAAGTGCTTTAAAACTATTTATGAAACCGAAACAGGAAATAAAATTTGGTAAAAATATTGATGAATTAAGAATCATTGATTCTAGAATAAACATTTATTTTATTGTTGCTTGAAGATTTCTTGAAAAATTTAGAAAAGAGCTATAAAAGTCTCAAAATAGGATTATCAAGACGATGTTATCAAATAAGTAGCTGATATGTACAAATACTCAATCTAGAGAGAAGTTGAGTCCAAGAATTTGTTGCAGTATGATAGTGAATAGCTCGTGAAAGATACTAAGGAAGAAATCAGCATGTATGCATAAGCTGCATAATTGTTATAACTTTTGACAATGAGGTGACAAGAAAAATTTTTTCTCTAAAAATACTCAAAAATCTGATATTCCTCTTTATGAATGTTGACAAACATTATTGGAAGACTAATGAAAAATGTCAAAGAAATTAAAATAAAAAATAAATTCATAAGTTCTGGAAGATGTTTCCCACACAGAGAACCAAGCAGAAGGAAATTCATAAAAGCAACGATTATGGATATGGGATGTCCTGCTAACTAAAAGATCTGATGAGAATCAAATAAGCCAATGCTTCAAAAATAAAATTTTCTTATCATTCAATTTTTCTCTCTCTCTCTCTCTCACACACACACACACATATAACTGATTAATACTTACAATAATTATAATTTAAAGAAGGTTTTACAATATGTTACAGTTTCCTTAAATTTATATTTCTTAAGTTTGAGAAATAAGAGATTAAAAATTTGTAAGATACACTGAATAATTCGTAGAATATGTATTTAATAAATCTAACTTAATTAATTAAACTCTTTTATTATTTTTAATCACCTGTCTTAATTACTTATCTATAAGATTTGTTAATTTCAGACATTCTAGATTATTGCAATATTAAATTCTTACATAGTTGACATTATAAATTCTATTAATTTTTTTTAAATATTTAGTATGCAAAATTTCTTAAAGTTTAGAATACAAATGATATTTTAGAATAACATCATAACTTACTATTTTTAAAACTTCGTTATGATTGTTTATTTATATGGAAGTCGCTTTTGAAAATCAATTGAAAGCTTATTTACTAGTATTATTTGAAGGAAAAAGAGTAATCAATATTTTTGGTTTTCATATTAAATTTACATCATACACAATACATTATGTCTCCGAAAATGTATTATCTTATTTGATCTATAACAATAAAATAAAATTGGAGTGTTAAGTTTAGGTCTAGAATGTTTTATTTTCTCTTTATCTTCCTTAAAATTAAAGCATTATTTCATGTAGTAAATAAAATAAATTATTTCAAGTAGTAAATTTATTTCATGTAGTAAATAGATGCTTCATTTTAATTACATTTTAAAAGCGGGGGTTTCCGTTCTTACTAAACATTTAAATTTTTAGAAGTCACTTGAAGCTGCAAAAAGTATAAACTACCAAACATAATCAATTCAAAATTAACAAATGCAAATTTATTGTGCTTAATCTTTTCTAAGAAAGTACTTTTTTCACTGTAAAAATATTTTTATCATCAATCTTAAAGATTTCAATATCAGTGAGCGCTTAAGTTAAAAAGGATTATAATTGAAAAAAATAATGAAAAACAAACATTTCCAGAAAGCAGGCTTATATTATATTCCCACAAGTCAGAAAATAAATTGATCACTTGATAATATTTGCCAGTATAAACAACAAGTGTTTGACTGTGCAGAGAATTAGCCCTCTAAACAGATAAGAATGGGATTTTACTGCTCTTCACCACGCTGAAAAAGTCAAGTGGATGCGTGCCTCTTTTTACCCCCTTGATACCGTTTGCAGGGAGCAGGGGATGCGGACGAGTGGTTCCCGGATCAATGGGGAGGGAGCGCGTGCCACCTATTAGATGCTAGGCCCCCCAGAGATAAAACTCGACATGAACGGTCAACCAAGCACTTCTAATCGGCGTTGCGACAGCTGTGGCCCTCCTAATGTGAGAGCCGACGCTTATGACCTTAAAACCAACTTCAATGTTACGCTACTCTAGGGAGATGTCTTCACTACTAGCCCCCTCTTCGATTTACCCCTCTTTTCAAACAATATCTCTTTCTAGTCTCAACACAAAGTCAATTTTTTCCTATCTCCCTCGTGTAGTTTCGATTTCCAGTCCTGAGTTTGTTACAGCTAATATTAATAGTACAGAAATTAAAATTTATTTTTTCACTCATTTAAAGCAATATTTTTCTTTTTAAAATGATAAAAGTTCATTAATAAACTGCTGAAGAATTATGCTTTTAATATCAGTTTCATCATGAATATTTTATTTGGTTACGCTACTAACAGATGTGTTTAAGCAAATGTTTATTTCATTATAGTATAGAAATATGTTTCATAAAATTTAATATTGAATTTTTTTTAATAATTTTTTCCAATTTTAGCATATACAGATTAAGATTCAAAGAATTGATAATTTATTATAAAATTTGCAGTATATATGAAAATAAGAATTCTTAAAAAGAAATTTCATTTGAGTATAATTTTAAATAATAGAACAGAATCATTTCTCATGAAAAAAATCACGAAATTAAGAGCGTTTCATTTTTGTAATAGATTATTTCACAAATATTTCATCAATGAAACAAATTTTTACCTAAATGTATTGATTCAATTATTTTTCATTAAATTTTAGGTTAATAGTTTAAATAAAAAAAAATGTAGGAAAAATTTTCCATTGGTATTTTCTATTTGAAAATTAAGCAACATTTAATATTATCCAAAAAAAGTATCTATTTATGTCTATCTAAACACATTTCTAACATAAAATAAACAGAATTTTATGTATATTATTTGAAAATATGATAAGAACGTTCAAATTAAATGTTTTACATTGTGGTTTATATTTAAACTATTTTAAGGCCAAATATTTTACTCATTATATATAGTTTTATGTTTGCTTAGGTGAAACATAAAAGATAATCGTATTTACAATCCAAAATCAAAATGAAGCATAAAATGTATCTCTAAAGAGCACAAATGTATCAATAAAAATGCACAGTGAAATTAAAAATCTTGAAAAAAACTATGTAAAAGGTTAATGGAATTATATTAAAAACTAATTTAATAATTATTTAGATAAACAAGATTTATGTAATATTTTATTACAAATAGTAAATTAATGAGCCGTTTTGTACAATATTTAAAAAAATTTATACTTGTTTTTTAATTTGTATAGTGTTGTTTTAATTTCAAAACACTTAAAACAAAATTTAAATAAATTCTGATAATGAGAGAATTGAAATGTGTGTGTGTATATAAAATCTGTGCTAAAAATAAAGTCAATGCAATAAAACTTGAGATGCTGAAATTGGTGCTTTATGAATTATGTTAATAATTAACATTTTAGTAGTAATGACTGATGAGGACATGTGCAATACGCATTTAAAATAACCAGTACTCGAATTCATGAGTAATTAAAAATGAAAAACTATGATAAATAGGATTTTTCACAATGATGCCTCTGAGAAGCACTCTATGTCATAAGAAACAATTATCCACTACAAAAATTTAAAAAAAAAATTGATCGAAGAAAGGTACTTCTAGCTCGTTGATTGCGGAATATAATAGTTTTGACATTTACAGGTCAAAGAATGTATGGTCAAGTATCTTCGAGCACAGTCATTCATTATGTTCTGAGTTACAAATCCATGAGAGATGAGAACAATGAAGTGAGCAGCAACATCTACATCAACAACATTGCATCAGCTATTTATCATCTTTCACTATAATTACCAAGATATGATCCAATGATATCAAAGCATACCATCCGTAGACGACTTGGTGAATCAGGCTTAAGTTTCGATATCCATTCAGAGAGTTGTGTCTTTCATTTCAACACGGGAAGTGTTGATTAAATTGTTGTTTTTTTTTTTAAATATATATTTTTTATATTTTATTTATTTTTTATTTTTTTTTTTATCAAATCGACGGTGACTGACTGGAGAATTGTAATCTTCAATGACGAACACTGTTTTTTTCTCAAAACACGAAGGATATGTATGTATGTAGAAACGGAGAGTTCTGTGTTCATATTCTATATTTTTTACTGGTTAGTATGTTGTAATATCTTGTGTGTCAGCTTTAAGAATGACTACTGCGACAATCCAGCTTCCTTAGTGGTGCTTCAAAGTACTACAAGAGATATCAGGTACACTTTTGACACAGATGGTACTTTAAAACCAGTGATACTGTTTATGATATTTTAAGTATCTTAAGTTTCTTAGGTATCATTTATATGAAAAAGCTTTCGGCAACACAATGCATAGTTCTTGATATAATGTGTACAGACACAAGTATCCTTCCATTGCTTGAAAGGTCAATAGATTTTGTTCCAATAGACCAAATTTAGGAAATTTTGAAAAAACAATTTTAATCGTCTCTATCACTGAGCTTATTGATGAGTTTCTGCAAATATGTCATCACCAGTGGATAAATTGCCTCAGGGAGCATCCTTTTGTATAAATGACAAGATGTAACTTCACATTCTAATGATTTTTGTGGCTACTTGTAAATTAAAAGCTCTTTTTCTGAATTTTTGAAATTTGCTTGTCAAATACAACATTCATGAATTTTACGGTTGTGACCCAATTTTCTTCGGCAACATAAATATTTCTTAACAATGTATATATGAGTGCATAATTATTTATGCTGTTTATTCGCTAATATATTATCAAACTAAATTAAAAAATTTATATAGTTTATGTAAATATTTTACAGATTTAAAAATAAAAAGGAAGATAATAAGGAACTTTCTCACTCAGTAAATTAAGCATTAGCTTGAAAGCATACATTTTCGTCATTATCTGTAGAAAATACAATGTTGCATACTTCACACCATAGGCAATGTGTAAAACATTTAATTTATTTTAACGTCTGAATAAGAATTAAAATATTATTTTTGGATATGTAATCTATTATGGCTAAAACTTGAATTTATTTGTTTTTATTTTAAGATTATTATTAAGATTTTAGTAAAATTTAATAGAATTTAGCAATAGACGAGTTAATTTCAGTTAAAGCAAATTGGTTCATACATAGAAATTTGGCATAAAGACTCTATAATACTATATGCGGCCACTAACTTGGTTAACCTTAAGCATATTAGGTAATATTATGTAATATTTTACAATAAATGCATAATAAGGCTTTAAATGAAAATCTTAGTGATCTCACAAGCTGAAATTCTTTATTCTGAATGAGACATTGAAAATTACTTTTTTAAAGAACAATAAAAATCTTGTTCATGAAAATTTTGTAAGTATCTAATTTTGGATATTGCTAGTTAGATTTTATCATGGCGGAATTCAATACTTTAATAAAAATTTAAGTAATTTAGAAGGAAAAGCATTTATAGCTGGTAATGAGTCAGAATATTCTCTATACTAATTCAATCAATGAATATTTGTCATGTTATTGATTATTTATTTTTTTGTCATTTGAAAAATCAAATATTATACTATTTGAAAAATTCCCTCTTCAATTGTAATTTTTATTTATCTTCTCTACTTTTTATTTTTATTCTTCTAGTTTCTTTCAATCTCCAAATTTTGGATAAATATAAAATTTTAACCAATTTTTAAAAAATGTTACTATGATAATACTTTTTAAAATACATTATATTCTTTATTGTAAGATAAATTAGAAAATTTTGAATCTTTCTTCGGTATCTTCAATTTTTTGTTGTGGTTAAACCACGAATCAAAAATTAACTGTGCATTTTTATCTCTTGTAAAGAATTTACAGAAGTTTGTTTTATCTACAAGAAGTTTTTACTTCAATTTTCATTCTCTTTTTTTCCATTCTTTCTTTACAAATTGCTATACTTATTACAATGAAATAAACATTTTTATTTATTCAATTATCAGTCCCTTTTATCAAATGGCTAAAGAGCAACAAGTTAATTTACAAATTTGCATAACATCACAATTGTGTAAGCATTAATTTTTAATTTTATTCGAACATAATATTACTTAAAAATGGTAGAAGCAGTCTATAAAAAGCGTTCTTTTTCTTTTTAAAGGAATTTTATAGTGTCATACAAGATAGTTAAATATTTTTTAGTGAAGTAACTGAGTTGCTGAAAACAGTCTCCGTTTTCATTGCCTCATAGACTTTTTGTAAAGAAAAAAACCAACTTCCTTCACTTTCCTATGTCCAAATGCCTTTCGAATATCCTACTTCAACGCTCTTCGTCTTCCGCTCCTCCACAATAGCCTATAACAGCGAGGCAAGTCGTAGCCCATTCGGCTAGGCTGACCACCTGCGCTACACGCCACTGAAACCCTCCCTCGCCACAAACACTTGCTACAATTTTCCCTTTAACCACCTCCCCCACGCCTCTGTAGGGTCGATAAGCCCCTATTCTGTAAAGAGGTGGGTGGGGTGGACAGAGAAGGAAAGGGGGCTTATATAAAGAGAGAGCCTATACACCCTTGATACATTGGTATCCCTTGTTTGCAGGCCTTAACCTAATTGCCGTAAATAAGACCGTAATACTCGCAATGTGCTTGTCTTTTACGGGGGATCGCGTAAATTGAAGGGGCTAAGAAAAAAAGAAACGATCGGATTGGGAAACCCTAGTGGCTAGTTTGGGTCTGCTCTTCAATTGAAACCTATTACGCTTGGAAGGCGTAAATTTTTACGAAGCGAAGGTTCTTACCGTAATGATACGTCCCTTGAAAGGCCCTTTAAAACATCGAAGGAGAATTGCAGGATGTTTTTGCTGTTTTATCGGTTTTATCTAATCAAGCTCAGTTAAGAAATGGTTATTGTGTTTATCCTGCAATCTCTGTACTCTCCTAATATCCTCCGTCGACTCACCTTTTGTTGCTTTCGAGATAAAATGGAGCCCCGTCTTTTTATCTAAGTGCCCAGACAATAAGAATTTAATTGATCTTGTTAATTGCGTCTAAGTAAGGAAACTTTGTTTCTCCCGCTAATTTGTTTTTAATTTTGCTAAGTGGCCATGATGGGAGCCTAATTACGAAATTTATAATGACCTTGGTGGGTGGTAGGGTTACTCTTGAATTTTAAATGCTGAGTTATTTCCTAGAAATAAAATATATCCTCCATTTTCTCAAAAATTCAAATTTGCATTCATTGTTTTTTGTTGAGAGAGAGTGTGTAGAATATAATAAGATTTATAATTTGTGATATATTTTTTTTTTATCATCTTTTAATTTTAAATTCCTTGATTTGTATTTTGAGTAATTTCTGGAAAAACTAAATTCCCTATATTTTATTAAAAAAAAATGGTAAAATTAATTTCAGTAATGATTTATCTAATTTTCATAAATATTTTACTTAATAAGTTGATTTCTTCTACAGTTATGATTTAAAAATTTTGAAAAAATGGTATTTAAATTGTTTTTTGTATTACGTGAAGTATTAAATTTTTAGTATATTAGATGCCTAGAAATATTTTTCAGTTTTCTTAATTTTTTGCTCAACAAATTAAATTTTTTTCGAACTAAAAATCAGGCTTAACCAAATGGTACATGCTTGAATGATAGCTGAGTGCCATGTGAATTCAGATTCACATTTAATTTTAACTAAGGAAAAAGCTTTTTGTTTCTTACAATATGATGTATATAGATTAGCCAGTTTAAGATTTCAATTCTTCCCAACTGAAACCAATATTAATTAATTTTAACACATGGCATGTTGCACTATCTTGCCGAAATTCCTAATTTGACCTTCCTGACAATCATTAAAAGGTGTAAATTGCTTATAAAATAATGATTGATAATAAGTGAGTTTCTTTTTTCAGGAACACATTACAGTTCCTATTTCCCATGATACACAAAATTTCCCCACACCTTCAGAAATCTACCACTACTACTACTACTCTAAGCACCCTACTTAAGAAATCTTGAATTTCTGTCGGTAAATTACGTCAATAATAAATATTACTGTCTTATATTTATATAATATTGAGAGTTAAAAATTTTTTGCTGTGTGAAACTAATTCAATTTTTTATTTGATGATTTATATGAAAAAAATGTAATTCATTTCAATTGCTTCTATTTTTAAAATTATTCATTTTATAATCACTACGTAGTGTACTACTTAAATGAAATAATTTAGATATAGTTTCATAATATTGAATCATACTGTATCTAAACATACTGCAGTATTAAAAAAAGAAAAGATTTGTAGCCTAAGAAATAACCAGGCTTTCTTAATATGAGAGATAAATCTGTGTATTTTATTCGAGATAGATGTCTCATCTGTTCCCCGAAGCAATCCCAAGCAGCTGTTAGTCTTAAGTATGTCAAAACATACTGCTTGCATATTTTCTGATCTCATGAAGTGACAGGTTAAATTTCTTTCGCATGCGTTTCCTGAAATATTTTCGTCTCAAGTATCAAAAATCTGATCGCGGACATTAGGCGTGTGGTAATTTTTGTTTGTGTCGCCGTATAACTTAGCTTTATTTAGAATCTTCCGAGTGTGTGAACTTATCTAAAAATCTTTTAACTCTAAAAAACTAAAACTTTTTAAATAACATTCGTTTGACTACAGAAATTTTTTCCGCATCTAATAATATACTTTTTATAAAATTCTACTATTTATTACATAGTGAAAAAATGTGGACAATATTTTTTAGTTCTTTTTATTAATATTTTTTATATATATATATATATATATATATATATATATATATATATATATATTCTTTTGCAAAAATATCAAAATACAATGAAGAAGTTTGTGATCGTGATGAAATTTAGTATGCAAAAACAACTTGATTGAATATGTGAATGGTCAAAATTTCAAAGCAAAAGAACAGGAACTGCGATCATGCGGGTATTTCAAGTGCACAATCCGCAAAGTATAAAGCCAGTAATAGAGACAGCAAAATCTTCTTTTTTGTTGCTACGATTGTAATTTCATAAAGAAGAAACTAAAAACCCATTAGATGACATTCTGACAACTAACATATTCGAACGTGGTCGAATTGTAGGGTTGAGTGAAGCTGAGTGGTCATACCAAGGAATAGGCCCCCATTTGCAGCCTACATACACTCCTATGAAAAGATGTTGGCAGCAATGATTTCTACGAGGAAATTGCCAACGAAATAAAGTCTATGGAAGGCCAAGGAGCGCAAATTCGAGGCAAGATGGGATGATTGTTTGCCAGGACCGAACCGCCCCAATGGTATCATTGTCTACTATTCAACGAAGTACAGCCTTATCTATACCACCTATAGTACCGTGCACCATTTCACGGTGCTTGTTTGAGGTGAAAAGAAAATCTTATTAATTAATCTAAATAATTCAAATAAATCTAAAATCGAAAGAGGCTCAAAACACGGCTCGGGAAAGTAAATATGATCACGTATTACAGCAAAAACAATTTTAATAAACACAAAAAGTACACACGAAAAACAATTTACATAAATTCAAAACATTCAATTAAATATTCGAGAAATCGAAAAGAACTCATAATTTCATCGAAAGAGTGGGAGTACTTCTCTTCATCAAATCGAAATCTAAAATGTTAAAAATCATACAAGTAGAGCGCGACAGCACCATCTATTAAAACGTTTTCTTCAGAGGCAAGGTTACGCTCACAAAGACCTTTAAGATGTTTGTCTTTGACATCAGTTGAGTCATCTGGAGTGGTGTCACAAACGAACATCATGGCTGCCATCAGACTGGTGTTCAGCGATGAATCCTGCTTCACTCTTGAGGTAGATGACCACAGACTCGTGAAGCATATTCGTGTCTGGAGAAGCCACAGCCAGCGGTCCCCACAGCCTTTGTTTTACAATGGCATACATCCATGAACTCTGGTGTAGTAGTGTGACGCGCTATTTCTTATGACAGCAGGTCATTTTTAGTCATTCTCCTTACATCTTTAACAACTCAACAATATGTTGATAATATCCTGCTGCCGGTTGCATTACCCTTCACGACACGTCATCCTGGGTCCAGTTTCTACCAAGATAATGCCAAGCCACTTGCATATCTCTGGACTGTCTCCGTGCTGTTGATACTCTTCCTTGGCCAGCAAGGTCACCAGACCTTTTACCAATCGAGCATCTCTGTGACATGGTAGGCTGCTAGATTCGGGAACCACAAAATATCGCAGATCTGGAGAAACAGCTGATAAATGCCTGGCAGAATGCGTCACAGGATGACATTAGGATCCTCTACCACTCCTTTTCTCGATGAATTAATGCATGCATCGCCAACAGAGGCGTTTCGACCAACTACTAATTTGAGCTTTTAATGGGAGATTTTGAGCTGTGAAAAGGTGCTATGGTCTTGATTTTTTTTTAAATCATTTTACTATCTGTGTAAGAGGTATACAGAATCAATTTCATCAAAAATAAAGACTTTTTTCATGGTGCTCCACCTTTTTTGCAAAAAAGTATATATATATATATATATATAAAGGAATTTTCTTCCATAGATTAACTAACAATGAATCAAATGAGGTATAAGATGCTTAAATATGCTCTTCAGTCATTGTTCTTTTCATTCGCTTTTGAATGTTTTCTGACTAGTGATGTAAGAAGAAAGCTGAAAAGAATATTTTTTTAAAAATCCGAAAAAGTGGTAAATATTGTTATTTTTTCAAAATACTTATACAGTGAGGATATATGAAGAAAGGGGCTTCTGATACCACGAATATTTTTCTTTTGTATTCTTAGTAGTAACAGATAGATGACAATTTTAAAAAGAGCAAAAACTCACGTACCTTTTTATCGCAGCCAGGAGGGTCCGGAGTTGAATGTTACATCACTTAAATTAACTACATGGCGTCACTGAATGATTGACAAATCTTCATAAATAATGTTTTAAATTCAACGCACGATATAATAAAATTTGAAATGGAACAGTTATTATTTTAAGTTATCCAGATCCTGATGTAAATTTTTCTTTATTAGTTGCAGCCATTCTTCATTCAACCAAAGGCGAAAATTTAAATAAAACAAATAAAACAGAATAAGAATTAGAAAGCGAAAACAGAATAAGAATTAGATCAAAATAGCAATTTTTTCCTCAAACTTTAATATTACTTTGATTTGCTGCTCAAGTGAGAATTTTGAATTCTAATAACAAGCAAAATTACGTTTGAAGTGCTCAAGGGATTTAGTGAAGGTAGAAAGAAAATTCGATAATTCCTTAGAGCATATTCGTTCTCCTTTGACTAATCTGTTGTTTCATGTTTAGTACTAACTCTAACTTAAATTATTGAAGTATGAAGTTATATAAAAGCTTAAAAACTGGCAGTTTGCATGTCAGAGAGTAAAACATTGTTTGCATTCAATTATACTAAATTCTTTCATGGAGTAAAACGTATTTCATCGTAAAGAGGGAAAAAAGTTTTTGGTGATCCCACTGGCGCATCTAATAGTCATATAAATTAGGCAAAATGGTTCCCTTATTAATGTTATTGTGATTTGTGAGACTTATTCAATATTGTTTAAATAATGACATAATATTTACACTCAATAGTATGATGTTAATTAATTAATTTTTTTTTTTCATCCAGAGCTTTCCTTGCTTTATAAATACATTTTATATAATTATAAAAATTTTAAAACCAAGACTGCATTAAGTATGAGATTTCAGTTAAAATAATTCACAAGTTTTCCCTATTGAAACTGCTAAAAGAATGACTTATTATAATATTGTAAACCATGGTGATGCTCGTATATATTCTCTCAGTAGCACGACAGCCCACAGCCCAAGGACTACCGTGCCCATAACTGTTTTCATGACCGAAGGCCTTGGAGTGTGAAACTTATGCCCCATTTAAGGTGTTAAGCTTAACAATAAACCACCAGTATTTAGTTTCAAAGGTGCTTATCAATCTACTGAAGGGTTGAAAGGCTGAGTCGACGTTGATCAGCTTGAGAATCGAACCTCAGGCCTGTACCTTTGGAGCACGAAGCTCTACCACTTTAGCGGAACCACCGGTCTTCAACATCCCTATAGATATTATAATAAAGTCAACATTAGATTAATTTTTACTATTTAAAATTCATACATTTATTTTTATTTAAAGCAGGTAAATTCAATTCAAATTCTGCTATAGATTAAACAATCAATGAGTTTATGCAATCAAAAAAATTATACATAACTTTTAGTATTAAGCATATTCTATTCAATAAAATAGAACTTCATTAATCCGAACTAATAGGGGATACAGATCTTCCGAATTATTGAAAGTGTGGATTTTGCAAAATAATTTAAAAATTGAGACAAGTATACTAAAAATTACTGTACACAGTAAAAATTATATTTTGTATTCCAGAGAATGAAATATAAAACTGCACTAGAGAAAATAAGGTATTATATATTCATTTTACTTACACTCCAGCTTCAACAAAAATACATTTTATTGAGTTAAATCGCCCTTCATTTATATGTACATTCATATGTATGTATGTAAATCTAATAGGCTGTGAGAATTAAATGAAGTCCGGTTTCTAATGGGATCTGGTTAAATGAGGATTTATACTTTCTCCTTTTTGGAAATAAATATATACATAAATACTTATTGGTATATATTAGATAAATATTTTCGGTGAAAACACTCACTTAGAAAGTGCAAAGGTTATGGCTGTTTTTCTTTAAGTTCCAAGCCTAGCAACAATCATGAATGCCAGTTTGTTACTTTATTTGAAATGTTAAATGTAAATTGCATTTCTTATAACTTTTCATTTTATTTGTACTGGAATAGGAAGGGAGCAATATTAATAAATTTATTATTTTTTCACCCAGATTAGAAAGTCAGGAGCTAATTACATTTTCAAGGTAGATGAAATAATACGAATATTTTCAAACCGCATAAAATTGTTGGAAATACACAATTGATGTGACTTGAATATAATTAAATTAAAGAGAAAAGTTTTAACTATTACAAATTTAAATACTGAAACCTCTGATAAAAATATTAATTTTTTTTTATATTATATCTAATATTTTTTTTTTTTTTTACGTAGCAAACAAAGTAAGTATAACATGTTAAATATCACGTCTTGTAACTCTCGGTAAAATGGGAGAAATCTCTATTCCAAATAAATTTATGTATTCAAATTTTATTCATTTCCGTCATATTGAACTAATTAAAGGATACGATTTAGCTGTATTTTAAATTTATTTTGAATATAGGAAAAAGTTTGAGAAGAAAGAGTTATAATAACATATTGCATAAAATATTTATTAGTTATTTAATTATATTGGCCCTTTTTAGATACAGAAAGTTAATTTTTTAATAAAAGTTTCTTAATTTAATAATAGACAAATAATATTTTATTATTATTAATAGAAAGATAGTTTTAAAAATTAGCAATTTTTAGGAATATTATTAATACAATGCATTGTAATGCAATTCAAGTTACTAACACAATACATTAGAAATTTAAACTATTAACGATTTTGTTTTGAAATTGTAAAATGAAATTAAAGAAGACATTTTACGACAGAGATAAACACTACAGCGTAAAATGGAAATACACATGCTCTATTACCCGATATTCATGAAAGATAATGAATGATCATTTAATTAACTAAATGTGCAAAATAATGATCATAATTTTTAAAAATTATATTTGTACAAAAATATAGAAAATTTAGGGTCTTTTTTTGATATTTTGTTGTCATTAAATACAGGAAATATAGGTATCATATATCAAAGTATTCAGGTAAAATTTGCAGAATTCTTAAAGAAGAAAATTCATTAGGCCATAGTAAATTTATCATACTATACCAAATTGACAAACATATTCACCAAAATACTCCTATTGAGCTATAAATCTCCATCAGACAACATTCTTATTTTAGACATGCGGAATCATCACTTGCAAAGGAAGTGCAAGATAAATTTGATGCCAACTAGAGATAACATCTAAGATGGTATTTAAGATGGGAAAACTTTTTACTAGCTCAAGTTCCAGCATAAATTCCCTCTTAAAGTCATTAAAATTCTTTCCTGTGTTTTCATTTATTTGGAGAAAATTTGAAATTAAGTATAGAAATACATGAAATCTTATAAGATTATTTTCTTTAATATTATTATTAATAATTACATATAAATCCTGTAAATTCAAATGGATATTACATTTGTTTAAGCAATAGGTGTTTTTCACAAATTATATTTTTATTTATTTTCCAAATAGAATACATATAAAATAGATACATTTATGAATATTTTTTGGAAAAGGGATTTAATTCTATTATGTTACAAATTATGAGTTTAACTATGTTCCCTATAAAATATAGTAAATTTAAAATGCATGAAAATAAATTTATGCTGCTGAAATAATTTCAGATAACATGAAGTAAGTACCGAGTTATAGACTATGCAAAAGAGTTTTAAAAAAAACGTATTATTCCTTAGTTAATATTAATTATTAATTTGTCGTAGGAATATGCAAATTTCGCAAATGTATAATTTCATATTAAAAACCTTTAGATTATTTATAAAGTTCAAAATAAGCAACCATCATTTGTTATGTTATTGATTAATCAATAAACACGCACATAGAAAAGTACATTTTACTCCAATATAAAAAAAATCATTCACATATTTATAATTAAGTTTCTTTAACATTAATTTCTTAAAATATTATTATTAATAAAACATTCGTTTTTCAAATAAATATCCGTGGAACTTCAAAAGTAAAAAGAGTCTTATATGAATATTTGCTATTATTTCATTTTATTACACATTTTTTATTTGCTTCAATTATAACTTCTAAATTATAATTTGCTAAAATTTATTTAATTTTTAAATTTTCCTTTGATAAACAACAATTGTATTTGATAGCTTTATCATTTTACTCACATCTAAATGAAATAAATGTATTTTTTATTGTGTTTCATGATTTCTTTATGCTAGATAATGCCTGGTAAAAATAGTTATTTATAAAAAATTATATAAATTAATAATCAACTCTGTTTATTTTTTGCTGAACACGAGACACAATCAATAGTTTTATTGCTCACTATACATTTATAAATTTTGATTCTGAGTTTTTCTTTGAAAGAAATTCTCCTTTTCTAATAAAACAAGACTTGAAAATATCTCTGATCTCCATCATTTCGATTTGTTGCATGATACCATATAATTGTTAAATATATAATATGACAATGCCTTTTCGTTTTTTAAATCCTTAAAGTACAGCCCTAAAACATCAATCTGAGCATTTAACCATTAGGTACTTGTCTTCTCCCCTCCATATTTTTTTTTCAGCGTAAAAATAACCGAATACGGGACAAAAAAGTGAAAAAAATATTAACCCTCCGTTCTTTTATAATTCTCGTCGTCCGCAAAGCAACTATTAATTCAAAGTTAATCTGTAGGTGGGGTAGGCGGAGAACCTACCCCACTGCCTTCATTAAGAGCGATCGTCTGTCCCGGGGTAGCTTCCAATAATTGGAGTGGACGCGAAGAAACCCGATGCCTTCCTCCCCCTAATCCGGGAACCTCTCCCCTGGGACGGTTTGCAGCGTTGGTAATAGCCACTATTTTTCACTTGATCCCTGGTAAAGTGTCAGGATGAATCGGAGCCATTGTCCAAATGAGATCCTCTAGCGCATAATATCCGTGTAACGCGAACACCACCACCAAAGCTGTTTTATAAATGCACTAAAAAGGAGGAGACCCCGTTTTGCCCAATTTCCATGGAATTGTTCTGATTTTTTTTATTCTTTTTTTTTCTCCTCTTCTCTGGAATAGGTTGTATCACTTGAAAGTGCCTAGCCATTTGTTTTTGAGCACTTCTTCTCTCTATTTTCTTTTCTTTAAAAAAATAGGAAATGGTTTCTTCATGAACGCTGGGAGTTATGTATTTATTTTTTCTTAAAATTTTTAATTCTAGATGGATAAAGTTTCATTTTCCTTTCTCAACATGTTTTTTTTTTTTTTTTTTTTTTTTTTTTTTTAAAAAAATTTTTAAACCTTACTTAAATAACTGAAAAAAAACAATAGCATGTATTTTGAAGTTATTGGCTTAGAAGTTGTGGTAATTCTTCATAAATACCATAGAATAATGCAGACTTTTCAGTTTCAAAAAAATAAACATTATTGATTAAAAAATAATCAGGAATTATGTCTTGATATCAGCAAAAATAATTATAAGTTTATTATTTGACTTAGTGCTTAAGTAGAATCATTGAAACTCTTAAGAGAAAGAAATACAATTTACTTTGTTAAATGTACGGTGGATTAGTGTATATATGTGGATTAGTGTATATAAAGAATGACTAACTACAAAATATGCATGTTAAACTAATTGAGAACTAAATACAAACGAATTCATTCATTTTTTGTAATGTGTAGTATTTAAATGGGATATTGTATTCCATTTATTTTTGTTTTGAATAAATGTCAGAGAAGAGATTCAAATTCACAACATTTAACTTATGTAAATGTGTATAAGAAAACAAGCGTTACATATTTATAAATTTTTTAAATTTAATTTAACCATAGATTATACTAAAAGTATGTACATTAGTTGAATGTTTTTATGCATGCATATGTGCTTAAAAACAGCTTGAGGTAAAAATAAAAATTGCAATAATGAGAAAAGTAAAACGTTTGGAGAAAAAGAATTAATTTATAAAAACTAGTGATTGGTTTAGTGATGAATAACACCTTTTAATTTGTTTATATTGGATCATCGATCTCATAAAAATCTCTTGAAAATTGAAATTTTGCTCAATATATACAGGTGTCCGTTCAACTATGAAATAACTGAGATTATTTCAACAATTTCACACTGTCAAATACCATAAAAATTATACGCTTTTATTCCAAGAGAATTTTAAAACGGACTGCTTACATGATATCTAATATTCCATGAAGTATGCAAGAAACTAATTTTGAATACTTTGTAACTATATATTTAATTTTGAAAAATGATGTGTTGCTGGCATACAGAAGCATGAAGTTAAGTAAAATATTTTAAAAGTTCACTCATTGGTATGCATTCACACTCAATATTTACTAAATCTTATTTTTTAAAAGTTGATGCTAATGTGACAAGATATTAAATTTAAGAACAATTATAATTATTTTTATTTCAAGAAATTAGATTTTAAATGTTTACGCATACATAAATTTACATTTGTTTCGTACATAAGATTTTTGAAATGTGGGAAAGCATTAGAAGCACGAATGATATTCTAATTATATTAATTGACTAATTAAATTTCATATTGAAACCTTCATTGATATGTATGTAAAAATGTTAACAACATGAAATTCTTTCTTATTTCCGAAAGTTTTGATAAAATTAATAATTTTTAAAAATTAAAAAATGAAATAAAGCTTTTTAATTATATTTATAAAAAGAAAAAAGCATCTTGTGAAAAAAATCTAATATAATAATAATGACTAAATCCAAAAAAAGTATGTTTACTAAATTTCTTTAAAATTTTGTCTCGACATTTTTACGCATAACTTTTATTTCTTTTGAAAACTAAATATTTTTAAAAGAAATAACTAAAAAAAACTAGGTAAATTTTTAGTAGTTATTTGTTTGTGAGGAAAAATATAATAAAATACAGAATTAAATTAGTTGCTTGGATTAACATTAACTGTTACAAATTATGCACACTAAGGGGGCGCTTCTTCATCCCTTACTCTGCTTATAAAACATTTTGTAAAACTTAGTCATTGAAATATGGCAGTCTATATGAACTGTAACTCTTTCTGGAAGGTTGGTGTACCTTACAATAACGCACTTTTGTAAATAGTCAATTTTACTTTATGAAATAAATGTTAAGTTTACAAATTGTGGTTTATTCAATGCATAAGGACATCCTACACTGAATCTCGGCTATATTATCTGAATTCTTTTTTTTTTTTTTTAATTGAATAATTTGAATCATTTACCTCAAAAACCACTTTATATTAACAATATATGATAGTTAAAAAATTAAAACATCTCTTTGTGTGTGCTTTAGTTAAAATACACACACACAAATGCGACTTTTAAGTTCTAAAGTAAATAGAATTTTAAATTTGGCTATGGAATTCTTTAAAAAAGAAAAATATTTTAATAAGCTTAGATTTGGTTTATGCAATTGCTTTTGCACATTTATTTATTTTTGTATATTTCTTTAGCCATTTTTTAAATTAAGCTTATTTAAGGATGAAGTAAACTTAATTTTATTATAAAAAACGGAAATTTGAAAAAAGAATTTTCTAGCATGTATAAAACACGGAAGAACTTTTCGCAATGTAAACTAAAACAACTGATATATAACCTTTCTTTTTTTCCAACTTATCAGTTATTCAACTAGAAAAAACATTAGAAGCCAATTTATATCGAGTTTAACTGCATGAAACTGTATAAAATTTAATAGCTTTATCGTAAAATCCTTAAAAAGGAAATTTTATAAATAGTAGGCTATATTTACATGTCATAAAGAGAGAAATCTGAAAATTTTAATGTACCCTTCTGACACACACAAAGAGATATCAATATAATGAGCAGAAATTTATCAAATATTTCTCATAGTAAAGAACAAACATAAAATGTATATAGTAATAAACAAATGTATATATAGACTGTATATAAACATGTTGTTCTCAATTATGCGGTCTATTAATTGAGTAGGATATAGAGCCATTGACCTTCCAAAGCAGTTGTAAGCGTAACTAGGGTGCCAAAAGAGATTGAGAACAGTTACACATAGTCTTAAAGCGTCCCAATCATGCTCTATTGGATTAAGGTCCGGTTATCGAGCTGGCTAGATCAGGCCCTCAATTGTTTCCTACTAAAGATAACTATCCACGATGCGAGCTGTGTGTGATATCGCACTATCATTCTGTGGCACGAAAGCATCACATATAGCTCCAGCATAAAGGCGCACATAAGTATCCAGGATGTCACCTTTGTAAGTGTGAGTATTAACATTTCCACCGGTAAAGACATGGAGGTATGTGAGTCCACCCAAAGGGAAACCACCCCAAACACAGGCGCTGTCTGATCCATATGCATCTCTTTCAAGGTTGTCTGATGGAAGAACACTAGTTTCACCTTCTCTTCGAATGAAAACGCGCCTACTATCGCTTTCGAGGTTAAACCTGGAATCATCCGCAAAGAGAACAGCCCACCATAGATGAGGCATTTAGCGAACATGTTGACGTGCCCATTGCAAACATTCCCGCCTATGGTGTGACATGAGCGGGATGCAAGTGACTGGTCACCTCACATGAAGACTACGCTCATGAAGCCTTCGACCACATTGATCTGGATACTAACCTTCCGTAGCTTGTAGCGAGGGAGTATCTGAATTCAGCCGGAGTTGCTGTTCTATTCCATCGCGCGCATAACGACAAATATCGGTCATCGGCACTCATGGTAGTGCGTGCCGATGCTGAACCCCTTGGAATCCTAATCTGAATTACAAGCAGACTCACATACTGCCATTTAGCCACTTCTATCGGACTTTGTTGAGCCTTCAGATTCCCAATAGCTCATCATCGAAATTGTTCGGTCAAATGATGCCTGGAGTTCATTGTTACAATATTTCTTCATAACAGATTTCTAATCTCATGTACGCTGAGACAATTTCCACCTTGATGTGAGATGTCCATTTTTATGCTCTTCACAAATGACGTATTCCGACAGCAGCACCACTATTTTGCTGCCATATTGCTCTCTTTATATTTAATATACTATTCACTATGTATTAACTTGCGAGCGAAAACTACTGTTATTCTAGTAAAAATTTATGTTTTTCCCTTGTTGAGTATCTCAGATAAATTGTAGATTAATTCTAGAAAATGGGAGCTCATCAACATAGTATTTCACTTTTTCATTTTAATTTCCTCATATATAACATTACCAAGCAAAACAATCATGTTTAGTGGTAGTCAAAAAGTAAAATATTTTGATTGGAATGGAAATGTTAAAAAATTAAGTCTTATCTTCTGAGTTTTAACTTAACATCTTCATCTTTGCTGAATTTTAACTGCCATATTACGTTTGGATAAATTGTTAGAAAGTTAAAGAACTATTAATTATTGTATGTGAACTGTAAAACATATTTATATAATTATTGAGACTACAAATTAAAATTTTTTAACACAGCATGAAAACAGACTAATTTTTTAAAATAGAACACAAGTCTCATATCAATTCCAAAGATTTCATATTTTATTCTACGTGCAACACCTTATAACATTGTTTTTGTATACATTATTTACGTTCGCTTGTCATTTTCTTCTCGGTCGGATCCATGAAAGATATCTCTAGTGTCAAGCATGTTGTGTTTACTTGAAATGATCTAATTTATTCATGTGTCTAAGTTATCTTAGTTTGATGGCATATATTGCAACAAACGAAATTTATGCAACTTTAATGTCTTGATTCAATGTTACCTAATATTTCTAATTCGTGATTTGTCACTTAAGCCACAGTTTTGTAGTAAAATTATTTCGCTTTCTTTCTCTCAAAAGACAGAAGTTATATAAATTTTATTACTGTATATACTACATTTAAATCATGTATATATTGTAAAAAGATTATTATTTTTAAAAGCATTTTTCTAAACTCAGCAACGTTTAGACGAAGGAAAAAATTACAATATTGCATGAATAGAGTATTGGGAAAATAACTTACAATTAATATTAATATACTTCATTTACAAAGTAAGTGTATTACAATTATTATGTTGCAGATTCACATTCAGATTTGCATGCATAATTTCTTATTTTAAATAATATATTCAATAAGAATATGTGACGCTTATCATTAAGAACTCAGAATGTTATTATCTCTGTAATACAAAAAATTAGCTAAGTAACATTTTCATAGCTGAAAACGTTAAGCATTTGTTATTTTTCAATAATTAATGAATAAAAAAGCAGGTCTTTAATCTCAAATTAATAATTTCTACGGATTATATAATTCTTTATGGACAACTAAGCATATTTCTTTTAAACTCCAAAGATAATGTTATTTTACTCATTTCTTCTAGATAAGAATATTAAATAATTTTGCACATGTGAAAAATATTATTACGAAGTAAGGATTGTTATTGATTTGAAGTCACTAAATCAGGATAATATATGTATTATTTTTTTAGAATATATAAAATCTAAGAAAAACATTCCTTAAAGCAGAATTATAAATTTTATAAATAGAAAGGCATACACATGAATTTTGTGGTTTTTAATGCATAATATTTTTCTAAATGAATACATTGAAATTTTTAAACGGGGATAAACAATATTTATCATAATTATTTTATCACATACTAGACTGGGAAGAATTTTCAACCAAGTAATTATTGCAAAAAAAAAAAAAAAAAAAAAAAAAAAAAAAAAAATGAGAGCAAAAAGAAAGATTATTGAAAAGTTAAACTTGTTGTAATGAAATCTGTTTTATTGTTATGCTACCAAACATGTTATTAACCAATGATTCGTTTTATGAACTGTGAATTTTCAGTTTGGCAAAATACAGCACAAGGAAATACAATATACATTACTGATAAAAAGACTAAAAAAAGATATTAGTTAATACACGCATATTTATTTAAAAAAATCCTTGTAAGAATAAAACGAAAGAAATCTATTTTCAGAAAGAAATAAAAATGTTTAAAGTTTTAAAATGAGTGAAAATAGAGGTATTTAATTTTTTTTTTGTTTTGGATATAATAGATTACAGGTACATGTACTATATAAAATTGTAGTGGTCTTAAATTTCCCGTGGAATGATATATATTAATATATTATAAACTATAGAAAACTTAGATAAAGAATAAATATCACAGGATTTATTCTTAATTTAATTTCAGAAAATATATAAATAAAATAATATAATTAAATTATATATAATATTTTATATTATGTATATTTATAATAGTTAATATTTTCGAATTTAATAAAAATATGCTTAGACATGACTAAATGCGATTAAAAAAATCAAAATTATTATATTACAGATGGATTTAAACACATACTGTAGCATTGGGACATCTATTCAGTTTTTCATAACATCAGACTGGTTGACTGGGCAGTAGAATCTCTGTTAAGGACAATATTTTTTTTTTCTTCATTTGTATCTTATTATATTTCTATCATCTTTCCAAAAAAGTTACATTGTTATTATATGCTTTGTGAATTAGATATTTACTGTATTCCAAACATTTAAAAATTTTCAAGTGAGAAAATTTTAATATGAATGATTTAAACTTCCGTTATAGTGTTTTGTATTTATTTTTAAAAAATAAATACATATGGTTTCCTTGACTTTTTCTCTGGTTATAATTCGTCAAAGATGTGTGAAGAGATTATATTATATTGATAATATATAAAATAAAAGAGAATAAGTTTATGTCATTGTTTCTGTTTCAATGAGTTGTAATTAATCTGGTTGCATATGAAGTCATTTGTAAATAAACAGTTTGAAGAAAATTTAACAGGGATTTGCATATACTTAACTTATTGAATGAATTAATTTATTTTTTAACTGTTTCTTTCTTTTCATAGTTTAGGTAGTTATAGCATTTTTCTGATTAATCGCATATATATTTGACACAGAAAATTTGTATGTGATCTAAAAATTGTTCGTGTCACCTATTGTAGTTTAGAAATCATTTTGAGTACAACTTTATAATTCGGAATATTTAAGTAGTTAAAAAACTTTCATATAGTATATTTTATATTTATTCGAGAAAATTTTAATTAATTTACAGATATAAATGTAAACGTAAATCCTTATATTCTTTACATTCGGAGAATTAAATCTGTTGTAGAAAAATAGAGTAAAACTAGCTATGAAATGTATCGAGTAAAAAAAATTGAAAATGATTTTAATAATAAACTTCAACCATAAATAGAAGAAGAATAAGAAATCAAATAGAAGAAGAAAAAAATTTTAAGAACGCTTTAACAAGGATTTTTTTCAATTAGTTTCTGAACAATTACGCACCATCTAAATTTACATTTGTTTTCAACATTTATTGTCACATACTTTTTAACGTAAAAATATTTTGTCATATATTAATAAATATCTAGAAATTTTAAAGTATAACTAGTATTTATGCAAAATTTTAATATCTTAACAGGTTTAGAAAGATGATATATTTCGTAAATTGAAGCAGCGAAACGGAGTATTAAAAAGGAAAATTATTGATAAATTTAAAGATATGTTCGTGTTCCAACCTAAAGCGCGTAACTTTCTTCTTTACTTATATTTTTTAAAATAAGAATTTCTTTTCATCAAAAGCTGGTATATATATTCCCAAAAATATAAGTTTATATGAAAATAAATGAATACTTATATTAATGCTATTAATATAAATATTACATAAAAAAATGTTATTAATGTATTTCCGCGGTTGAATTCAGTTAAAAAATTTCTATTTATTTAACATAATGAAAAAAATCTTTAGTTTAAGAATTGTTTTTCGGGTAAATTTACTTCGCACTGAAATAAATTTGAGAAAAAAAGAAATTAAATTACTCTATGCGAATAAAATAAATTTACGGAATAACTGAATAATATATAAAGAGTAAGAAAAATTCCGGCTTTAAGGGGTACTCTCCTTTTTTTAAAAGTTCGATAAAATTCTAAGGTATCAATTTTAAAACGCAGTCATCTTCAGTCACAGGGGCTTGAAACCATTGTGCACCCCTTTTTCCCCTAATTGGCTTCTATTTCTGCCTATCCAAGCGAATAAAGCTTTAAACACTCCCCCTACTTCCTCGACTTTCACCCCTTGTTCAGTTTTGTCTAATTCCGCCCTTTGTTCTTTTCTTGGATACTTCTTGTGACAAAAGAAAGGAAAAAAATGATAATAAAGCAAAAAAGGGAACCCTTTAGGACAGAAATTTTGCATTATCAAGTAAAAATAAAATATATTAAAAGAAAACTTACTTTTCTTTAGCTATATATTCTAAAGTTAGATGAGAAACGTCTACCTAAATCTGAGAGAGGGGGAGGATGGAGAACAATGAAAAAGGGGGAGAGATGCGGAAGAGAAACCTATCCCTTTCCTATCGAAATCTCTTCCTCTTCGGATGCGCACTTTTAACTCCATTACCGGGCTCCATCTAAAGGTCCCGCATATTTGATTTTAAAATTACAGAGCATCGCTGGATCCAATTAATGACCGCTCTCCTCTTGTTCTGCTTATAGGGTACCCCAGCCCGAAGCGTGGGGAGGGGGTTTGGTGACAAATTGCGCTAAATTACTGGGGTTATAGTGAAGCCGCGCCGCGGAAAATGAAAGAGCGACACTATGCATCAAGAAAAGAAACGGTGACGGGAGTTTTCTGGGTTAGATAACTGTAGGAAGAAAACAGGGGGTGGTAGAGAGGGAAGAATAGAAAAAATCGCGGCGATAAAAAAAAAAAACATGAGTGGCGAGCCAATCATTCTGGAAGCACTGTCCGTGTCAGATTACGAGGCATGAAGGGCCGTGTAGCAATAGCCAATTGGCCCCTGATATCTATTCATCACGGCGATTATTCGAGACGACGTATCTGATGTGATATCTATCTATCCTCTATTCTCTCCTCCTATACATATATATTTCCCTTCCCCCCGTGCAAAGGTATATCGACTACGAGGCCTTGCTAGCTTCCTGCTCTACTTGTATCTCTCTTCACACTGATCTCGACAACTCTACAATTTCCGGAAAAGACAGATCGGGGGTGTGAGCTTTTTGCCGGTTGTGGCTGTGACCATATTCTGTAGATCCCTTTCAATCTTCTCCCTGCTCTCCTCACACCTCTCCAAGCCCTCTTCAAAGAGCCGAAAGGGGGAGGGATAGTCCGTTCCATTCAGATTTGCCTGAATGTCTTTCCCTCCCTGCCTCTTTCTCTCACACCCTTCTCTAGGGACGATCTAGGTCGCCGGCGATCCACATGTGTGACGTCATTGAGATGTGTCCCTGGTGATTGGCGAAGAGATGGAGCGAACGTTATGTGTGTTGAAAAACTGAAAAAAAAATTGAGAAAGAACAGAAAAAGAAGTGAATAGACAAGTACAGTGCAAGAGATATATATCCTAGAAGAAAAAAAAAAAGAGTAAAGAAAAAGGATAAAAAATAAAACAATATAAAAGACTGAAAAGATAAGCACAACAAAGCTTTCACGGGACAGTTTAACTCACATTAAGGTGGCTGCATCGACAATCTGACAAAGTTGATGCGATTTACAGCTGTTATCGAGCTTCGAAACCATGAAAGCCACCAGAATATAGACTAGAAAACAAGGAGACATGCCACTACTGAGAATTTAAGATGGATTTAGAAAATATAGATCTTTACGTTGTCAAGAAAAGATTCTTGATATTGAAAGGTTACACGACGATTTATTTGTTCTCATGGCAGATTAAGGACAAGGGGTTGTAAGTGAAAAGAGCAAACCCCAATAAGCAAACTTAGTGAAATGTAAAGTGAAATCACTTAATAGATATTTTGTAAAAGAGCTAAGTATACCAATTTTTAAATTTCAAAGTAAAATTTCAATATTTAATCCTTTCTTAACTTAACTACGTCTTAATTTATCTAATGCATTTTATTATGCATTACTATTCATTCATTTTATTTTAATAATACATATTCATATAAGCATTACTTTTCAATTATATCTAGATATAATTGAAAAGTAATACACTGAATTATATCATAAAATAATACACACACATATATTTACATATATGTAATATTTATACATATATATATATATATTTACATGTATGTATAAAGTAATACATATAGTTATATATATGTATTACTTATAGTTATATACATGTATTACTAATAGTTATTAATATGTATTACTTTTCGAATTGATTTTTTTCATTGGTTGGCTTATAAAATAGCTTATTGTATAAATGATAAAATTTTTATTTAATCAAAAGCCTGTGACTTTTATTATACCTCCATATATGCTTAGCATAGCACATGTTAACTTAATAATATTTAAATCAGCTAAAATATTAATAGTTATTAATCACCCATTGCGTTCCTTATAGATTCTTTTGTTTGAAGGTAACTGAACTCTTCAATAGAACGAATTCGCTTCAATTCTAGACATAGTCAATGGGGTTTAGATTCACTAATGGCACATTTTTCTCAACGAAATTATTTAGTTACGTTGTAAAAGTAGTAATAAGAACACAGTTTTGATCGACAATATTTAAATTAAGAAATAATGCATCTCGACGACTTATTCTAAGGCAATGACACTTTCTTTTATTTGGCGCGCTTTATGTAAACACGTTGAAAATAGTATTTGGGAAATAGTGTTTGTATGAGGGATTATATTTTTTAAATTAAAATTTATAGGTTTGTTTTTTTTATTCAATACTTTTTATTTGATTTAATTTGTTATGCCTTGTACTACTAGTCTACTTATTAAAAAGGATACTCATTTAATGAATTTTACCCACTATTTTGGAGAAAATGTTGTCATATTATTGAATTCATTTTTCTTATACAAAATTTTTAATAAAACCTAAACTAATTTCATTGCAATTATTACTATTAAATATATATTTAGAAATAAAATCCTCTTTAATAAATCTTTGAAACTCGTAGCTACACCCAATCACTTTATTTTTATTTCATATCATTATTCTTAATACATTTTATAAATGGTTGTTTCAATATGTTTTATTATGTCCTAAAATATTTTGAAGCAATAAATGTATATAAACATATATTAATTATAATGCATCTTTCATTACATTAAATTTTAATTTCCCACAGTAAATTTTGTTATATTTTCATTCATAGAAGAGTACATGTGCATCTTCTGTTCTTTTTACCTTTCAGATCATATGAAATCCTCCTTCCTATTCTATTTCCAACGAAAGAATACTGTGGATTTTTTCAGATAACCAATTCAAGAAATAAGAAAATTCTGATTAAAAATATGTAAATGATTTCTAAAAGTGCATTTAGTCAAAAAATATAACGTTTAATTGATTTACAATAAACTAAAAAGAAATATTGATAATATGACAAAACAATGTTCCTCTATTTATCCCTTTATGATTTACAAGTCGATCATAATAAAATTAAAAAAACTAAACTGAGATTACATCATAGATTTAAGGTATTTACATGATAGAAATAATAGATTTAAGGAAAATAAAAAATATTTTAGGAATAAAATTATATGTTTCATGTAATGAAGTAGTTAATTATATAATTAATTAATTATAAAAAATTATATGTTCAATGTAATTTCAAGAATGTAAAAACAAAATAAATTCTTCGATAAATTATTACTTCTTTCATTAACTTTGAATGTATAAAACATTTAAATGTATTATTATAAATCAAATAATTTGAAATTTTTACACTTCTAATATCTATCTTGGTTTTATTATCCCCTAAAGAGACGATGAAAACATTTTGAGTATATGATGTATTTAGGCATTTACATACCACTATTGCTATATAATGAGCTATATGTAACACACTGACATGCATTTAAATTTGGACATGACATATCCGAAGACATTGCAGCCTAATTCAGAATCAGAATCAAATAATAAATTTGATAGTGGATTCGGTACTCTCCTCTGCATCTCAGAGGGGATACTAAACCACTGTCACTTAACAAATATGGGAATTAAACAGTTCTCTGTTAAATCGTTTTAAGTACGTACTTTCCGGTCATGATAATGACATATTTATCAAAGTTATCACCTGAATCTTTCTCTTTTTCAGAATCTTTTGCTCATCAATAGTAGCTGTATGACAAACTAGTATCAAATAAATTACTATACCATTGATATTCTCTATTATTTTTATAAAACATTAAAAAAAGAATTGCAGAGCAATATGTCTCTAGAATTGAAACAAATGTAGGTTGTTTTTACAAAGATGTATAAACAGAGATGACAAAGTTTGTGTTCGTAAACTTTATTTGTTTCCCAAATGTATTGGTAACCAAATATTTATACATTTAGAGAAAGTATGCTAAAACAACCACTGATGTGTATTATTCAAGTTTAAAATAATAAAGCTTTCCTAAGAGAAGACCACTTGGAAATGAAAGTATCTAAGAATGACGCATTTAGGAAAACATTGGTTCAATATTTTGGAAACAGTAAAATGTTGAAATTTTAGCTCGGAATGCTGCTATGATATTTAAAAATACTGTTCACAGTAAGCAAAACATTTAGTAACAGATATAATCAAATACTGAAAATAAACTTTTCACTGCAAGATATTTAGAATGCATTTGTGAAACGAAGCATTTTAAGTGTATTCTATATAGAGACATAACATAAAATGTCACTTGCAGTGTGATAATCATAAGGTAATTTCAAAATTATATTTGTTATATTGGTGGTCAGATTGAACACAGAAAATATTTTCATATTTAAAGTAATGTGACAGTGTTTTAATTTCACATATAGTAGATAATTAGTAAATATTTAACAACAGTTTCAAAAAAACATTAAAAATCCATATAAAATTAACTATTATACCAATTAGAGATTAACAGATAAATTAAAACACATAATTTTTTTAACCTTATTCTTAAAGTATTAAATGGATACCGTGAACTGTTTTTACAAAAAGAAACATCTAGTCTTACCCAACAAAATGAAATAAGAAACAACATAGTATGAAATTCCATTTTAGAAGAAACTGCATGAGAAAAAGTTATGGTAAATAAAAACTCCTTTCATCGATCCTAAAGTATCGATAAACATTTATACATTGCAAATAAATATTGATAAAGAAACAAATAGAAACATTGTTAAAAAAATATACTATGTCATGCTTGATTATATAATTTTATATTACCTGGAAGCGAAAATCATTAAAGTTATTATGACTTAAGCAATAATTATTATTTTTCACAGAACTGCATTTGTTTATTGATAAAAATAAATATTGTGATACCATTGCTAATGACAAATGTCATAACATTTTAAATTCTGATTATTTTAAAGTAGTCGCACTTTTAATTTTAGTTAATAGAATCTCAAAATTATATTATTTTCTTTAACTAAAAAAATATGTTATAAACATAATGTCCTAATTTAAAAACAGGAGTTATTTTAACACGCTGTTTCATATTCATAAATGAAAATTTTATTACAAACATTTAAATATTTTATTTCGATTAGGGTATAACACACAACATAAATAATATTTGATAATGGTTAATGATCAAGAAATCATACTTAATACATTTTTAAGATTTTCCAAATTATGTTATATCTGTGAAAAAACTAAATTAAAAATTACACAAGTATGTATTTAAAAAATGACTGTAATATAAAATCAGCAAAAAATACATTATTTTGTAAAAAGAAAACAATCTTATTTTTAATTCTCATACATTAATTATTACGTTAAAATTTACTCTTATTTATTAGCATTTCAAACAGTAAAATTAATATGTACTATATAACTTATACAACGCAGAAATATTAAAAATATTATTTTATCTTTTGTAAAAATTATGAGACCCAATTCATCAATGGAGTCTGTATCTTCCTATATATGAGAAAAACACATTAATTTTCAAACTAATGTTTACCGGATAAATTTTAGTTCATTTCTGTATTCCTTTGTAACTATGACTTTCTGATGTTCGTATTTCAAAATTATATATTAAAAATATTATTGCATTCACATAAAACAATAACATTAACCTCATTTATTGAGTTATATATTGCAGAATATATTAAAATACACTTTCTTAATAATTATGATTAAAAGTTTTTTAATGTAACTTAGGACTAGCAAACGAACCAACCAATTAAAAAATATATTTTATTAAATTATTTCATATGTATAAAAACTATTGTTCTCTTAAATAATTAGCTTCCTTCATTGTAGATTTCGAACAAGAGATCAATTTAACTTCCTTGCAATTAATAAACTCATTGCTACTTGTATTTAGATTTGACAAAATGAAGTATCTGTTTTTTTAAAACATCAAATGATCAAAACCAGGAATCTGGAACAGCAAAAGTTTCTTTTGGTAAAAAACAAATAAATTTTTCTATTTTAACCACATTAATAATATTCATAACTATTTCAATTATGAAAGTTGAATACTTTTCCTCTTTAAGTGAAGTATAAAAATCACAAGCAGATAAAAACTAAAAACACAGTTTAGAAATGTGAAGGAATATGATATTAAATTCCTAATTTATCCTCAATTTCCTCTTAAATCATATTTTCGGTTTTCAATGTTTGCCAACATAAGATCTTTATTTTTCTAGTATGATATCTATTTTTAATTTGGATTTCATATATAAGAATATTACATTCACAAGAAAGAGAATGAGATAACTCCATATGAAATCAAATGATATCACTTAAAAAATTTTTTTTGTCAATGACATTTTAATTTCTTAAAACACTACTACTGATTATTTTATAGAAAATGCTTAATATCATAAAAACAGGCATTCTTAAATAACCTCCAAAAATAAAGAAATTGTGAAAATTTTCATTTTAAAAGCATTTGAACCTGAGACTTTTTTTAATGAAAGAAGAAATGATTCTTTCTGTATTTAGCTCGTTGGTTTGGACTTACTGGAAACGATTTTGACTATTTATTTTTCTTTTGATTTGTTGCATATTATAATTTGAACATTTAATTTATTCAAATTTTTTCCCACAAATTCCTGTTTTGGAAGGGTAAAAAGCTAAAGCTAAAAAATTATAATTATTAATTATTTCTATATTATAGTAAAGAAAGAATCGAATAATAATAATAATAATATATATATATATATACATGTGTGTGTGTGTGTGTGTGTGTGTGTGTGTGTGTGTGTGTGTGTGT
>JAPDSC010009164.1:525801-550932 GCA_026290005.1 Latrodectus geometricus | reverse complement strand
TGTGTGTGTGTGTGTGTGTGTGTGTGTGTGTGTGTGTGTGTGTGTGTGTAATAAAACATGAGATATAGGTATTTGAAATCATTAACAATAACTAAATTTTTAATTTTCTTATAAAGGATTTTAGATGTTTTCGAAATTTATTTCACAGTTATAGCAAAAATAAAGGTTTTGACTATTACTAAATTACATAAATGCCTTTCAAAACATTTTTGTTTTCTAAAATTTATTTAATTTAAAGATTTTGTTTTATATGAACACTAAGTATGATAAAACTTTCCAGGTAAGTAAACATATATATAACGGAAAGCAGATTTTTTTTTTTGAGAATTCTTAAAACAGTACATTCATTTTCAATAAATAATCATTTTCTTGTTTTTGTTTTAAAACTATGATATTTAGCAATTCTTTTTAATAGAAGAGTCAAACAAGTAATAAAATATTTACATTCAAACATAAATTAAAAAATTGTGTTTGTATGTTGCAATACAAGTGAAAATATAGAAAAGTTCTAATTAGTCCATATAAGCTCTCAAATATGTAAAAGAAAATACTTGAACATTTAGAGTATTTAAGTGTCATAAATATGATAAAAATTATGTAAAAAAAAAAGAATATTCTATAAGTGCTTAATAGAATATCGAAACATATTTTATTCTATTTTTACTGATAACAATATTTTTACTGTTCACATTTTCATACCAAATATTATTATTATTAAATTTGTAATTATAGTAAAATTAAATTACTTATAGAGTAATATATATATATATATATATATATATTGGAAGTTAAAGTTAAGATTATTGTTACTTTTTAAAATTATATTTCCAAGATTAAATTTCTTATTTTAAATTAGAACATTTTCAACAAACCTGCAAAAACTGATGTTAAACTTATACGTTTTTGATTACTATATATATATATATATATATATATATATATTGGATGATCAAAATTAAAAATACATATTAGATAATTTATTAACATTTGTCTTTTTTTTAAAACAAATTTGCTTTTTTATGCAAGATTTTTATTTGTTTCAAAATAAACAAATATTTACTCTCTGTCATTTAGTTTGGCCGCTAATAAAGGGCTTGTTAGTTTAACATGGTGCTCTCGTTAAGTAATTGCAAAGATAATTAAAGCTCCCATTGATTTTGTAGCTTGTAACTAATTAAACAAGTTATTTAGCATTTTTGGAACTAATTTCAGTGAAGATGATTAAATAGCTCTTCAATATTTCATGTTTTACTGTAGGGGAAATAGTCGGAAGTTTGCCAGGATATTTTGGAATGAATTTTTAACTCTTATCCTTCATTTTTAGAGTTTCCATTTTAAACATGGAAAGGATTTCAATTATGAAAAATAATGAAAATAGGATTAAAATAAATAAATTATATAATATATAATTTAAGATAATAATATTATCAATATTTTTGTGTATCCAAGAAAATAAAAAAATTTATAAAATTAAAATTTCAATACTATCCCTGTTATATTTATTCATGTGAAATGATATGATTTGATTATTAATTGTTGTTTGCAAAATCATTGTTTTATGTGAATATAAGAACATTTTAATAATTAATTCTAAGGACATTTTCCTTTTTGTTCATGAAAATGAAGGGAAGGAAAAGTGGGTGACAGAAACATATATATGTGGGATACTAGTCCAAATCTGATGCCAAACCTTTATTAAATCTTACTAACTTTAATTGAACTTTTATAATTATTTAGGTAAAAGTAATTCAGCATGATGTGTGACAGAAATCATGTAATTTATGCAAGAATACTTTCATAATAACAAAATAAGTAGGGAGTTTTAAAAGAATGCAACACAAATTTTTAAGAAGTTAGTATATATATATATATATATATATATATATATATATATATATATATATATATATATATATATATATATATATATATATAACTCTAATGTTTTACCCAAAATTTTGCATTAACAATGTATGACAAATACTTAATTTGAATTTCCTCTTGTTCAACAATCTTAATTATGTTTTAAATATGTGAATGGTTTTATGATTCTTATAAGTTCATATAATTCCTGTAGGTAGAAATTTTATTCTACACACTCCATTTATATTTTAATTATATCTCTTCGTAATAAGAATTCACTAAATCACCCAAATACTGTACGTTTTTATTCAAAAAATTAACTAAGTAGTTCAGAAAAAATATTCTTATAACTTTGTTTTTGATAGTTATTTTAATTTTAAAGAAAGAGTATTTTTAATATGGCCTACATAAATTAGTATACTCTGTTGATATTAATATAATAAAATGAATTATTTTTGAATCATTGTATTGAAGGATTTCGCATTTTAAAATTGTTAATAAAAACGCAGATCTATATAGTAATTTGTTATAAACCCGGAGAAAAACTATCTACTTCTATAAAAATATTATCATGAAAATTTTACAATTCTTATAGTTCATTCAAATATAGCTATTGTTTTTGATAAAATAATTTTTTTAAATAATCTGTGCTATAACTGCTGAATTAGACTTTTCTTTTTTCACTTGATTCAAAGTTACTTATGCATTATAACACAACGATTACTTTTATTCATTTATAAGTTATGCATTTTCATAAATTCGTAGTCTAAAGTAGTACTTTATAAATAAAGACAAATCAATATCAGAGATGAAAATTTTTATTTGATTAAAAAGAAAACATATTGGATTGATACTGTACAAATAATATTGGCACAATAGTTGGACATTTCATTTGATTATCTACAATATATACAAATATTAGATTTACACTCTAAAAAGAAAATTATAAAAACTTCTTCTTTATGTACAAAAATTCACATAATCTTTCTCAAAATATTTTTGCATTCTATTCATAATTTCTAGTAACTAAACAATATTTATTTTAATGAATTAAAGTCTTGTTTCCAGATTTTACAGAAACTATATGTGTACATGGACATTTTATTTTGTATATTACTTTACTTTCAGAAATGTTATGATAAAAAGTTGTTCAAAGGAACTTTTCAAAATGTAGTTTTTCTAGTTAATAAATATTTTCTCAAGTGGTAATTTTTATCTTATAATACATTTGAAACTTTAAACTTAAGTAATAAAAAAATCTATTGATAAAAGAAAATTTTTAAAGCCTGTGAAATAAAAGATTTAAACTTCTTTCATATTTTTGAAATAAATATAGAAATGATAAACAAATCTTAAGAAGTCAAAAAATATATTTATGATAAATAAATGTAACTTTGAGAGGGAGAAAAGCTGATATAGAAAAACTCTGGTAAATGTGTTAACCATTATTTGAATTGTAAAAAAAAAATTGTTGAATTAAATACATTTAAAAATGATGCAATATCTTTCAATGTTCCAAATAAAACTGTGCCGATGATAGTATTCTGGAATCAAACATATCGTAAATGCCCATTTTCTTTTCCTGCTATTATAAATAAAATTTTTTTCAATTTTTATACTACAATATTTATGTTATTTTGATAAAGAAAGAAACGTAACATTTATATTTTGAATTCTATTGTTTAATAGACAGGTAATTTAAAAAATTAATAATTGAAATCTTTAAATTCATAAAAGTGTGTCAATCTCCAAACCATTTCATTGCATCAAAAATTTACGTTGAACAAATGCAGAATTTATAATACCATAATACGTTTTTATTATCAAATTGTGTGCATTTATACGCGTCTAAATAAGAGAAATATTGAAGAATTAAATTGAAAATTCATTTTTATGTCATGTTAATTTAACGTAGATCAATTTTAAACTATTAAGGAAGTTTCAGTATAAAAACATGCAAATTTTCTTTTTTTTTCTCCAGAAGTATAGTATTTATATAATTTAGTATTTAGACAAGAGATATATTTATTTTTAACAGCAATAGCAAAGACATGGGATACTTGTAATTTACTGTAACACGTATCGTAATAATTTATATAGTAATGCAGTTAATCACTTTAAATTGATGACATTATTAATTACATATAAAGTAAAATTGAATGAAATATTAAGAGTTATTTTTGATTTAATTATTTCTTTAGTAATGTTGCATGACTGAAGCTGTTATTTACAGTATAACAAATTTAAATTCTTTTGTTTAGGTACACAATTGAAAACAAATTCATAATTTAAAGAAAGACACTAAAAAAACTCGAAGAAATTAAAGCTATTTCCTCTATAAATATTTTTTAAATCACAAGTTATTAATTATTTTTAAGAACAATAATTATATTTAATGTCAGTCTTAATGTATAATAATTATTTATACATTAAAACAATAAAATAGATTTTCTTTTCTTAAGTATACAATTGCGTACTAAATAATTAATGAAATGATTTGCATGATTGAGGTACACAAATTTTAATTTGTTGTTTTATAATGTCTTTACTTCTTGAATGAAAAATACAATTAAACTTTCTTTGTGATATATTTAAAAAATCAAATTCAAATTAAGGTGAATTATTCTCGGTAAAAGATAATGTTATCATAACCTTTTCATGCAATAAAATATACATCTTTTAAGAATTGAAGTATACTATTTTAAAACTGATTCACAGTTTAATATTTTCAAAATTTACTTCATGAATTTTAAATACAGTTAAGCTTATATTTTTTTCATTATTTATGCTTTTACAGCTTTATTTGAAACAATAAATAGAGTAAAATTAATTATTGTTTTAAACATATTTATCCATAATTCAATAAAATTACTATCAATAAAACTACTGTTAAATATGTGAATGCTACTTTTCAATGCATATTTTTGAATAGGTTTAACTTTCAAATAATTATATTACCTTAAATAGCATTCCAATAAAATATTGGTTGGTTGAATAATTTTCGGCAATCAATATTTTATTTGAAAAATAATTTATAGTAAATAATTTAATTTAAAATTTCGAATTTGAGTAGGGCTTTAACCAAAAATTATGTTACAACATTTTTATATTTATCTTTACAAGATTAATTATTTTATAAATAATAATTATTATATGAGTTTTATATAAAATCTGCTGTTATATATATCTGTAAATTCAATTGAAACCTAAATATTTCATTTGACCGTGAAAATTTTGATTAATTAAGAAAAATATTGCCCTGAAAATTAAATGGGTAGCTATAATTTTTATAAAACACACTTCTAATATAACAAATCTTGTAAGAAATATAATTATATACAGATAAATTTAAATAGGTATACTATTTTTTAAAACAAATTTATTTTAGCAAATCATTCTTTCACTCAAAAAATATGTATTAATCATAATTTTATAATTGCGGCTGAGTATTTAAAAAGATTTTGGAAGTATTTTTAAGAAAACAATGTCAGCTTCTTTTTCTGTAGCATTCAACAGTAATATATGAAATAAACAAATTCTTATATTTAACTAAAATATTTGTAATCTTATTCACCATAAATATACAGGTTTATTTTTGATAAAAATTTACATCTAGATTTACTTTTGCTATCACATTGCTTGATTCCCACTGAAAAAGAAATTCTAATTCAGCATGTCATGTTATCAAATTTAGATATTAATCTTTTTTCCTTCCCATATTCACCTGCTTTTTTCTGTTTTTATTAAATAAACTCCATGGATTTTTGTGAATTGAGAATTATGCCATACAGGTTGTCTGTTTTGCATATACGCTCAGTACTATAATTATCACGAATGTCCTAAGGAATGAAAATAGGGATGTGACGGTTGAAGTACTTGATATGGTAAAGCAGTTGGTAAATAAGGGAGTTGACTACCGTATAATATGCTAGCTGTGGTAGGATATCCAGAAGTAGTACCATACGTACTTGTCAAAGTAGAACTTTGAGAAGGTGGTATGGTAGGACTGTTTGCATCCATTCCTGGATTTTGCTTCTTCCACTTCGTTCTTCTGTTCTGAAACCATATTTTTACTTGTGTCTCTGTAAGTCTCAAGGAAAGAGCAAGGTTAAGACGTTCACATACTGACAGATAGCGAGTGGTTTTGAACTTGTTTTCCAGTGCAACTAGTTGCTCATATGTGAAAGCTGTCCGAGCTCTTCGAGGTTTACCAGCTTTCCCACTATCTGAGCCAGATTTTTTTCTTTTTACTACTTCCTGATGAGCTTTTGCTTCCTAATTTGTCATCACCACAAGCAGTTATATCGGACATATTGCTTCCAGTATTTCGATGATCCTCCCTGGAACACACGGAATTACTTTCAATCAGATCTTCTGTTGTAGAGTCAGCCCCATTTATGTTAACTGTAATAAAATTAAATTATCAAAACTTACATTAATTAAATAAAAAGTTACATACAAGAGAAATATTGATTATGATCAATTTGCCTTCTAGATATAAAAATTTTATTCTACAATTCTTCATTGTTGACTTATTTTATTTACTTAACCAATATTTAAGAAAACTAAAATCAGAAACTTTTCCTTTAAACCATTATTTTTTTAAGTTTTTATAAATGCATCGTATTATTTTTATGATAATGTTACCATTAATCTTATTGTAAGATGGTATTAAGGTTTTGAGTAATTTGAAAATATTATTACATAGATAAAAAATTGTATAAATATTAAATTGTTTCATTTGATAAAATGAAAAATCAATGCTTATACCCACAATTATATAGATTTTTAAAATTTTAATTGAACTCTTGCGGTGAATGTAACCAAAATTTAAATTTTTTAAGCATCACTTTTTAAAGGTTAAATTAAAATGAATGATATATTTTACTGTGGTATCAATTTATATGATTAATTGGGAAGGCTAAAAATATACAGGTTATTTTTAGTTGTTGATAACTTGTTATACTCTTTATTGAATTTATGAAAGTTCAGCTATTCTGCTTTGAATTATTATAAAATTCTATGTTTCATAAAATAATTCCTCTTTTTGCTTAAAATCTCCGTTTCGAATAATTTTTCAGTTATTTGCCTATTATTTTTGCACACAAAAAGTTTATTGTCATAAGTGATTAGAAATTTATACACAAATACTTTCGAGGTTGGAGTGCTATTCGAACACACTAGTTTTTAATGTATTTAGGGAGTAATTGTTTCAAAATGGATAATCTGAAATGATTAATAGTCAACAAGCTATTAATACAGCATTTTTAAATGTAAAAAATTAAGTTTCCTAATTTTCATTTTACATTCTTAAGGAAAATAAATTGTTAAATATTTTAGTTTAAAATAAAAACTGGGTGTGTGTTAGCTAAATTATTTAAATATAGTTATTAATAATAATTTATACTATATGATTATTTTTTTTCTTATATATCATTTATCTATCTACTTATTTGTTTCTAAGCAAATTTGGCTGGAAAAAAATATGAACTCTATAACTGAAGCTCACGACTTTATCTCAAAAGTTGTTCCCAAGTATTTCCCAGTAGTATGAGTATGTTTTTAACGAATATAACATATTATTTAAATTTTACTCAAATTATATTATTACAAATTTTACTTAAGCTTATTTAACAAAATTTTTAATGCAATAATTTATTACTGATTTTAGCAACCAATTTCTAAAAGAGTTTAAAGTGACTAACATTCATAAAAATGATAAATAATATTATTCAGGAAAATTTCTTACAAAATATGCTTTTCCCACAATATATTTGTAAAATATTTTTCCATTTTTATTTAAGAAATTTTTCTATTTAGTCTTTTCAATTTATAATATGTTTGTAATGTATATTATATTTTTATATTTGCAATATTTCTTATATATTCTTTATGCATTTTTAATCCATCACATATTTTTACATATATACATGAACATTTACATGAAGATTCCACAAGGTTAATTAATAACAATATCCCTAGTTTATGCATCATCTTTATACGTTGAATTCTATTATTTTTCGCTGATTACTCCAAAAAAGTTATTAATAATTTCAAATTTTGCTATTTATACTGATTGCTAAGTGAAAAAATCTTATGAATATGAGGAACATGGAAAAACAAATTTTTGTTAAAGGAAACTGAAAAAGTTTAACTGCCCATGAGAATTAACATTTAATACTTTTCTGATGATTGTTTTTTACATTCTCAGACACATTTTCGGGTGTGTTAAATTACATGTATATATTTGCCACTTACATTAACAATTACATGAAGATTTGGAGTGAATTGGCTAAGGACAATCAACTTATAACATTCCTTTTAAGATTTACAAGTTGCTTACATTTAACATTGCTTACAACTTTAAGCAAGAGAGAGCCCTATAGTGAAATGTTAATTTCATTTATGAGGCTTATTATCCGTCATTAGTTCATTATACTAAAAGTATGGAAGGCTTCGTCAAATGAAAAACTAATTGAAAAGTAATGATATTTGAAATGAAGACTTAACAAACTAATAAAGAGAATAGGTAATATAATAAATTACATGTAGTTATAGGATTACTGGGAATGATTTTAAATTAAGTAACTTGACTACGCAGAGAAACAAATCATAAGAATTATGATTTGCTCAACATTCATTGATTGATACATTGACCATAATATTACTGATATCTATCTAATAATCAACTTAAATGTAGCATAAGAGAAAATAAATTATTAATTAATAGACGATTGCATTAAGTTATAAATTTGAGAAAACCATTTAACAAAAACATTTAGATCCTTTTTAAAGAAATTATTAATCCTTATTTCATAAGAGAGACAGTATAATTTCAAGGAATAATTAAATACTATATTTCTAAATTTTACTTAACGCTGTAATAAAAGTTTAAGGAAGAGTTTAAAATATACTTTCCAGTATCAAACCTAAAAAGTTTTCAACATTTCAACTCCGCAGCAGACAATACTCAAATAGAATTAGTGAAAGTATTTGAAATCCCCATCACAAATATTTTACTTGTTGAGGAATAAGTCATTCGTTGAAATTAGGAATTTATTAAAATTTTATTTCATCTGTCTGATTTGATATCAGTATTCATTAATAAGCGAATATTAGAAGAGAAACATCATTTACAAGGTTCTGATTAACTATGTTCGCATCATTTCTGCTTTGAACGGAGGACCTTAAAACTGCTTAGGGGATAATAAGCACAGCACTGTCTTAAACATTAATTAGCAGTGCATTTTTGATGAGGGAAGTTTGTTAGTTGTCCCTACGAAGGGAAATTGAAACCCAAAATTTCAACATTGTCAGGTCCTCAACAATTCCAATTCAGATGATTAAATCAAAATTTCAATATTATTCTCATGATGGATATAATAATCACGATGTGCCCAGTTATTTCTTTTAGATAATTTTCTGCTTACATGATAGTTCTGCAAGAGGATTCAAAGCTAATTAAATAACCGGAATTAATTTGCTAAAAATGTTCGGCTAGTATTATCACGTCGTTTAATTTCTTACATTTACATAGACCTGTTATCTAGAATGTCTTCAAGCTATAATATTGAGAATATACTAGCTGGTGCAGTACTTATAAATGTGTATGTATAGATTAAGTGAATGGTCATGATTTTTAAGATTTTGTATCTGCTAAGGAGGTATATTGTTAACTAATATTAAACCGTTAATATAAGTTAGAAAGAATTGATTTATATAGGTTAAATTTTAGTACTTGATGAATTTCTCTCATTTTTGAAATTTTGGATTAAAGTTATATGACTAAATTACAAAACAAAATGAAAACTAGGTACCAAATATTCATCTAGTAATAAATTTATAGCATCTTTGTATATTTAAATTGAAAGAAAGGAAATGTTTCATACTTGAAAGACTAATTTACTTGAAAGAAAAATAATTCGATTAATCGCTCTTAATAAGAATTTAATTAATTGCTCTTAGTCAGTAAAAATTATTTGCTACAACTCAATAACATAAACTTGATAAAAATTAAAGTTTGATTGATGAAAATAACTCTTATATAATTTTATATTAATAACTTTTTTCATTGGGAGCTATCAGAAAACTAAACAACCATATATTTATTCACTTATCATTTATTTTGTTAATGTAAGTAGAAAATTATGAATTCTACCAAAAGCTTTTTCTCTTATGATTTACCTAATAATGTATCAGCAGTTGGAAAACAATAATTTATTGAAATATTAGTTACAATAATTTATAATTAACGAAATAATTACTAGTTAAAGTAAAATAATGATATTAGAAATATATTAGTAATTGCATGATACATAAAATATTTTGTTAATAATAATAAGTGTGATGTGAATTAGTCATATTTTACAGCTATCATTTAAGCTATTGATGTTTGCATATCAAAACAACAGAAATTTTTAATTAGTTCTACGCCATATCCGGGGAACAAAGTATTTGTACTTTATGCCCCATGTTCACATGATCAAAACTTTATTTGTAATAATCTTAAGGTTATAACAGGTCATGTGTTTATAAGTTAAACTACTAATCTGTTTTACTTAAATATCTAAAAAGGTAAATATGTATTTAAGTTGTATAAAGGTAAATATAATTGAAAATATTTTAAATTTTATAATTAAACTAAATTAGTTTTATACACTTAAACTGCAGAACATTCACAGAAATAGCTAACCTAAATATTTTTACAATTTTTAATTATAATGATTATTTAATTTATGTACATTATTTACAGGAAATCAATTTAAACTATATTTAGCCCTAAGTAAATACTTTCAGTATATTTTAAAATGCTTAATAACAAAAAATTTATTATAACCATGTCTTTTCTTTGTGTATAAGTTTCTGCTTAAATACTGTTGCCACAACATTTTAAGTTCATATATGATGTAAGAATTTACATGATTGCCACAAATTTTGAAATCACTGTAAAATGGTTGAAATTTAATGAAAATATAATCACTAACAAAGCATCAAAAAATAAATTAAATCACTTATAAATATTCTTCAGATAGTCTGTCTTAAAAGACGCTTTTGTAAGTAATTAAACTACATGCATAAAACTATACAATATTTATAAAATTGTTAATTTTGGAACTTATAAATATAGTCTGAACAAATGTTTTGCATTTATGTAAAAACTTCATTATCTGCGTAATTATTGCATCTGACTTGTTAAAGGTAACATAAATTTATAAACCAATATTTTAATGACTTTTCCATTTTAATATTGATAAATTAATATTTTATTCATTAATAATTTTTTATTATTTTAAGAAAATAAAAGTAAATATTTAAAGGTCTAATTAAATCAAAATAAATTCAAAAATATTTCACATAAATTTATAGTTTACAATATACATTAACGTTAAAGACCATTTAAAAAAAAAAAAAAAAAAAAACTAAATTGTTTATTAACTTAATTGGATGCACAGATAAAGGGATAGTGCACTAAAGAAGAACAACTTCAAGATAAAATTTGCATTTAAAAACAAAATATATTATAATTTCTGCTATAACAGAAAGCTTTTTAAATATAAAAGCAGACATAAAATATTTTTAAACTAAATGTTAAAAATGTTAAAATGTTAAAGTTCTTAAATCTCACATTATAAAAGAAATTCAAAATATCAAAGATCAGTATTACGTTTTTTCTTTCGTGTACTTTGATTCCTAATTAATATTATACTCAAAATTTTATTTTATTATAATTAAAAACCAAAATACAAAAAAATGGTTTTTAAAGCAACAATAAAAATTATAGTTTGCAAATGAAATTTATGAAGTTTTAATTACAAATGAGGAATACTACTTATTAAAAGTACTCCTAACATGCAATAAAATTGGCATTTCATTTATATATAATTAATACAGATTATCTGAAAAAACAAAATTTGTTGAATTTTCAATGACTGGGAAGTTTCTAATAAATATCATAAATACGCTTGTGTGTGTGTGTGTGAAAATTTAAATACTCTTAAACATTTTTAATCGTGTATATTTTAGCAATGATTACATTTTAAAAAACATATCCACTTTTTTAAAGTAGTCTTCATTCTAACAAAGTCTTTAATTTGCATAAAACAGAAGTTATTGGTTATTGAAGTGAACAATATTTAACTGGTTGTTCATTAATAATTTAAAATATTTTATACTTAGAAATTAATAAATATACATGAAAGGGGCGTTTAATAGATGTTTTCAATTTTACTTAAATTTTTTTATGTAATAAATTTAAAAAGACGAGATTTATGAGATTCAAAATTTTTAATTTAAACTGAAATTAAAGTTCAAGAAAATCTCGTGATCTTACCATACAAAAATTAAAAAGGGATTCTATGTACTTGCACATGGAAAAATCATGTTTAAAAATAAAAAAAATACATTGTTAACTGAAGCAAAAAGAAAAACTTATTAATAAAATGTAAAGCCAATTAATCAAAGAATCTGTGTGTTTTAAGACATGTCAAATGAGTTTAATTAATTTAACAGTTTATACAATACGAAATCTTTATTGATTTATATTACTCTTAAGCTTCTAATATGAGCAATTTTTTTCTTTGTATGCGTCTCCTTTTTAGTTTAATTTGAATATATATATTATTTTAAATGAAAATTTTTATCAGCTCCCAGCTATTTTAAATAAGCATCTTTTAATAAAATCAGATATTCATTTTTAATTAGTCCAATTGCAATACTTCTGAATCTCTACGAGCCTCTTTCATTGGACAGAAGCTATTATCTTCTTTAGCCATAGCTAATTAGTGGAACCCATTTTATCCAGCTAGCAATTACTCGGGCTAAGAGGGCGCCAATTACGCAACACTTAGTTGATTTATAACCCTAATCGCTAAAACACTCAAGATGACAGCCGGCAGCGGTTGTGAGCTTTTGACCACCTAAGACGATCAGAAATGCGGGCCTCCCCCGCTCTTAACGCTATGTTCAGGTCTAGAAATACACTTAAGAGGGAGATCTGGATGAAAGATAAGAGAAGCTTAAGAGGAGAGTTTTCACGTGACTAATTAGGTTCCTTGGATGAGAACGATTATTTTAGGGACTGAGCTTTCAGGTGTGGATGTATGCGAAAGGAAAAACAATAAATCCAATTTATTTGTCTTGGCGAAATATTTCTGTAGACTTTAAAAACGGCTTACTCTTTGACTGCTTTCTGAATTAATAGAAATAGTTTTTAAATTTAAATAAGATATTTATCTACTCAACGTTGGAACGCAATATTCATTTTTAATTAAAAATGACATTAATTATCATTTTTGCAACAACTTATTTTATTATTCACATTTTTTGATAAATATTGGAATAATTTTTATCATTAAGAAAGACATTAAAAAAGCTTTTTAAAATTTAACTATACAAATATATTTAATAGGTGTTAGCTTCACTTAGAATTTTTATATCTATATATAATTTTTATATGGTTTAAATAATCAATATCTTTTTTTATTCTTCATTGAAACGTGCTTTAAAACTGAAATTTCTTAAATTCTTAGTTTATTACTCATCAAAGTTAAATTTTCGTCAAAGCTTATCTTCGATTTGGTACACTTTAATAAGTTATAGGAAAAAAAATTCTAAAGAAGAATTGGTTAAAATAATTTTTGATCAATATTTATTATTAACTCAAGACTAAAATCGACTCAAGACTGGTTTTTACCAAATTATTAATTTATTAATCATCTTCGAATTTTTATAAGATAGTAAAAAAAAAAAAAAAAAAAAAAAAAATGCTGATTTAAAACGTAAAACATTAATTCGTGAAATACTATATATCGCTCGTTACCTTTTATGCATTTATTTTACAATGCTGATGTTATAATTATACATTGTAATGTAATATCATCAAATAGAAACTTGTGTATACTTCACATGAAGCACAAGATTTTATTTGACTTACTCCTGACGAACATATTATAATTCGTAAATTATAAGGTAAATATCTTTAGCTATAATATTGTCAGATAAAACGAATAAGGGTACTCAAGAAGTTCAAAATAGAGAAACTGCTGGCGTGTGAACAAATTCAACAAATTCAAACAGAAATAATTACTTTAACCTATATATATATATATATAAATATTTGTTTAAATCTGTGTATATCCAAGAATCAATACAAGGATCAATACAAATATAGTTAAGTTATTTAATGCAATACATGGAGTAAGATAAATTCTGGGTTCCGAAGAAACCCTTATCATAAAATTTTACACACTAAACTTGATTTAAAATTAGACTTATTTGAAGGTTATATCAAAGTTTATTGAACTTATTCAAGAATCCTCTAAAATCTTTAACAGTATATAAAACTTTTCCTGAGTTTAAATAAATACTTTTAAAATCTTTGTTAAAATTGGCTCATTAGTTTATATTAAATCTTAAAAAATTTTAATTTTATCTTTAATGCTTTTGATTACTTACATTAAACCTATTGAATTAAACTGCTTATCTTTCACCAAAGGTGATTCTCAGTTTGTGTTACATTGTGTCTCCATCGTGTTACAAAACCTCAAATTTAATTTTTATTGAGATGATGTAAATGCTTCATATCGTGTAGCGGATAACCTAAAGTCGAAAATTTAATATAAGATGTATGAATATCAACTGTTTCTTGCTATCTGAGAGGACTTTTCAAAAATAGTGAGCTGTATTCACGAGTTTCAACGGAGAGAATCAGGTAAACTCTCAAGCACTTACGCAGATAGACAAGCATGCAGAAAACAGAAACTCAACTACCATGTCTCTTTGTTCATCAAAGTATTTGATACAATATATATTTAAAATAACATAGCTTGTGAAAGGAATATGGACAATCACTTATCTGGACATGGAATGCTGACAATTATTTATCTTAATGTGTAAACAGTTATCATTTTTATGTAGCTGAAAAGTTTTTCATTAAATTATTAACAGCGAATTTTCACATATTTCACTGAGACTAGCAAAGAAAGAAAACCTTCTTTAGATTTAAAATAAATGGGTAGTACTTCATTTTTCCGAACAGAAAAATAAAAAAAATATATCAAAGTATATAATGCTTGAATGAGAGCCACATCATAAGTATGGCTTACAGATTGGCTTAAGAAGGATCATAAAGTTCTTGCATATAGAAACTACAAAGTTTTGTTATCTAATCCAAATAGGGATGAAAGGATCTTCTTGAAACATCCAATACTGACTATTGGCTGTAGGTCTGATAAAGAGTATCAGAAAAGTGCGTAATTAAAAAAAAAGATAATTTTTATGTAAATAGTTTTCACTATTACCTGTTTTTATGAGTGATGTGAATTACTATAATGTTTATTAGACACATGTAGTTTAAATATCAACATCTGTCATTTATATCTCATTATTATTTATCAAATATTTATAGATAAAAAGAAATATTTGAGTTTTATTTTAACATTTTCATTTTAGGTGTTGCATTTCAATCAAAAATGCAAAATGAAATTTGATTGCAACAACAATGAAATTGGGTGTAGAAACAATCAGTTTGAAATATATATATATTCTTATATTTATAATATTGCTTATCAATTCTCACCATTATCTATCAATTGTTTATTGGAAAACTAAAGCAAAAATCATAGTCGTAAAGTCGGGAAGTTAAGAAAATCAGGGTCCACTGTGAAGAGTAGTTTCGAGGATTTAGTTAGATTGAATTAGTTAACCATCAGTTTTCATACATCATTGTTAATATAAAAATACAAAACAAAAGTATAGTGCTTACAATAAAAACAATATTTCTTTTTCTTCATACACATATATTCACAATCTAACACACATTTCTATGGTATTCAAAGCATTAAACATTGCTTGCTCATTTTATTGTTTCTTATAAAAATATTTTCTTTATCATATTCTTTAATTTTTCTTCCAGAAAGAAAGGGTACGTACTAATCGTGAAATTGTATTAAAATATTTAAGTATATCTTAAATCGTAGATTCCCGTTATCACGACTTCTGAGAATTCACCTGTTCTAATGTGTTTCACGCACAAGCCTTTCTTCAATCATATATGCACATCCGTTGCTCCTACTTTTCCAGGAAGACTTTTTCTTGTTAGTTAAACGAGCATCAAATAATTTAATTTAAATCATTCTACTAGTTTCGAGCCTAATAGAAGCCTTCTTCTATTCTCTTTGAACCTTTCTCTGAAGACCATGAGTACCATAATTAGTTGATTCCGAACAAAGATAAATGAAAAATTAAAAGTATGCAATGTATTTAAAAAACTTCAAAGTAAGAAAATATTAACACTCTTACATTACGGTAAAGTTACAGGGAATAAGACAACATTAAACAAATTGGTATTGGTTTGAAAATATTAAGGAAAAAGCTATTTAAAGTTGTAATTGGTTAAATAAGTGAAAAAGTGATGTTAACTCTTTGATTTGAAATAATAACCTTCTTTGCTTTCAATGATTTCTAATTGCTTATTTCCCATTAATAGATTCTGCGCAAAAATTTTATTTATGCGGTGAACTTTTAAATTAATTTTTTATTAAATATTAATTAATATGTATTATGTTTTGAGTAGTTCTACAGTTTTGACTTCTTGTAACCAAAGATTGTTGAAGTATTTGAATATCCGCTCCTACTTTTCCAGGAAGACTTTTTCTTGATAGTAAAACGCGTTTACAAATCACAAGATACGTTGTTTCCATTATTTATTCATTCACTTTCATTCATTCAAAGAATTCAATTTTAAACTATCGATGGAAATTATAAATGGTATTTTCATTATTATTAAAAAATATGAGGAATAATAGAAATAAAATTAACAATAACAATATCATTTTCCTTTATTTTAATGTGTGAAATTAAATTGTTAAGTATAGGATTTAGCTAATTTTCTCATATATTATGTATTTTCAATCTGATGTTCAGTTACAAGCTCTCATTGTTAAAGAGACTGTTAAGAGTTTTTGCACTGTAAGAATGAATTTTTTTAAATTAGATTTAAAATTTTTCTAATACATTCTCACTCTTATTAATCAATCAATTTAATAACAAACAAATTTTTAAAATTCTTAATACAAATGTGTTTCAAATTAACACATGGTCACTGAAAATTATTATAATCATATAGTAAATTTCATCAATTTGACATCGTTGTTTTTTATTTTGTATATTTAATTTTATCATTCAATTACTCTTTGCTGGATTAGAATAACCAAAAATATCATTTCATATTTTTCCTATTCTAAGACTTTGAAACTTCTTTTTAAATTAGTTCTTTAGTTAGAATATTTAATGAATACATTAATAAAAATGAGCCAAATTTATGCCATTTCAAGAGTATGTATCAATTTTCTGAATTTCAATATTTAGCAATTAATTAATAAACTTATGTATCTAAATTAGATATAAACAATAAAAAAGCAATTATGTTAAAAAATATTTTGATTATTTAATGGCTTTAATTAAAACTTTATTTTTTAGTTGATATTTTTATATATGTATGATAGAAAATTCAATTTTTGATATAAAAAGTTATTAAAGTTATTGCTGTTATTTCAAATTCAACATAAAAAGAGCATATGAAATAAAAATTTTTAAAGAGCAGTTATGAGTATTTGTTACACTCGAAAACTTATTGGAAATACAAAAAAATTTTTTGTAATGGCAAATTATAATGTTATTACCTTTTTAAATGGTAATTTTCAAAATTTCTTTAATAATTTGAGAACATTTATAATTTAATTGAGTTTTGTCATTAAAATATCATTAGTACAAACTATCATTGGTTGATAACACTATTATATAAACACTTTTAACGTTATTTATTTTAATTCATACTTATAATCTAACAATTAAAAATGATTTTTTAATATTAACTTTTCAATCATTAAATGATTCTTGCTAGTTATAATTCAAAGGCTATAATAGTTTCCTCTCAATAATGATGTATTTTTGATACAGTTCAAGGGGAAAGATAAAAAAATGTAAGTTTTAAAGTCATACATACATTCTGCATTGAAATAAAGTTAAAATACTCACATGTGTTTGTTCAAACTTTATATTCTCGTTCTCTCTTGATGTATAAAAGCAAGAACAGTGACGTCATATTTCATTATTTTGGGAGACATTTTCTCTGACGATAAGGTGTCCCCTTACAATTGTCTCTCAGCCTTCCTAGAAAGCAACGTTAGTAGCTTTCTAAAGTAAAAGTAATTTATCATAATGTTTCTTGGACGAAAATACTGTTGGGGCTACTTGGGGCGCTCCACAGCAGAAGAGTATATGGTTTTAAAAATGATTCTAACTTTACCCAGGAGGAAAGAAAATGTGGGCGTTAGATCAATCTGCCTCATTTTAGGCGTTTAAGTGTAAAATATAGACTTAAGAACGAAGAGGTGTTTCATCCATTATTTATGTTTGCTGCTAGTGAAGCTGAAGGCAGTGTATGCTATAATTTTAATTATATGTTTTAATTTTTTTATAAAGCTGGAAAATATTTATGAATAAATTTATATTTATAAATTTAATGAAATGAAGGTTTAAATATAAAATAATTATTTTATTTATAAAATAAAATAAAGGTTTAAATTTGCCTTCCTTGCATTTTTAGTTATTACTTAAAATAAAAGTTATAAAAGACATTCACTAGTGACTTAAGCCCTAATAATTTACGCAAAGAATTTATCTATTTTCAATGATAAATTGCTATAGCTTTGCCTTCATTAGTATATTGACGGACAAAAAATATAGTATTTTCAATCAGTTCATAAGTATATTCTCTCTTTAGGTGTCAAATTAAATAAAATCAACTCCAATTATTTGATTTTAAATTAAGTAACCTTAAGTAAATTAAACAATATATATATATATATATATATATATATAAATTATTTACTATAGAAAAATCCTTTTTCCATAAATGGTGTAATAGTATCATACTTTAAATATATTATAACACCTTTACATATTTTTTAAGTTAATCTTTTTTCTTTAATCCACAAGGCAATGTGTTTTAACATAATTGTTTTGGTTATGCATCTCTTCGCTGTTAGTACTATTTATTACCTGAAACTGACAACAAGAATTTAACCTCATGATTGATGAATATTTTTTCTTATTAGATGATAATTTTCGTTAAATTCAAATTCATTTACTTAAAATTTGTCAAACATCACTATTCATTAGACTAAACTACTGAACGCCACTTTCTTATTGTGATAATACTTATCTTGGGAAAGTTTAATATTTTAATTCATTACCTTTGGGTATGATAAATAAATATTTTTTCCCTTTATATCCCTAATGTATATAATCCTAATATTTTTTTCCCTTTAGGATCCTATAAACTTCTTAAAAATTCTTTTATATAACCGCTACATTTTTAAGATATTATTATCAAATAATTTATATATCAATGAACTTGCTTTTAAAAATTGCGTCATTTAAATAAAAATATAAACTGAAGAAATGATTTAATAGGGAAAATGATTCACGTAGTTATTACAGGAGAAAACCTACTTCATTACTTTGATTACGTAATAAAATTATTAAAATTAAAAATAAATCTCCTTTAAGGAAGTAATTAAACACATAGGAAAATAAATTAAAAAAAATATATGTTATTATAGTGGGAATAAAAGGCTCTATTTTAACAAACTAAAATATAAAATTCTTCTAGAAAAATAATACAATTTTTCATAATAAGAATGCTCAGTCAAACGAAAAATAATTTACTAAATTTTAAATGGCTTTTCATCGAACTGGGTGATTTTGTATTCTTATTGGTTGATAGGAAAGGGTTAACCATTGAAGCTATCCTAAGTCAATTGAATAATTGCCTTGAATGTAGGGGAATTAGTGTCGCTTACATAGATTAGTAAATATCGTTGCTATTAGTATAGCATAGTTGGGTAAACATTAAATTACAACTCTGATTAGCAGAACTCAATTACATAATGAACATAACGGAAAGCAACTTCAGCTTCAGTTTACGATGCATAATTTTCAACTAGATAATATATGAGTAATCATAGTTGGTTTACTAAACATTGCAACTAATTAATGTTTTGTTATTGGAAGAATGAATGCCATGCATAGAGAGCATAAATCTGTTTTGTCAGAAAACATGCAATATTTCATTTTATTAAGTTTCTGTTGGTGAAATAAAAGTAATCTTATAACCAATGCAATTTTAAGTCCAAAAATATTTTAATTTCGTGTATAAACCTGCCAATATACCTCAATTATTTCGTTATAAAATTTATTTAAATATACAAATGTAAAATTTACTGCACAAAATTAAAACGTTTTCTATTTGTGGGTTAAAATAATTAAAATGCATATGAAATTTTGAAAAAAAATTAAAATCAATATATTTATAATTCGAAAACTTGTTTTTTATAGTTTAACAATCAATAATGAAAATATATCTTTATTTAAATTCCTCTGCTGTAACACAATAAATTAACAGTTATTTACTGACTATCAAATTTGAACACAGAAATAAATGCTAACTTCTGAATTTACGTAAGATTTCTCCCCATGCTAATTACCACATTAATATCATATTTGTTAGTAATTATTATATATGAATAATGTGATAAACAAAATCTAATTTGAAATTTATTACTCTTTTACCTGAAATGTAAATAAAGCTTTGAAAAATATAATTTTCACAATTAATAAAAATGAAATTTTTAAATACGCAATCACTAAAAAAATAAAATTATGGAATATTAATTTAATTAATATTTTTTTCTCTATATATCAAGAACCTCATACAGAAGACACAAACTCTTCTGCGCGAATTAAAAATACATTCCTACCACTCTCCTGAAAATGGTCTGCAGCTGAGCTGGGAAACACCTGAAAAATAAACATTTTCTGAGAGAGAAAGAACATCTTTATTCGCAGAAACAAAGTACGTGGAGAGGGGGAAAGTTTCTCCATAGAGTAATGCATTTTTTTAATCGCTCCTACTCGTCGGTAGCAATGCATGGGTTAGGAGGAGTGAAAAGAATTTAATCTGGAAAAAAATGCCGAAGCATTTAAATCGCACGGCTTAAGGGAAATCATCTCTTCACAGATTTAGGTCCCTCTCTCTTTCGTTTTATTCCTTCGACTGTATATTTTCTTTCCTTTTTTTCCTCCCTTTTCCATCTTCGTTCTTTTCACACTCGATTGATCTCCAACGACTTCACTATAGAATAGCATCAATGATTATCAAGACTCGGAACACACAATATAACCGCGATCTAAGCAGCTCTTCTGCAAGCACGCAACTTCTAGAGTGGACTTCGGAAAGTGAGTTTATAAAGTAAAATGTTGAAATGAACACAAAAACAAACATTTAAATTAGTAAAATTGAATTTTAAAATAAAATTATTTTGAATAGCGAGAATTTTAAAAATAAAAATTTACAAACTTCAAAAATTAAAAATAAAAATAAAATGAAAAATGTAAAAATTAAGGAAATTGCGTAATTGAATTTCAATTATATTTTAGTTCACAAATACTTTTCTGCACGTAATTGAATTTAAATTATATATTTTTATTTATATAAATAAAAATATCTTTTTTGTAAATTATAGAAGTTAACTTTAATCAAAATCCTACAACACTATAACTGAAAATAAAGCCTTTTTTAGACTATATATTACTTTTCTTGAAATTTAATACTTTTTTAATGGTTGAAAATACACTCAATATTTTGAGAATGTTTTTAAAACTGTTATAAATACATAAAGCACTTTGTTTTATAATAGGATCAACTTGAATTTACTGGTTGTGTAGAAATTTTGGAGTTACTTAATTTCTTATAATAAATATTGTATTTGCACATAAAATATTTTGCTCTTTTGAAATGAATGAAAACGATACATTCATCGAAGTCTTTGTGGAAAAATCTTCTTCATATAATATTCTGCATAAATAAGACTCAAATAATATAAAAAGTTTACACACATTTTTAAGCTGATTATATTAAACAATATACAGAATATTTTTACGCAATTTTTATAATTTATCTTCAATACATTTTATATTAAACAATAATATATAAAAACTGCACAGAAGGTTTTAGCAACTGTTTTTTTATTCATTTTTAATTATCTCTATTTGAATAATATGATATATATATATCACACATAGGAAATCTATATAAAAACAATATAGAAAGTTTTAAACTAATGTACTTACTTTTAAGCAATCTCTATTTAAGAAATATAATAAATATGTTCCTATTTAATTAATATAGAGTTTATTTTCACTCAGATAAAATTATCTATAATAACCTGAAATTAGCAGATTTTATCAGCTTATATTTTTCTATTATAGTTCGAAATTTGTATTTTCTGAATGAAATTTTGTTTTTTATTCATTTATTGTAAAACAAAGAAAAATGTTAAGCATTTCAAAAAATATTTTCTCATTTAGCAATAAGCAAATTTTTTGGTTTTATTATGTAAGCTGAAATTCAGTAAGAGTGAAAAAATAGTACTAAATATAGTACTTTTAACTATATGTAATATTATGATCTTAATATCATAAAACATTTTTTCATTACTTTTGAAAAGTAGAGTTAGTGTATTTTTTAACAGAAATATTTTTTATAGTGAAAAGTAAAAATTAATGAAAATTAATTTTATGTGCATAGATTTTACTTTAACAAAATATAACTCTGTTACAAAAGTATAATTTATCCTCAGTGAATAACATCTGGAAAATATGCAAGAGAATAGAATCACAAAATTTATATTTAAGTTTTTCTAATTGGAATATTTACATATAAATTTGATAAATCAGGATATTTATATTTCACTTGAAAATCATAACAGTAAACACTTTACTTCACAATTCTTAGTTTCAATAGTTGATACTTTTAAAAATAAGCATTTATATTTTAGCAGGTTTCCCTCCTTTCAAATGTAACATTACAATTCCAAAATATCAAGAAATGAGCAAATATGATTAAACAAACAATCAAGGAATCGTCATATTTAAATAAATAATTGTGACAAATATTCTTTTATTACTAAAATAAAAGAAAAATTGTAAAATGATTCTTAAATAATTCGTAAGCAAATATACAAATATAAATAAATGACAGCTTGCTCAGAAAAAGAAGTAATGAGTGAGGCAGCAAAAAAAAACAACAAGAGATTTAAAATCAGCTGTACCAAAATTAATAATAGAAAAAAAGTTAAAGTTATCTAAGAGCCACTTTAATTTCTCAAATCTGTCTTCTACAAACTTAAGTCTCGTTCAAATTAAATTCAATCAAATTACATCGTGCATTTTAGAGTATCTCGTTATAATGAAGCCATGAATTCTTTGCTGCTTTGTAAATAAAATTGTTTTATGTTAACCCCGAATATTAGATACAATTTCGAAAACTCAGCGTCAACAAAGATGAGGAGTAATTTAAATAATAAGCTGTTTTCTTATCGTTGGAATTAATGAAATGAAATCCTAGAAATGTATTTAACAAAGCATATAAATTAAAACGAATTTAATTAAATTCATATTTTAATCTTATTAAATTTATAGATTCCATTTTATTCATTTAAAATGCTAAAAGCAAATACACGATAAATCATCGTAGTGAAGATTAATGAATTGAATGAGTACTCTGATAAAGACTGCGTTACTTGGAATAAATTTCCAAAAATTGCTTGGCTATCGTGTTACCATCATTTTAAAATTAGGTTGAAGGGTAAAAACTTTGTATGCATTTCAGATACCTTTAATTTTCAAAATAGACAAAGTTCTGCAGTCTTAAGAGTTGAATAGGAAATATTATCAACTGTATTTCAAGTCAACATGAAACTAATTCAGTGCAATTGGGTTATTTATAATCAACTCAATTTTGCTTAATGGTAGTAGATCTCAATAGTGGTTCGGAATATCAAATCACAAATTCCTGTTGAATTCCGTTAGCAAAATTCTTGCAGAAAGAAACTAAACGCAATGTAACTTTTATTATTAATCACTGGACATACACAAATTTTTTTCCAGACACATAATGGTTTATCTTTATTATCTAAAATTGCAGAAAGATAAAAAAAATTCTGGATTACTTTAATGAGAAAAAAATATAGGAACTGCAATGAAAAAACTAAATAATTTTTTCTATCATAAACTTGAGCATTTCATTTATTTTTGCTTAATAAAAACAAAATAATTGATAAATCGATTTAATTATTAAATTAAATATTTTCAAAATTGACAGTATTATACTACTATAGGGAAAAAAACAAGTAAACAGATAAGATAGTTTTGCATTTAAAACACAAGGGAATTGTCTGTCAATCTTAGTCATGGATTAATCAGAAATAATAAATTTTGATTTCATATCACATTCTTTCTAAAGTAATTGTGATTTGCAAATCTTGCACTTTCTCATAACATAATTTTTTAAAAATTAAATTAAATTTATTTTAAAAAATACTAATTTTTTTTATCCATAGTACCACATGTAAAAAAGATGCAATTGAGATAAAATGTATATAGTCATTTAAACATTAAAAGCATAAAAGTAGTTCAAATTAAAAATATAATTAAAATTAATAAACTAATACTTATGATAGGTATTAATTTTCTCGCATAAAGTTTTGTCTGTAAATTATCAAAAAAAAATTAATTATAAATGACTATTTTGGGAATATTTTATTGAAAGTACGCATCTCATAACTCAAAAAATAAGAAAAAGCTCTTAACTTTTAACAAAACCATATGTTTTAGTTGGAAATGTTTGTCAAAATCACCAAAGTAAATGGAAAGGTATGCTCTCAATGTATGAAGAATTCTGGACAAATCCTAAATTTTGTAATATTCAAAATGTAAAATTATTCCAAATGCATCTTTTAATCTTAATATAGTGATGATATGTTAATTTCTGATGTATTTAAAGTAAATAAACTTTTAACTCCTTACTTTATGCGTTTCCGAAAACTTTACTGTTTTTGCTGCAAAATCATTTTCATTTAACCATTGAGACAAGCTATAGTAATTTTTTTCCCCACACTATTAGGAAAGTGCAACTATCAAGTATTAAACATTTCTGACGGCCTTCACAGAAAGATTGTAGTATTTTTCTTTGATGAAATAAATCTGTTCAAAATATAATATGATTAATTAATTTTAATGTTTTTAATCTTATTTATTATGATTAGGATGCGAATAACACATTGTAGAATTTAAATATGACACACACAAACACACACACATTTATATATATATATATATATATATATATATATATATATATATATA
>JAPDSC010009164.1:484734-525701 GCA_026290005.1 Latrodectus geometricus | reverse complement strand
TATATATATTAGTTTGGGGAAAAAGAAATCCATTATTTTTACGTTAACTTTTTGTAACTTCTTTCCGATTCGCTTTGTAAAAAGGTTTAAAACAATTTTCATGTAGATTTTTAGGTCTTGTGTGAAGCTACGACTGCTGACATGCTGTCAAGTTTGATAATTTTTGATATTTTATAGACATTCTCGACGATGTTGTATCCATGCGAGGTGCATCTTTAGCACATAAATACCCAAACGGAATAGACGAAACCAAAATTATGCGTAACTGGTTGTTACAGTCATATATAGGACGATAAACACCTTTCACAATTTTAGTCACCTGGTTAGCATTTTCGCCATTATAAAAGAAAAACTAAAATGTATCGAATTTTCTGTTTGTTGTCATCTATTTTTAAAATCTTGTACTCATAACTGAATTAATCAAACAAAAAACCGCAAGAGAATATTTTAGTGTCAAATGTCACCTTTCCAATGAGCATAAATTTGAAATTGTTTGATAGATACCTCACGAGAGAGCGATCACTACAGACGTCTACCGAAAAAATAATGGATAACTTTTTCCCCAACCTAATATATATACAATTCTTATTTTTACTGGTATACAAATAAACCTTATTATGTTAAAAATATGAACTTTGTATAAAATATATGAGCTTTGAAAAAAAGTAATGATAATGAATTAAATAGAAAATTCTCATTTTTTGGCTTAATTTTTTTATTGATCAATCAAATTAACCTAAATATTTCATTGTAATTAAAAATTTTTTGAAATATTGTAAGACATATTTTAATATTCGTTATGATGCAAATTGAATTTCATCGTCCGTAAAATTTGAATTTTTTAATAAATGAAAGTTACCCAGCTAGAGATCAACAAAAATCTTTTATGCTTTTATAACATAAATTTAAGCTTTAGAGAGAGTGATATCTCTCTTTCAACTCTCACCCAAAGAAAATTCCGATCTTATGCGTAAATAACCTGCGTAAGTATTTTATGGTTAGTGCTCAACATTTAAGAATTCGAGTAATAGTGATAATAGAGGGAATTAATAACTTAGATATTTTTAATGATTGGAAAAAGCACTTGAGAGTCTTAAGGCACATTATTGAACTTATTACTGAAAGTGATTATAACCGTAATTTGAAGCGTATTTCAATTTAGTCGCAACTTTCAATAGTGATTTTATTTTTCGTGTTGGGTATTAAATGTACGAAATGATTATCCAGGTTTTGTTACGTGTGTATAAGCTATTCACTGGATTCGCGCTAATGTAGTTATGAAAAGTATTAATTGTCAGCATGTTGAGTAGAAAGCCACAGTTTAAATCGGCATTGTAATTAAATTACAGAAATATAAGAGGAACAAAATTCAATGTATATCATAAATGGCGAATAAATTTAAATACATGTCAACTGTGGCAGTTTTAAAATTACAAAAAACTAGAAAAGTGGCTTAAATGTCAATCTAAGTATTACAGAAATTTTAAAAGAACTAAATTATTTATGAATGGTAATACTTTGGAAACACTTCATTTACTTTAAGCTAATAAATTTTAAAAATAATTTCTGTTTGGATAATGACGTCTCAAATTAATGAAAGAATAACTTTCTTTTAAATACATAGAGATTAATCATAAAATACACTTCTGTGAGTATTTTTTTGACTTTTACTTCCTTCATATATTGAGCAAAGAGATTTACGACTATTGTGTTGGCAATCTATAAAGCTTCACTGACATAGTGTTGATATTCTTATGTTATGATGTGAGAAACTAAGTTTAAATAAAGACAAAAAAATAATTTTTTGAAATTTTATACCTTTATCATTAATGTGAATTTACTTTGTAAGATAAAATACTTGAATCAGGTTTTGCGAAAAATTTCAGCATAGTAAAATTTTTTTCTAAAATCATAAATTCAATGAGGAATTCACCTGAAATTTAACTGAATTAACATGAAATATATTACAGGAATCTCATTTGAAGAATATTAAAAATGGTGTTTCTTAATTATAATTTTAAATGCATTGAATATGTAAAATATAAATATTATATTTTAATCAAAACTAAATATAATGTTTAAAATAATAATACAGAGGATAATTTTATTTAATAATTTTAGTTTACATCAGAAAAGAGAGAGATTGATTAAAATCTCATTTAGTATACATGTTAATTTCAAAAGATATGTGCTATATGATATAGATAAAAAAAAAAAAAAAAAAAAAAAAAAAACATTTTCTAGCAAATATAAATTTGATATTTCTCTTGTCATACTCTTTTATGGTGCTTCCATTTATTTAAATATGCATTATATCTGATCAATTTGTTATCATAAACTAATAGAAGTAATAGATTTATTTATGGGAAACACGAAGCTCTTAAATCATTTTTTATTAAACATATTTTGGGTTTGTTGTCACTCATTAAAATCAATTTTTGTTTTAATTATAAATATTTATAAATTTTTATAATTTAAGTTTTATGCAAATTTATTAATTTTTTCATGCTTAACAATAAAAATGTGCATATATTAAAACAAGTGCATATTTTAAACCATACAACTTATCGAACCTAAAATATTGGATACATTTGATTTTAGAAAGAAATACGGCAAATTAATCGTAAAAAATTTTTTTAAAGTGCTAGAAAAGAGGCCTCATGCAGTTATGCTCTCCTTTTATTTAATTCTTTTTTTGGCAGAACTTGCTGATTTTACTGGCAACTAATAAGTGAAATATTTTAATCCAGTCTGTGTTTAAACATGTTATAATCAAGTTAAAATTTATGATTTTATAAGCACCAATTTCACTTCCTTTATTTATTTTTGCAATTTCAACATCATACTTGTTTGTAAAAATTACTTTTATATAGCTTATAAAAAACTCCTAATGTTTATTTATGACATATTCTAAGTTATTAAATTTGTCATAAATAAGCATTTTAAATAATTTCAAGATTATTCTAATTTGATAAATTTTCTGTTACATCTGTAAGAGAAAAGCAGCTTCCCAAATTTACGTACAGTTTAATTAATTAATTTATTTGAAGTTGACTCAATAAATTCTTTCATAACTCTTGATTAATTATTTAATAAATAAATTAATTCAATTTGGTGAGATAAAGTTTTATATTGAAATGTGTATATTTTTGCAACCTATTATTTGAGAACTCAAAATACATTTTGTAAGCGTAAGTTCGAAATTTTATAATTGTTGTATAGATTTATTATAAACTCAAGCTTAATAGATTATAAATTTTTTATCGGTAAAACTAGATTTTTTTAACAATAAACTAGACTTAAACAGTCAAATATTTAGCAATGAATGAACTTTATTCGTGGAATAATTTAAATACGTTTTGTCTTAGTTAGAAGCGTTTGATTAAAAAATGTAAATAAAACAAAGGAATAATGTTGACTCCAGATTTAATTTAGTTTATTATTCAAAACTTTAGATTTCCCTTATTTAAGATGGTATATGATGATAAATTTTAATATCATTTAAAATTTAAGACTTCATTAGTTCCCCAAAACTGCAATTTCAATTCTAAACACAAATATTTGTTTAGAATAAAAATGTATATTTAAAACTTCTATTTATATTACGTTTCAAAATGACTTTGCAAATATAACAAGTTTCTCATTTAATGATCATCATAACTTAATTAAACATTTTAGTAACTGATTACGTTTGTTAATATCATGAAAAGTTTATGAAAAATCATAAATCGTAAGAAACATTTGAACTGAGTCATAACAAGTGAAAAATAACGCATGTCTTAACAGTTAATGTGAATAATGTAACAAGTGTTCATATGCTTATTTTTGCAAGTATTTTTAGTCACACAAGTGGACAGTGATAATATTCCTTCTACATTTACAAGAGTTTACTTATTCTATTATTTTTCATTGTGGTTTCTCTCTTCCCACGTAATGATTGAAATATTCTCACAAATACTAAAACGCTGAGGGCATTCTGACTACTTTTAATCACTAAAGTAAAAAAATATGGTGACAATAAAAAGCTTACTTAATCCATTAAGTTATTGTATTTATTTCAATAATCAGAAAAGAAAAAAGTTATTTTAAAATATATGTTTTTAAATATCAAAAATAATAAATTTTGCGATGTACGTAAAATATTTTTGTCAAATCATAAAATCACTCTACCATCGTAGAATGCTTTAATATTTATTTAAAATACATCCAGAGAAAGTTATAACACTCAGAAGATTATGTTTTAGAAATTGTTTCAATGTTTTAAAAAAATTATTCCTCAAGCAAACTTATCAAAACCAACTTAATTTCGTATATAAAATGAAAAATTTGTTCAAAATACAATTTCAATTTTTGCTACTATCATTAAGATAAAGGAGAATTATTTTTGTGATGAATTTAGTTATTTTTATTCATTAGGTACCTTTATGTAGGTGGAAATATAATTGGAAAATTTTTTAATTTCGTCCGTTATAAAACCTGATTACTATGCATTTATTGAAAGGTCGTATTTCAAAAGAAAATAATAAAATCTAGAATTTTTTTGTGCATTATATTATTCCATGATTGAACTGTAAACTACCAATGGTTACTTTTGCGTCGTAAAGTTTAAAATAAATTCAAACTTAATCCATTTCTGTAATGTTAATAGAAAATATCAAACTGTCTTACAAATAAGGAAATAACTAAATTAAAACTTTTTTTTGAGACACTTGAAAACGTATTTGGGATAAGTTCTCAGTTAAAAAATTCCTGTTTGAAATGTACAAAAAACGTTTAGCTATTAGACAGTAAAATTCTACTGTAGAAGCCAAAACAATACATATGTCTGTATGTTTGAATTTTCTCGTGAGAATTTCCTTTGACAGTATAATTTTTAGTTGAATTTATTAATCAGTTTCATATAATTTTGATCATAATATTGCCAAGTATATTAAAAATCTGCATAAAATAATAATAATAATAGAAGTAATGGCATCACCGAAAATTTAAAATGAAAGCTGAAAATTCTCTTGTAAATTATAATTGTACTTAAGTTGATAACAAACTTAAATTTTGTCCTGTTATTTTATCTACTCTGATGCGAAACGGTAACTTACGATTTATTTATAATGTTTTGGGAAAGAAGTTGATTAAAATTTCTTCTTTTAATAACTTCAACTTTTAACTTAACTAGTTCAAATAAAAGTTAACTCTTAAGAAAACGAATTTTTATTTAAATTGTTTCTTAAGAGCTTTATTAAATATTAAAAGATTTTCATCTTTAAATGTTTATAAAGGAAGGGATTTTTTAAAACTAAATTGTCTTATTTTCCTATTTCTTAAAAAAAGGAAGAAAATCCCTTATCTTGAATAAAATTATAAATTAACTGATGTAATAGAAAACAAAAATAGCTCTCTGAAATTGTGAGAATGATATATTTTTAAGAATTAATTCTCCCACTCGTGCGAAAATAAAAAATTATTTAATTATTTCTCACACCTGTTGATTCAATTTTGCTTCTATTTTTAGTACATATTTATTGATTAAATGCGTATTATCTTAATTTTAATGCGTGTTTTAAACAAATAAAAATTTTAATATTTTACGCAATTTAAACATATCAGCATAAAAATATTTCATACTATGTAACAAAACATTTATATTTTTAAAAGCTTCGAAAAAATCCAGTTATTGCTTGGGGTAATAAATATTAAGTTAAAATAACATAAAAATTCAGCAGAAAATTCACTAGAATAACTTTTAACGTATTAAGAATAAGGTAATATTTTTCATAATTTACAATACTTTTTTAAAATTTGGCATTGATGAAAATTCCCACTCTTTTTGAACAGTTTTAAAACTGACAATCATCAATCAAGCTTACTATAATAAAATGTAAGAAATTCTCGTTTTTAAAATTTAAGTTCTTTCATTTATAGATCTAACTATTGAATAATTACTTTTATTAAATTTTTTATTATTTGTTTCCGGAAGAGCAAATAATAAATTATATTCAACGTAATATTTATATGTGATGCATATCATTATGTTAGATGTTATTGCTTATATCAAAGTTTTAATATATTTTTAAAAAGTTTATCCATTAGCATTAAATAGAAGTATTCTTATTTTAATACTAGCTCAATATAAAAAGTTTATCTCTACTTTATTTAATGTACATGAAAAATGTCTCTCTCTTTAATAAAATTATATAAATTGCATGATTACCGGGTAATTGTTGTTAGAAAATACATAACTTTATTTATTATTACTAAAATATTATTAATAAAATATTATTAATAAAATATTTATATTAAGAATATCATTCTAGTTTTTAGTTGTAATTATAAAACTGGCGCAGTTCATACATTTGTAAATTCGAGGTAAAGCAGTGTAATATTATTCATAATATATAATTCTTAATTGCAAGTTTTTCAAACTTAAGTAAATAGAATTTCAGAAGAATCAACTAAATTAAACTCATTTTTTATTAAAATAAAAGTTGAAAATAGCAATAATTTACGTCATTCCTCTCAGCTTTAAAAATAGAAATGAAATTAAAATTTCTTTAATATTTAAATTAGTGTTGTTACTACTATAAATATCATGGAAAACTAATACGAATTTTCACTGCTCCCTACTATTATTATAGTATATGCTTGAATTGATAAAACTGTTGATATTCTTAGCAAAAGTGCATCTAAAAATGGAATAATTTCTAAAAATATTTTAAAATGTTTCATTATTCTTTTTATATTTATTTACAAATTTCGAGCATATTATCAGTCATAATAAATTAGATACTTATTATATTTATTTTTTTTATTTAATATTTATCCTTAGTTATTTCATTTTAATTTATTGTAATCTTACTCTTAAATCAAAAGAAAGCGGCCTGTTTTCCACGCGTTGTGTCTAAGTTTTATACGTAATTTTATTTATAAATTAAATAATAAAACTAAAATCGAGCTACATCTGTGACAAAAATGCATCTGTATTAAGAATCCTTCTTTTATAAAACCTGAAATGAAAGTTTACATTCTAAATCAAACACAGGAAAATGAATTCATTTTCAGTTTTATGTATTTAACAAAAAGCATTATTTTTATCCTTTATCAATAAATAATAAATTAAGCAGTGAAAATATTTTTAGTATCATTGTAATTAGTGTGAAATGTCGAGAACGTTTTATTGATAAATCAGAAATATGTATGACTTCAAGATTATCTTAATTCAAAGTTACTTTCGATAGAAGAAATTAAAAACGACAAAAATCTGGAAGTAGCTAAGCTGAAACGTATATTCCACTATAATAAGTAGTTTAAACACTTTGTAAAAACATTTTAGATTATCAACGAAATTAAGGTTTTTACATTTGCTTTTAAATTATCTTTTTATATAGATAATTCAAATTGAACAATATGAATCAAAGACAGCGAATAATTATTAATATAATACCGAGAATATTTTAGGTATAAACGCATACCACTACTTCAGGAGTTTCGATTTACATTGGCATAATTCATGTAGATAGGTGTAAACGAAAATTTTTCAATATATGTTTCTCTTGAAATACAGATTAACAATCGAAATTTTGTTGTAGTAAATGATTTTTTTTTTAAGAAAAAATCTACAATGCTTTCGAGAAAAAAGTCCTTTCAAGGATACGAAGTCAAAAATAAGTTTCAACTATACGATTAAAATTTTGTTTGTGAGACACTGATCATTTTTTCATTCCCACATACATACTTAACATCAATCAATATTACAATTTTTATATGGCTATTTTCTCTTTTTATCATACATTTTTAATGTTCAAATCAATTAATCAGCTTACATTGAAAAATAAATGCATAGAGAATTCCCACAAATCTACCTATAATTTTACAGAATTAATTTTTTTCTGTATATTCAATAGAAATTAACAGCAAAATAAAAACTTCACAACAATATTACTACAATAAGAGAGTTGCTTGAGTCTGAAACATGATTTTAGGATATATTATCATTACATCATACTTACCAAAAAAATAGAGTTTCAGTGTCATCGTGGAATTCATCTAAAACATTATTTGGTTAAACGAAAATTTTCTAAAAAAAAATAACTTACCTTCATAAATAAAAAGATAATATAAGGCATTAACATTTCAAGTGTTGAAATAATTAAAAAAAAAAAAACTTACCTTACCTTCAGTACATTACCATTCTGGTACTTCTCTTTGTGATTTCTCATTCAGATTAAATATATATTTCAAATTTCACTTACGATTTTCAGATATTTTAATTTACAACAGATTATTATTCTGCTGACAACTTTTTTGTGGTTATAATTTGCAAAATTTTGTTAAACATTATCAAATCATTATCAATTTAAATTGTTTTATTGTTAAGTTACAATTCTTTTTGGTTGTAACATTTTAACAATAGGTATTAGAGACTTACAAGCACATTTCTGTAAAAACGAATTTCATATATATATATATATCATATGCTCGTAACATACGGCAATTACATTCTCTCCATTATTGATAAATTACACTTTTCTGCACCAAAGTTTAAAAAATTAAAAATTATTAAATCAAGAAAAACAGTCTTGTGTTGTAAAAAAAAAAAAAAAAAAAAAAAAAATTCATGGACGTTTCAATTTTAATAAGGAGGAAGATTAAGGATAAGTCTGAAAGACTTATCCTCTTTATCTTTATAGACTTTTTATTTTTTATTTTAGACTTACTCTTTTTTCACAACTTTTTATCTTTATGTTCTTAGACTTATCCTTTTTTCACCTATCTTCTGGATTTTCCGAAGGGATGAACCGTGGCATGCATTAGCTTTAGATTTTTTACTAAACATTGTAACTTAAGAATCTTACCCTAAATATTTCCTTTAAAATAGTTGATTAAGAAAAATTAAGCTTTTGTGCGCATACTTTTTTCATGGTTAAATGATCGAAAATAATGTATTACGCAATATTTTTTTAAATTGAATATACAAGGAACACTTCATTATGTGACTTTTAAATTTGCTCGTATAAATTTTTTCTTAAATAAATATAAAGCAAAAAGAAGACTTTTAAAGATTGGCAAGTGAAAGTTTAAAGTCGGTTAAATAAATGTAGTAACTTTTTTCCTGTGGAAAAGTACGTGAATTGGGAATTTTTTTCATTAGTTAGAGGAAGTTTCTAGAAATATTCTTTGATTATTAAAATTTATGTTAAGATTGTTTTCAAAATAGAATGTAATGTTTTTTCCTAATAATTTACATTAAGTTCCATAAAAATAACTGTAAACATGCGAATGAGTTTTTAAATGATTGTTATACATCCCCCCTCTCAAATAAAACACAGAAAAAACAAATCACAGTTTTTTATTTATTCAGAATTTTGATTCTATCCTACAAGTTTTTTTTTTATCGGAAATTTTTCATTGTGGAAAATTTTTGTTAGTACTTTGTAAATTTGAAATTCTGAAAGGACCTTTTTTCAATATTTTAATTAGAAAATTTGAAGAATAAAAAAAATCGTTTAAAATTATTTAGTTATTCCAGTACATTACTAAAGTTTGTACATGATTAATGATTTATATTTAATAAAGTAACTTAAAAATTTAGTGTCAGATGTGTTTTTATTTGTTTTGTTAATTAATAAAATTTTAAATTTATGACACGAAACTCAGAAAAATTTCTTTTTTAATGCAATTGTCTATATTTTTTGAAATTTTTGAAAAATTGCAACATAATTCCCTCTTACAGTTGTAGGGTTATTAAGTGTTATACATATGTGAATATGCACGTTTTAGGAAAATAACCTTCTTTCTAATATTTATCTAATTTAATTACAGTAAATCCTTTTTTATTTTTATTTCTTAAGAACTTTCAAGCACACTTCACCATACGACATTAAATATTTTCTAAAATATGTGGAATAAAATAAAACAATAGTAAGAGTGGAAATTGTAAGACAAAATAACAAAGTATGGAAATAAATTAATTTTTGTTGAATTCACTTTTTGTATTGTTTGCATTTTAATATTTTGTTTAGCTTAAAGTGGCAAAAAAAAATTAAATATTTAAATTGCTTTGAACATAAATACTTTTGATTGATACATTAAGTTGCTCTTTAAATTAAATTAATTTCAGTGATATGTATACATATATATTTATTAACTGACAAAAATATATAGTAAAATATACTTTTCAAAATAAAGTGTTAGTTCATACCTTTTGCAACATCCTTGCTACTCCTACCAAAAGGGTCCGGTGACCTCGTAGGCCAGCACGTGCCCCTGAAGCGGGAGGAACCAGTAAATTTTTCAGGATCTAAAATGTCATCGACGGAGAAAGGTGTGTGACCAATGCCGCTGCCCTTGTCCCCCTCGCCGCATGTTTCTTCGTCCATGGTGCTGGGGCTGGAGCCCGAGGATTCGCACCACTCGTCCCGCTGCATTGGCGCGTTTCAATCCCGCCCACAAGAAGCATTTGGTCTTAGATGAAAGCCGCGCCACCTCCCGTTGGTCAATTGGTGGGCATACGTAATGCTCAGTGGGCGTGCGCTGTAAACATGCTTCCTTCTTTTCAAGGCCGCAGCGTACTTTTTGGATTTATTTTCTTAGCGCTCTTTCTCTTTTCTTTCTTCTTCAAACAACAAGGTTTGCGCCTTCAATTTTAGCAGTTTTGGTTTCGAAATACTTCTACGAAGTTGGTATTGCATCATTTTGTTTCGCTCTTTTCCGAAATTAAAAAGTACTTTTATTATGTGTTTTTGGGATGGAAAATTTCTTGGAAGTAATTTCTTGTTTAATAATACGGTATAATTACCGTTCTTTTTCCAATATTTAACTGAAATATTTCTGGTAAATTCTACATTTTCTCTAATTCCTTGGAAATATAAAATTATTTGACATTTTCTCTTATGTAAGTGTCGGACTTATAGTTTATGTCAAAATAAAATTATCGGACAAATTAATTTATATCACAAATTTCATTCTAATATTTTTATCGTTTAACCAGAGTATAATTTCACCAAGTCAAATTCTGAGTTTCTATGATATTTTAGACTAAAAGAAATTTGTTTCATTTCTGTATGCGCTTAACTTTCTTAATAATGGATCACAAAAATAAGTGGCATATTAAGCATTTAATATTAACCTTTGAAAATTAAATTTACGAAAAACACGTGATGGGATCCATTGTAATGTGCAAATTACTACATTTTTTTTTAAATAAATGTAAAATGTTTGCAAAAAAGTCTTATCGTATAATCTAAATTAGTAAATTTTATAACTCAAAATTTATCATGCTAGCTTTTCATAAATATTTTTCCAAGCAGTATTTTATGTATTTTTAATTTGTATTAAAGAATTTTTTATCTCTACTGATTGCTAAAGATAATTATTTTCATAGATATAATTATCTTGAAATCAGAAATTGAAGAACATTATTTTCACTCAAATTATATAAATAAATAATTATTCTTTTTGTCCACCTAATTTTTGTCCATGTTTGAATTGAGAATGGCTTAGGTCAGGATATTATCTGTCTCAGGCCAACAAATAAAATAAAAATTATATTTCATTTTAAAATTTTGATTAAAGCATTTGTTATTAATTTAAAACATAATTAATACTGATTGGAAATGACAGTAAAGTTGCTTATACAGTGATGTAATTAATTTAAACGCTATTATATTCCACTCTGAAACTCTTCTCTCTTCAAGAAAGAAGTCTATAGTTTTTTTCCTCTTTTTAAATTGTCATCTACGCATTATCATTAGGAGTAGAGATAAAATACTCATTTTATCGGATCCCCCTTTCTTTTTATTAATATAATATTTAACTAAAAAATAAAGATATTTACTAGTTTTTGGATTTTTAGAAATGTATTGTTATTATTCTCTTCACACAGTAAATACGTTTCCACTTTTCTCAGTACAACACCAGTAAAAAATACACATTCGATAGTAAAATACCTTAACTGTTTAAGCATTGTATAACATTGAGGAATTTACCATAACAGCGAACATAAGACTGCAATACATTCACCAAAAAGTATTTCAAAAAGTTTGTAAAATTTTGTAACACAAAGAATTTTGTATTTCAAAATCAAATCAGAAATCTAATTAATTTGATTTGATTTTGAAATGCAAAATTCTTTCTCATTTTCTTGTTAAATGCAAGAGTAAAAAAAAAAGGGTTAAACAATAAGAATTACATTGAAAATTTATCAAAATGAAGTTAATATCAATTATTAGAAAAACTCATTAAAGTATTTGAAAATTACAAGAAAAGCTTTTGTGCTGAGAGAATTAGAGCATTGTTGATAGATGACATAAAGTTGCTTGACTCGGTCAGTTGAACTGAAAATTAAAATATTATTTTCACATGAGGAGGGATAACAGAGGGTAGGTCTGATCTTGCTAAAAAGTATATCAATAAATAGTATTGAGAAAAGTTTATGGAAGTGTCGTGTTTTACTATAAAACTAAAACAATTTACAGCTCAGAAACATTCAAATTAAAATTTAATACTTTTCAGGAATATGAGACTTATTTTGAATAAACAAATGTTTTTGTAAAGTGAAAGAAATTTTATGGTTTGGAGGGAATTTCTAATAAAGTTGTTTAACAATATTAATTAGCAAAGTTAAAGAGAAATGAATCAATTTTTAAATTTCAGATCTATTGAAAATGCGAATTACTAGTTTAAATTTTAGGTAATTTTGGAAAAAAAGTTTTATGACCCGAAAAGTTAAAAAAAAAGGTAAACTTTTTCTTACAAAAATTGTTTAGATTGATTGAGCAATTTTTCAAAATTTTTCTGTAGTGCATAAATGATTGATTGATGAAGTATATATCATTGCTTCTGAAGAAGACGTACTAAAACAGTCATCATAAGTTTTTCATCAATTTTTCCTTGGATAAATTAGTTTTTGTACTGTAATTTACTTATTAATGTGTACTGCATTGCGAATATCTTAAGAACCAAAAGCTGTTGTAAGGCATATATATCCATAGTGTGTTACCTTTTCATAGATATTGATTTCACAAATTGCTATGAAGAATGCTAGTAACTCTCAAGCACTCATCTCAAGAAACGTGCAATCAGAAAATAAGAACGTAACTCCCATCATTACCTATTAAATAAGAGCAAGGATCAAATATGATTTCTTCTTCTCCGGAAAGTTCGATTCTATTCTGAGGTTCCGTTGAAACTTTACTCTTTTTTTTATCCATTTAGAATTCCCTTAAGCTTAAACTTGATAAAAAAAAAAACGTTTTCAAAACAAAGCGAAAATGTCTGCTATAAATCATTTCATATATTTTGCAGATCAAACACGGGAGTCATAATTACCTTATTAGTTTCAGTTTTGATGACAACATATGCTTTTTAATGTTTATAAATTAATACAGCAGAAGCTCGTTTTTAAGAAATCGGGGGGACCAATAAAACAGTTTGTGATCAAGAATGTTTGTAAAATAGAAAAATAATGTATTAGATTATCAATATTTGATATGTTTACTAATATCTGATATTTTATTTAGAATGCACTATAAAATAAGATGTACTTGTAAAATAAGATTCATGCTTAAAAAACAACATTTACTTTCATTTTATTTTGATTGCACTTTACCATACAATTTTCCAAAGATGAAACCATGTCTTTCTTTAAATTTTTGGACCCAACCACCTGATGCTTAAAAATCTTTTATGTTCATCTTCAAAGTAAAGTGATTGGATTTCTCTGTAACGACAATACCCTCAACAGGTATGTTCATTTCTCTCATTTTTCTCAGCCAAGTAAACAAAGCCTTTTCCAATTTTGTATGCTTCGCTTCTCTACAATATTTTCGAAAGGGATCACTTTCGCTGATACAGTTTTCCTTCAGGTTTTCTTAGAAGTTTTTAAAATTGTCGAACGGTTGTTTAGATTTCCGCAAATTTGGCATTTTATATCTTTAATATTAGTCTATTAATATTTAATAATAAGTCTATTTTCAGAATTGTCTTTTTTTATTTCAATTGATAAACGCGTTAAACTGACAACACGTCTTCAACTGCGAAAAATCGTCAACGAAACCAACTACAGAACAAAGCACAAACTTTTAAAGAGTGTCTCCCCTCTCTATGCTCGAACTTACGGGGAGGAGAAAAGAATTTTTTCCTCTTGATGTGCTTGTCCTTACATACGGGAAACCATAAGTTGAATTTGATTCCACAATTCTTTCCCATCAAATGTCTGATATCCATGTGTCTTCGACTATAATTTCCCCAATGTCTGAAATGCTTAAACGTGTCTTACATTTACAGTACGTCGTTCAAGAATGAGTCAGGATTTCAGGAATTATATAAAAAGGTATCAAATAAAAAGTATTAGCTCATAAAAACTAATAGAAATGAAAAAGAAAACCATTTGTCAGAACCAAAAATTCACAAAAAAGAGATTTGCAAAATTATAGTTCGTAAATGGGAGTTAAAATTATCATAATGGGAGAAAGGGGAAAAAAAAAAAAAAAAACATTTAGCGTAATTTACAAATGACAATATTTAAAGAAAATGCATAAAAATTTCTGTTGCGAAAATGGTTTTGGATACCATTTATTTAAAATCATAATGTAACTGAGTTAAAAGTTTTAAATTCTTATAAAAGACGTTTTTCACTTTAAACAAGTTCAAAAAAGAAATGTTTTTCTTTTATGAAATAAAAAACATGTAACTAAAGAAGTTGTTTACATTTTTTGTGTATATTTATTTAAGTGGTTATTCATAAGCAGATTCCAATCATTAAGATTTGGTGAAGCGTATACTTTCAAGAGTTATTTTTTTATGATAATCTCACTGTTTTTAGAAAATAAACGTCTTACATTTTATTTTAACAATGAGAAAATAGGACTGAAAATGAAGATTTAGTATTTAATGTTAGTAGAGATTTATATTTTTGTAAAGTAAGGTAAATAACCAATAACTTGTGTCAAAATATGTAACAAAGAAAAATTAACTGTAGCACGCGATGATTTATTAAAAAATTTAAAAAAATAATATATCTGTAGTAGTTTTGTCAAAATTAATGAAAAGCTTAATTAATTTATTTGAACTTGTTTCAATCGCAAGTGAGCAAACTTTTATAGCATTTTGGAAATTTATACCGATAAGTAGTTTATCATATTTATACAATTTGATTACAGGATATTTTAAGCATTTTGTTTAATATATGTTTGTGAATTAAAGTTTTCTATTATAAGCATAGTAAAATAAAAATATAGTTCACGATTATATCTGATGTGATTCTAAAACACTTAATTATATTAACATTCAAAAACTCTAAGCCAATTATAGATGAGAAAAAAACTACAATTACAAGTTATATCAATTAAATACTAATTATTTTACAATTGTTTAAAACAAAATATTTTATGTTACTCGTATATATTACACATAATCTCAGACAGAACTTTTATTATTGATGATAAAAACTAAATTTGTACTTTTGCTTAATGTATAGTGTTTGTTAAATGTACTCGGTAGCTGAGTTTCGCGCGTTTGAATCAACTTATATCCCACTAATTATATTTATAGTTAATTCTGACTTTTCGTTTGCTTATTTTATTTAACTCGAGGAAAATGTGTAATTGGATTTTGGCACCCCGCCTAGTTATGAGCTGAAAAAGTAAACGTTAAACTAATGCAATGGAACAGAATCAGAGCATATATTGGACAACTTATATACTTCATACAAAAATAAACAAAAACACAAAGACTTGAAAAAATCCCTTCTGACTGAAGTTTCAGGTTAAATGTGAAAGTGTGAAGCTCTTGTGATTAATCCATAAAATGTATATATTACAAAATAGTTTAGTTAACAACATCTCAAAATAATGTTTTGCATCATGAAAAGAAGTATTAGGTATGGATTAATGAAAAACAAATCAAATGAGGTATACATAATACTAGAAAACTAATTTCAGTTACTAAGTTATTAACTGCTACCGGACGAAACCAGCCAGTTTTCACGGACCGTAGCTTACAGTGGAAAACACTCACACAGAGTTCTCGGGGATAAATCGTGTTTTGGAAAGATAACGATAGTTACTATTTACTTAATTTTTTTTCCAAAATGCTATTTTGTACCACGAAATAAAATTTCACATATCGATCAGTTAAAAAAAAAAAATCAACTGAAGTATCGAACACTTGAAACATTTCGTTTAGTTTATGAAATTATTAAATAATGAAGTCACGATACCTTTCATCAATATTTCAATATATTTCCTATGGGGGACTTTAAATGAAAAGTATAAAATCATACGTTGCAATAGGTGAAAACAATACTTTTTTTCAAGAATCGGAAAAAAAAAATTTACTATAGTGTTTTTATTTATTTTTTTTTTATCACATTGTGGTAATCTAAAAAGAAAAGAGAATGCAATGCTGTAAATATTACTTTTCTACTCTCGTCCGTTATGCACAGATGACAATTTTAAAAGAGAAAAATGTGCCTCACATTTCACAAAAAGTGTTTCGGAGAGGAATGACACGTTTATATTATTACGTCATGGCATAAGCATCTTTGAAGAAAGCTCAAATCAGCGCTGATTACGGTTTAAATTAACTAAATATGTTGTAATCAAAGTTTCGAAAAAAAAAAAAAAAAAAACAGCTTTTATTTTAAATTAACCACACCAACAACTGGTACAAGTGTTGTCTAGTGTCTGATTACTCTTTCTCAGTTCACCTTAGGGAAAAAAATAGGGTAAACAAGCGTAATAACGATTTTGCTTATAGACTACAGTCGAGATACTTTTCCTCCTAATTCCAATGTACTTCCGACAGAAGACGGATTGGGACAGGTGAAACCGTAAGGAATTTTTGAAAATATTGTTTTGATCTTCTTCACAATTACAATATTTTTTCGAAAATTGAAAGCAAAATTTAAAAATATCATTACTTTTTAGAAACAATCACACTGTAAGAATGAAATGAGAGGTCCAATGCCATAAATATTTTTCTACTTAGCTGTAACAGTATTTCTCCGTGGTTAACGCATAGAAGACACTTTTAAAAATAAGAAAAGAAGCACTCATTTTTTTCTTTCAGTGAGAAAAGTTCTAGAGAAGAATATTTTATAGTTTAAATTCATTACAATGAGGTATAGGTAACTTTACTGGGAGTTAAAATCTGTGTTAACCATATTTCAACTTATTAAAAACTTTGTTATCAATATTTCGAAAGTTTATATTTTAAAGTGGCCAGAGATTGGCATACCAATTTAAGTTTCCCTTTATTCCGTAAAAACATTCCCAATGCAATCCCGGACAATAAATCGGGAAAGAGGTTATATTTACATAATTTTTAAGTTCTTCTGGCTCAGCCTTAGGTGAGAAAAAAATTACTATTTGCATAAAAGTTCTGTAATTTGAACAGCATTTTTACCCATTTTTAATTACTATGCTGGAAAAATGATCTTGACATGCATAGCAGTTTTTCATTCCTCACTCTTTTCCAAAAGGTTGTCTCTTCTATCCAAAACTATGATGAGAAACTAGTGAATTATTTCCACCAGAAACTATCACACATTTAGTTGTCTTAATAGTGAATGGAATATTTTAAGACAGAATGTTAACTTTATAAAAGAATTGGTTTTTCACATATGACGTAGATGGCAGTGGATGAGACAACTTAGAAGAAAGAAATATTGTTTTTCCGTAATTTCGAGATATTAAAGAAAAATGACGTTACAGCAAGTTGTAACATATCCTAAACAGCGATGATGCCCTTTATTAGATTAGTTTGCTTATATGTTGAATCTTTGGGTTATAGAAGTCATAGACATGTTTTTGTCCGCAGTTAATATTTCACAGAAAAATAGGTAAAATGTTCAGGATTGATTTCAAATGTTTTAAAAATCTATCAATTGAAACAAATTACTTTGTCAAATGAATCTACTCATTAAGACTTACCGAAAATTTGGCAACATTAGTAGGAAATATGTAACCTTAACACATGAAGTTTACACTATGATTTGGAGAAGGTCTTCAGGTACGCTTTGAGCATTTCATTTATTTTTCAAAGTTTTGAAATCAACACATAGTAGCTGATCAAGTTCGGTCTTTTATTTTGGTTGTAAAATAAACATTTCGTAACTAGAAGTTGCGTTTTTTCATAATGTAATTATTGATGAAGGTTTCAAAAACATGAATGGAAGTAAATTTATTTTCTGTAACCCTACAGTTTCCAGATATTCTTTTAATGTAATTTTTACTAATTTGAAAGAATTATCGAACACATGCATTATCAATCATTCAAATATAAATAGAACGTCATGATCTGATTGAGTGCTTAGTAAATAGTTAATATGTGAGACTTTAAAAGATTAATGAATTATGAAATATTTATGAGTTAATGATATATTTAGCATTTTTATTAGAGATATACAAATTGATTATTAAGTAAAAGAAAATGCTTTAATTTTAGATAGTTATTTAAAATTATAATGAAATAAAAATGCTAAATATATCATTTACTCATAAATATTTCATTATTCACTAATCTTTTAAAGTCTCACATATTAACTATTTACTAAGCACTCAATTAGATCATTTTATTATTTTAATCAGTCTTGTTATTAGAGCAAAAAAATTTTGATTCATATTTTAAACAAATTTTACCTTTAAAAATGTAATATGGGATTGTTTTATTAATGACGAAGAATCCTCGCATTAAAACATGCAGTAATATTTTTTTAAAAAAATGAAATGAAATTGGTATAATACTAGCTTGTCCACTTTAAACCCTATTATGGATTGGAAATAATAATAATCATCACAATAATTATTTAGAATATCATAAAATTGAATTTAAAAAAACAGTATATATTTTAAATTTAAACAAACTTTAATAAATTTTAAAAATTATAATACATGGTCCTATTCATGTATTACAAATACGTGAAGGCATTCAATCTTTTTTTTCAATACTTAATATATGAATATTTAAATACTTTAATTATTTGTTATTGCTATTTAGATCTTTTATAAATTTACTGAATAAGTAAACAGTTTTTCTTTGTTTACATAAAATCACTTTACTCCGAATCTCAGTGCATTGAAAAAAAAAGCAAAATATTTTTAGAAACTTTCCACCTACTTAAAGCGAAGAAGTGTTGCATTCAAAAATTCTTCCCTTTTGCTATAATTGGAGGTGATCCAAAAGAAAGTACACCCGGAATGAAGTGTGTTACTTTTAGTATATATATTATGTAAAAACGTTTTTTAAAAACTGTAGCTTTAAAAACGGTTTTATAGTTTATTTATTTTTTATATTAAGAAAGGAAATGAATATATATGATCAAGAATAGTTCTACGTTACTTTATATTTATATCTTTGCATCACTCTTCATAAAAATTACAATTTATAGCAATATCAACGATTGAACAAGTGAACAATTCATATTATATTAATATACAAAAAAATTATAGTTATTTTAATTGTGTCTTGCTTTCCCCTATTATTCAAACTTAGTTTTAGAAGACTTGAGTATTCTTGGAAAAGTTAACTACACGAAAATATTTCTTGCAGTAGCTATCAAGCAGGTTTTAAAAAGTTGGATTTATATATAAATAAACTTATCATGTAATATAAAAATTAAGGTATAAATAAGTTAATATATATATTTTTTAACTAACAGCCTGCATGCTATATTTTTTCAGTTATATATCATTATTTTTCATATAAAAAAACGAAAAAAAAATATGTATAATGAACTATTTATTCACTAATGAGGTTTTTGAAATAATTTCTTGAATTTTTCAACTAATTATCGCGTTGAGTTTCTTAAGGTATCTCAAATGTGAAGAATACAATCAGTGTATAATTTAGCAAAATGGAGATGAATGTCATTCCAGCTGAACGTTTCTTTTTGTTCGGAAATGACACGCTAGATGGCTTAGGGTTCAGGGATCTTTGCAGATGAGGGTGAATCAACATAAGTCTCCCCTATCATCCCTAAGGGGCCAAGTTCCCCTCTATAATCCTGAGCAGCCTCAGCAATATAAACATGATTATTGAAAGAAAAGACCAAAGTGACCACTTTTTTTATTTTTCCATCGAGGGAGAAAGGAATAATATGTTTATCATGTCGATTATAGCCAGGGTTCAATTTGAGATGATCATCTGTTACGGATGAACGTGAAACCTGAATAGGGACAGCGTATAATACCCTCGCAGTTCGCATGTTTTACTAAGTGGAACAAATACATTAATAAACACAGCCAGCCGTATAGTCTTTGTTATATCAACTAAAGGAAACTACAAGTGACAACTTCTGATGATTTACAAATAGATTTAATATAAAATATTTTCAAAAATAAAACTATCAAAGACTTAAAATAAAAGAAGGAAATGCCACATTGAGAAAATAAAAAATTTTTTTTGATTAATTGATGGTGTAAAACAATTTACCTTTTTATACTTACTCAGGAATTTAATATTTTTCTATAATATAAAATGTAATAAATACATAATTTATTTTTAAAATGTATATATAATATAAAATTTAATTTAAATAATTACATAATATATAATTTAATCTATAATATATGATTTAAAATGTAGCTGATACCAAGATATTTGAGTAATTTATTGACATATTCCAATACTGACAACTTTGGAACTCATTTATTTGTTGACTGAGGAGATAATGAAACCTTTGGAGTGGTAAAATTTTATTATCAGGTCAATGAAATAAAAGAAATTCAACAAAAATTATCATTGATGATGGAAATTTATTTGATTAACTGATGATGTAAGACAATTTGCCTTATAGAACTTACTCAGTAGTTTATAATATGACAACTAGTTCTCTAAGAATATGGTTTTGTACGAATTAACGTTGCCACAAATAATTCTCATATTAAACTAATTCAGGCTATGAAAGTGGAAAGAGAAGTGTTGTTTTCATTTTATATCTAAGACAAAAATCATAAATTGGAAACAATATTGATACGAAAATGTCACATAATAATTTTATTTTAACTTTATTTACTCACTAAAGCTTATCACTATTTTTATTTCCCCTTCAAAGTATTGTAAAATAGATATTTCAAGTGAACATTTGAAAAAAAAAATGCCTTATGAAAGTATGCTTTTATTCGTCATATTGAACATGAAAAAAGATGAGAACTCATTTTAAAAATATACATTTAAATTTCTTTTAAAAAATTCTTAAAAATATGACAACAAACACTGTATGTTTTTTATTATTTATTTAATATTTTAATTGAAAACTGTTAATGGAATAGTAGGGTGTTATTCCCGAGTTTTCTAAGGCCCTTCATGATTTTTAGAAATTCACACTTGCATGAAGATAAGAAAATTCTTAAAATATTTATATCAATCTCAGTAACAAGTTATGGATGCTGATGACAATTCATTTCTCCCAGTTGTGTTTGAATATTATTTTGAGGGTTTCCAATGAGTTTCAATCTGCATTATTATCGATAATATATTATGAAGCAGTAAGTTAGTAATAAAGGGAAAAGTATTATTTACTAGCACTTAAATAACTGATATGTAATTGATACATGTAATTTTTTAATGACACATATGTGTTAATTTGCAGCCATTTTAACTTGAGATACTATGAGAAGTTTAATACGTTCTGTGGTATGGTTTGTTGTTCGAAGGTTATATTTTTGTAAACAAGTGTTGCGTTTTAATTGGCACTTATATTTACGATGAAATATTTTCCTTCTACGACTAAAAATTTTAACTCCGTTTTTAATCGGTTTGATTAATTTATTTTAAATTTTCATTTTACCAAATGATCTAATATTTTATTTTGTTTTAAAATTCGTTTTTTTAAAAATAAATATGATTTCTTTTTTAAAAAATGAAACCACATACAATACATAAGGGATATTGAAACAATGTTTAAAAATTGGTTCTATATATACAAGTGTTTATTGTATTACTAAAACATTTCAACAGAAAATGTTTTAAAAAGTTTCTGACTTTTTAAAAAACTTTCTTTACAAAAATCCCCTCAAGGTTTATTTTAATGCATTATTGTTAAATAAGCATAACAATTTCAATTGAAAACAAAAATATATAAATAAAGTATTTTTACTAAAATAATGGTCTTTTATTAAATTTTTAATATTCATTTACAACCCAATATAATACGGAGTTAGATAAAAGGAAAACTTTAACTCTCAAGTGCAATTATATACACAAGTCTATATTTTAATAGCTCTATTTTAGTATAGCCTTGTTAAATAACATAATCAAGGATGTGTAAAAATCATGCAAGATGTAGTATTTAAAAGAGGAATTTCAAATCAAATATCATTGACCCTTTGAGAAGAAAAAATATTCCATTGCTAAATAGCAGATACATTCTAGAAATTATAACTTTTGTTGGTAAATCGATTTTCTAATTGCTTTAAATAGATGGAAGCAATTATTTGGGAAGCAAATCTCAGGAAATTTGGAAACTAACTTGAATTAGAAGAATCCTTCACAGTGAAAATGTATGTTAACTAAATGAGTGTCAAATTAGCGTACATTTTCCGAATTCTTTTTACTATCAATATCGTTGTGATCTGGTCTCTTATTCGGGAAATAATACTGCACTCTGAAGCAAAAACTTAATTTGATACATAAGATTTATAAATTTCTAACCAAGTAATGCAGTTTTATTGGTGGTTTGTAAAACAATCAATTACTTGAAGAATAACACAGCAAACTAATTTTTAGGAAGCTTGTACACTAAATGGAAATCATATAGGCGTGTAAAAATAGACTCAATATTTTATTAATTTGATTCCACTAATTACCGACATAGTTAACATAAGGAATAATTGTAGAAAATAATTAATACAATTCATGTCAGGAGCTAGAAATTATATTACAATATTATATATTAAAATGGTATTTAAAAATAAATTTGATGTCTTTATTTTACGATGATCAAATTTTAATAGTAAGCAACAGAAAATGCACTTGGAAACATTAGAATAACAAATTCTTTGTGATAGCTAAATTCAACAATGTGGTTGATTACACCAAACGAAATAAAGAATTTTACCCTCATAAAGCATTCAATAATTTTTCCCTGAGGACCTGAAAATACAGAAAGCATTCATGCCAATAATTTAAAACAAAGTATAACATTGGGACAAATGCAAAGAAAAGAAATTCACTTTTTAATTTCAGATTTGCATAAGAAGCATAAATATGTATTATACATTAACAAAAAATAATTTATAAATTTCCACTCTTGTTGCCCAACAAATTTTCCTTCATACCTTTAAGTTAATGATATAGTGCGGTTTTCTATCATAATTAGTAGCTATTAATTTTTTAATAGTATCTATTTATTTTTAGGAAAGATAGTTTCTGGTCTATTTACTAAAAATTAAGCATGTATGTATGCTCCATACCTCTCTTAAATCAAGAAAAAGTCATATAACCGTAATCATTATTTGAAAAATCTTCTGAGATTTCTAGAAACTTAAAAAAATTTTGTCATCTAAAATTCTCATATTTCTGATCGTATCAATCACGATCATACTTCATTATATAGTAAATATATCTGACATAATTGATTTTTACTTTGTATGATGTGTTTACACATACATACTTCTGTAATTATTAATTTCTTTAGCACTGTTTTATTAAAACTATTATTGCACGTTATTTTCCATCCTGCTTTATTTTAACCGTAAGTTAATTCTTCTAGTGGCCATACTTGTTCGGAATAATATAAACTATCAAATTGCTTTTCTTTTTATTATACAAAATATAAATTATTTCCTTGTTTGAGTAACTAGAACTGAAAACTCAATAAAATATTCCTAATTTAGCTAGTATTTGTTTAGTGAATTTTAAACTAGAGAAATATAGTCAGTTCTTACATAATTATCATCATCATACTGGATGGTAAACAGAACAAATATATTACTATTAAAGATTTAAATCAAAATATCGTTAAAGTAATTAATTTAATTGATTATTTATGTACTTGCATTTTTTAAACTACTGCATCAATAGTCTTTATTTTTTATTTAAAAAAACTAAAAACTATAAAAAATGTAATAACTAACACTTTCAAGATTCATTCTCCTAGATTTTTTAAGAGAATTTGGTTAAGGATTCTCTTCTTAAATTTGAATGCTGGAAAAGAAAGAAGCAAAGTAAAAAGTAACATATTCAGTTTTAAATGCTTTTGCTAATTATATATGCTATTTGAAGGACAAATGTTATAGAATTTTTGTTAAATTACATGCAAATACATTTTTGTAATTTAAATTTTACTTCAAAATTTCAAAAACACCAAGTATTAAGAGATAAATTAAATTTATCTGCAAATTGGCATCAAGTTTGTAACTTGATTTTTGAGCGAAAATGTCATTTTAAAATGCATAATTTTTCTCCTTAGCACTCTTTCAAAAGGATTACAAAACATTTTTATTCAAAGTTACTAATGAAAAGCAGAATATATTTGAAACTGCCTGTGAATCTTTATTTTTTTTAACGAAAGTTTAAAAATAATACACATTTTCCGCTTTAAGAGCCGGTCAAAAATACGATTCCGGCCATGTGCTATCGTCTTTCTAGGCTATCGGCAGGAGCCAGCCGGGTGCTCTTGTGTTGTCCTAACGTGGAACCTAAAGGCTATTAAACCCGATTGTTCCCTGCAACCTATTTCCGGATTCCGGATGTGTTCCGGGTTATCGGGCGGAAGGACGGATTAAGGGGCGAGAAGGGAATCCGTCCTAGGACCGTAAATTAAGGCGTTTTGTGAGAGGGATTTTAAATTCGTTGGTGAGAGGATAGAGAATTAGAACTAGGGTCTTATTGCATTTTATGCTCATACTAGGGAAGTATAAAATATTGCCACTAGTAATAGATATGGGTATAAAAAATGAAAATCTCTCTAATAAACTTTTCACGGAAATCGACAACTGTATCATTATATTTTTTAAAGCTTCTTCGCTGTGTCTCTTTAAATATTAATTATTATTTCACATCTTTTAAACATTTTAATCTCTTAGTAGAGAGAATTTATCATAATTAAAGCGCTTATTTCATATGAGATTAAAAATTTAAATAAATATTAATTTGTTGTCCACTTAAATAGTTTTATTATAATAGATTCTATTAACAAAGTTGTTATAGTAACATGTAGGGGAAAAGAAATTTTGTGGTACTTAAAAATAAACTACATGAGCCATAAGGTTTCATACCTTATCGCTCATACATTTTACTTGTACTTTTATGAATATATTAAGCACGCTACACCATTTTTGTTTCCCACAGTTTATATAGAACAAGTAACATTATTTGTGTAGGAAATTTTTTTCTGCACAAATAATGTTTACAAGAATAATTTTTGAAAACTACCCCATAAAATGCGAACACAAGGAGGAGATTGAGATAATTATTTCCTTTAAATTTCTTGGTATTATTTACCATTACAATAAATTATAGAAGATACATGTAAATGAATAAAATAATTTTTTATGAGTTATTTATAATAATTGAAAATATTTCGAGTTTACTTTGCTGAAATTAATTTTCTTGTTTATACATAATATATATTATATACGTTATATTTATAATATATACATTGTATAAAATATATGTTATATAAAGGGATTTTCAAACATTTTACTTGCATAACTGGTAAATTTAAATAAAACTAACTTTTCAGAGATATTTTCTAAGCATGGTTTTGGTATTTTCAATTTATTTATGTTAATGATAATTTTATTTATTAAGAAAAAAATACTCATATTCTTGATGATATTAAAGGCATCACGTAGTCGAAAGCATAATGGTCGAAGATCACTGCAAAGTACTAAATTATCACCCAGAGATATACATCCGGAAATTGCTTAAAAGAATGTGAACCGGATTCACGAGAAAGAAAACTTCTACGCACCCGTTTCGATAAAAGTGCATGTAGAAAGCAGATGCGCTACATTTACCCCCTGTTGTTCAACAATGGCAAATACTCACAACCCAGAACCTCTTACTCCAAAAAAGATTGTTTTAACACTAGGCTAATCACAGTAAGCCTTATTTATAATTTAAAATTGAGACAAAACTAGAATGTGACTTTGACTTTTTATTGGGATTATTTTATTAAACTGTGCAGTATTTATATAAGGTTTTCACAAAAAATTAGCCTATATCACACTTAAAACTTATTTTATGACAAATTTATGCAAAAAATTATTAAAATATTTATTTGCTCGACAAAGAAATGAAGGGGAATTATAAAAAAATAATTTATAAAATAATTATAATAATAATAATGTATATGTATACACTACTGGCCATTAAAATTGCTACACCAGGAAGAAATGCAGATAACAAAATGATATTTATTGGGCAAATATATTATACTAGAAATAACAAGTGATTAAATTTTCAAAAAATTTAGCTCGATAGATCCTGAGAAATCAGTACCCAGAACAACCACCTCTGGCAGTAATAACAGCAGTTATGCCTGGGCATTAAGTCAAACAGAGATTGGATTGCATGTACAGGTACAGATGCCCATGCAGCTTCAACACAATGCCACAGTTCACCAACCGTAGTGACTGGCGTTTGGTGACGAGCCAGTCGCTCGGCAACCATTGACCAGACGTTTTCTATTGGTGAAAGATTTGGAGAACGTGTTGGCCAGGGCAACAGCCGAACATGTTCCGTATCAAGGAAGGTCCGTACAATACCGGAAACATGCGGTCGGGCATTATCCTGCTGAAACGTAGGGTTTCGCAGGGCTCGAATAAAGGGTAGAGCCACGGGTCGTAACACACCAGAAATGTAACGTGCACTGATCAAAGCACCGTCAATGCGAACAAGAGGTGACCGAGACGTGTATCCAATGGCACCCCATACCATCATGCCAGGTGATGGGCCAGTATGACGATGACGAATGCACGCTGCCAGTGTGCGTTCACCACGATGCCATCAAACACGGATGCGACCATCATGATGCTGTACACAGAACCTGGATTCATCTGAAAAGATGACGCCTCCCCATTCGGGCGCCCAGGTTCTTCGTTGATCACACCATTGAAGGCGCTCTTGTCTATGACGCAGCGTCAAGTGAAGCCGCAGCCATGGTCTCCGAGCTGAGAGTCCATGCTGCTGCAAACGTCGTCGAACTGCTCGTGCAGACACTTGTTGTCTTCCAAACGACCCCGTTTCTTGACTCACGGCTCGTGACCTTTGTACACGATCCATTACGGCCATGCGGATAATATGCCAGTCTTCTCGGCTGCTAGTGATAGGTGGCCGTTGAGATCCCGCATGGCGTTCCGTATTACCGTCCTGAACCCATCGATTCCATATTCTGCTAACAGTCATTGGATCTCGACCGACGCGAGCAGCAATACTGCGATAAGATAAACCGCAATCCCGGTACGCTACAATTCGACTTTTATCAAAGTCAGAAACGTGCTGGTACGCATTTCTCCTTCTTACACGAGGCATCACAACATTTTATTCACCAGGCAACAACGTTCAAATGCAATTTGTGTATGAGGAACCGGCTGAACGATTTCCTCATTTAAACACAATGTAGGTGTCGCTACTGGCGCCTGCTTTGTCTGAATGAGTTGAAAAGCCAATCATTTGGATATTACAGTACCTTCTTCCTTTCGTATTAATTTCACGTCTGTAGCATGTTGCCTTCTTGGTGTAGCAGTTTTAATGGCCAGTAGTGTATATATTTGAGTTTAGGAAATTTTCACCAAATTGTTAACTGTATTTATAATTCATGTGTTCGTTGAAAGGTATGTAAACATTAAAGACATGCTAAAAATTATGACACATAATTTTCGCTGAATGTATTGTGAACCACCCATTAAGATATTTGCAAAAGTTTTTTGAGAATGTATTTATATATTGCAAGTTACTAACATTTCTTCAGTCTGAGATTTTCTTATATATTATACCTAAATTATAATACAAAGGATTTCTGATTAATCTTAGACAAACAATCTAAGGATTTTTATTACAAAGAATAAAATTTTGTGAATATTTACAAAACCAATACAGTCAAAGGCTACGTAAGATAGAATTTAAAACGTGGAATTTTTTGAAAAAAAAATTACAAAGAGATGAAATAGGAATTACGGACGTAGTATTTTTTTGAAATAATTTGAAATAATTATTCAATTTATTTCAAAAATATTTCTCTTTACAAAGATTGTACGAAAATTGTAATTACAAGAAAATAACTTTAATTTATTTTCTTTCTTAATATTTGTTTAGATTTTCATTGAAAATTTTTAATTGAAGATTTATTGATTAACGAAAAATCCTCTTATAATTATAAATGTCCTTTGTGACCTATTGTACATTAAGGTGATAATAATTCAATGAAACTTCTACATTTTAGGTGAATTTGACTCAACAAATCATCGGAAGCTCCCTGAAGAAATATTAAGCCACGTTGTCCATTTAACCATCTATAATTATGAAAATCTTGATGGTTCCGCATTTTATGCAAGAACTGACCATTTTATCATATTTTGTATATAATTAAGGGTGCAGTGGACACTAAAATTTTTTTTTTAATAATAGAGGTAATAAACTGAAACTTTGTATGCTTATTTGTAGCATGAAAAAGATGAATCCACCCAAGTTTGAAAGAATTATTTTATTAATTTTTGTGTTAATTAAGATTTAATTAATTAAAAATATAATATAGTAATTCCTTTCCTTGTGCAACAAATTTCTATAATTTGTTTTAAAAAATATATTTTTGGTTTCGTTTAAAGCATTTTTAAAAATTGTTAGGAAGGATTTTTTTTAAATTTAGAAAGTGATATAATTTATTTCAAGAATAAAATGGTCACCGAAAAAATTTAAATTTTTAAAAATGACAAAAAATTACATTGTGTACAACTTCTTTCAACATTAATTACATTAAAAAAATTTAAAATTAAATTCAACAGTTTAGTTATATATGCTTAAAGAATAATTGTGGGAAATATTGTGAAGTTTGCACAGAATTTGTTGTGCGTGGAGTATTTTTAAGTTTCATAAATGGAAAACTTTTCTATCTGAGAAAATTCCCACTTTCAAGTTACAAACCAAATATTTTGGGCAAATATGTATGAAATGTGAGAAATATATAAAAATTTTAATTATTCAACTATTATAAATTATAAAAATAAATAAGTCAATAAATTATTTTGAAAAAACATCATTAAGCAATGCCGATTATAGAAGGCTTGAGGTGATTTTCATTTCGAGAACTAATCAAAATTATAAATAAGGGGGAGTGCATTTGATGTAGAAAATTTTTATTTTAGTAATAAATAACTAAAAAAAATTCTTAAATTGAAAAAAAATTTTTTTGAAATGACAGGAAAATGATATGCAGTAAAAAAAAATATAAGAAAGAAAAAATCGATATTTATTTCCAATTTGGTGTCCATTGCACCTTTATTTAACTTTAAACAGTAGGTCTTGGTTAAATTAGAACGCATGTGTAAAGAAGCGACTTTAGAGAGATAAGCACACAAAAATTCATATTTTTAAGGGACTTAACATCTTGAAATTAAAGTGATTAAATTATTTAAGGAGAATATTCAAAACGCTCCTCAAACCAATAACGAATGATTTCTGGACATTTTATTTCAACTGATGATATGTTTTATTGCTTATTAGAATATTTTTTTATTATTTCGGTTCTCGCAGTCCATGAATGTCTACAAATAGTACCCAAGAATGACATTGGCCACTAAAATTGCTATACTAGAAAGAAATACAAATAATGTATTTTTCTGAAAATGTATTAACAAGTATTTAAATTTTTAAGAAATTTATAAGCATAGATCCTGATATCTTAGAGAAATCCCCTCTGCCTGTAATAACAGCACTTATATGCGTATGTATCGAGTCAAATAAAGATTTGATGACATTTATAGTTACAGATACCCATGCAATTTCAAAACGATTCTTAATTCATTGACCGTGCTAAAAGGCTCATGGTGATAATTGATTAAACACTTGACAGTCATTGATTGACCAGACGTTTTTTGTCAGTAATGTTATCTGGGGAATGTGCTGGTCAAGGCAGCACACAAACATTTTATGTATCAAAAAAGGTTCGTATTATGTAAATCACATGCGGTTATGCATTATTTTGCTGAAACGAGACGTTTCGCAGAGCTTAATCAAAGGTGGAGCTAAAGGTATTATTACAACAGAAATGTGAAGGTTACTGCTCAAAGAACTGTTAATGTAATCAACAGTTCTTTGAGTGCAGAAATGATTCAGTGGAAGCTCCTACAATAGTTTTAGATGATGGTCCAGTATGATAATGTCGAATGCACGCTTTCAATGTATGTTCATCAAATATAGAAGTGACCATCATGATGCTGCAAACAGAATTGGGATTTGTGTGAAATATGACATCATACAATTCCTGTGGCTGATTTCGTCATTAGTTGCATCATTAAAGGCATTCCTTTCTGTGATGTTATCACCAAGGGTAACCGAAATCCTATATGTCAAGCTGACAGTTGATATTGAAGCAAATGTAGTGGAACTGTAGTCATAAGTTAATCATCCGTAGTTATAAATTTGAAGACTAAACTATAAGTTTTATGTTGTTCAAAATAAAAAACAAATTTCCAAAATCGTCGGGAAAGTTACAATTATAAAATCATTTTTAACAGTCATAAAAAACTATAGAAAAATGCAAATAATAAAACCCAGTAAAAAAACAGGAACGACAAAAAACTTAAAATTCAGAATAGAGATAATATAAAAAAAAAAAGATTAAATAGCTTATTTAATATTTTTATATTGTCAAAACACATTGTTAATTGCATTTGAGGAATATATGTATAAAGTTTCAAAAAAGGAAAAAAAACACACAAGAAAGTTTATGTTTACTAACAATATAATGACAACAAAAATTTTGTAAGAAAAGAGTTATTAAAAATCAATCGAAAGAAATAATTTTTAAAGAAATCAAAAATCAGTCTATATACTAGGGCAAGGAAAAATTGAAAATTTAAAAAGACTGAAAGACGACATTTTACATAAAGTTTTTAAATGAATATACTTAGTGAAAATAAATAAAGTAATGTAATTTGTTATTAAATAAAGTAATAATACAAAAAAGATTTAAAAAAAAATAAAAATAAAATGAAATGATTTCGTTATTCACAATTACTTAAGCAATTAAGATATATATCTTTGCAATTGTTCAACATCAATTATTTTGCACAGAAAAAAATTTTTTTTAACTTAAAATTAGTTTATTTTCTCAAGATAATAAAAAAACAACTCGTACTATATACCTCCATGACAGAGAAGTACCAAGAGGGAGTTGTTGTTTGTAAAAAAATATTTCTTGTAAAATGTTTTAATCAGTAGACATTTCTGTGATTTGAGATCCAGCATAATTAGGTATATGAAAAAGGTGCTACAGTAAATATGGTCTTAATGATTATTTTTTAAACTATAAATTGGCTATTAGTAATGTTTTACGTATAGTTATTAAGGAAATATTTTGATTGTGGACATGCTTTAAAGGTGGAAGAGAAGCTAATTTTACTACATAAATAAGTTTTAAATTATATAATCCTTGTAACGTATAGTTCCTCTCATAATACCTTTACATTTATTTGTTTCCTACATTGTTCAGTTGGTAATCAAGAAGATTTGTATCTAGCACACAAATGTGGATTTACAGACATCAGCAAACTGTGTGAATGGCCTCCACATAACAGCAGTTTTGATTGTTTAATAACATTGATTTAAGCCAAATGCTTCATTTTTTACATTTTAAAAGCAAATTGTATTATCTTTAGAGGTATGTATGACTATTTTAAGATATCTGAATTACAAGAATTTCATCTTCTAGTGCATAATGTGAATCTTGGCATGAATAGGAAACCATCATTATTTACGTTTGGTATAAAGTCGCACGAATTAAGTATATTAAAGTTTTGATTTTGGGTGCTATTGCTTCAAAAACATAATCGCATTTAATAATGATGTAGAAAACGGTAACAAATTCGCTATATGTCGATATTCCTAGAAATTGTATGCTTACTCTGTTAGAGCATATTTTTCAGAAACTATTTTTAATGATCAGTTTTACTAAGCAAGGGCGTGATTAAAACCCATAAAAATTTTGTAAACTTTCCAAAGGCATAAAAATCTCTAGATTTATTGATAATCGAACATACAGACTTCCAGATTTTTAAATGAAATGCTAGTTTGAAAACTTGAGATAACCAATGATTTTACGACTTGCAGATAAAAACAACCCAGTATTTCATGACGATTTTGCTATCCATAGTTTTAGTACGGATGCAAAACATAATTTGTATACAGAATGCATATAATTCATCCTACATATACGATAGAGTTTGAATAGCAGAGTCTTGGAACATGCTTTTTATTTGTATATATTTCTACAATAAACTTTGACACTGTGTAGCAGACCACTTAATAGCCGAAGGCTGCTAAAAAATATTTGTCCATCAAACATCTTTTGTCTCCTTGAGAAATTGGCAGTGTAGTAAGGGGAAAAAATCCCGAAAACTCTCAAGCACTCACCTTGATAGAATTGTATGCAAGAAAAACAAAAGTTAGCTGTCCATTTCTTGTTGTTCAACCCCAGGACCTTCCACTTCAAAGATATTTATCCTGCAACTAGGTCGCAGTAATCCAGTCAACAATAAAGTGTTCTGAAATTTTAATTGTTATGTAATATATAATATTTACCTGTTAAAATTTCATATAAATATAAACGTTTTTGTTTAGTTTCAACTGTTATATTTAATATGAAATTCTTTATAGGTATGGAAATTTTTTGACAGTGAATGTGTAATACTCTTAATTTACAACTATTAAGTTGAATAGACATAAAATACGAAGGCTAATATAAAATAATAATAATTCTAACTTTGTGTGCAAAAAACGGCAATTTTCCTGTACCAATATTGAATAAACGATTAGTTGTCGACATATTCTTTTATCTATTATTCCTTTGATACATACATTCAAACAAGGGAAATAATGGATATTTAATAAGAGAATCTTGCAAATGCAGAAAAGTTGTTGCACAAATATAATGCTTATAAGGTATTCAATAATTCATTTGTGTGTGTACATTCATAATAGAAATATAATTATTGTGCAAGCAGAAAACAATTACAGATACTTATTAAAATCAACAGCATTGAAAATTATTCTTAATTGAATATGAGTGTATTTATAATGTGTGAAACTCTTTCATTTGTTCACCAACAATTAGATTCTTAGAAAACCAAGAAAATAATATTTGTTTAGATTATTTAAAACTGAGAATATTATATAAAAATTTAATAATGCATAATATTTTAATTGTTTCGCTGAATACTTACTAATTAAAACCTTACATTATTTCATATAAGATTTTCTCCAAAAACATTCCCATATATATATATATATATATATATATATATATATATATATATATATATATATATATATATAAGATGAGTACATACTATGAATTAATCATTAATCAATTTTTTCAGAAGAATAATATAAGAGAATGTTCCATAATTACTTTCTTTATTGTATTTTAGAACAATGTCATGTATAAATTTTTTCTTTTATTCTCTTATTCTGATAGAAGAACAAAATTTGTAAGTCGAAAAAGTTTTAATGTTATTATTATATTTCCTTTTTATCACAAACTACATCAAAAATAAAAAAAAATTGTTGAGACAATTTCATATTTCTCGGAAAATTTAAGTATGATGCATTTAAAGAAATAACGGATTCTTGGCAATTGTATCTCAAATAAAAAACAGTGTATATAAAAACTTGGTATTGATATGACATTTGAACTTAAATATCACATTTGACACTCTTGTCAAGGATTGGCATATTTTGAATGTTTATTATGTGTTACTCTCTGAAGCTTGATTTTGATTTACTTCAAGAATCTTTTTTACAACTCAATTTAACATTGAAATTTTAACCAAGTTTATTTCAAATAAAATATTCCAAGAATAATATGTTTTTATTATAGGTAACATTTCTTGTTCTTTTTATTTACATCAATTCAATGTACAATTCAATTTTCCGAAAAAAAATTCTTCTTTCAATTGCATATTTTCAGTTGTTCATTTCTAATAGGTAAAGTGGCTAAATTATACTTGGCCACATGAAATTTATCTAGATATAGATTAAAATGTCTTTATTCGTCACACGTAAAAGCAAATAATGAATTTTAGTCAGTACTCTTTATACATTAAAATATAATTTCAGCATCTTTTATTGTTGTAAGTTCTATAATAAACTTTTCTGTGTATGTAAATAAATGTTTAATTATGAGAATTTATAATTGTTATACTACTATTGTGAACCAATATATGTTATCAATTTCTATTATTTAAAATTATTTCTATTATTTAAAGTTTAAATTCAAACAAGTTTTATATATCTATCCTTTGGATATTAAAAATGTAAAGGATAAAATAGAAAAAACTAAATCATTAAAAAAGTGTAATAATTAAATTTTCTATGAGTATAAGCACAATTTCACATGTGTGTTTTGCGATGGAAAATACAGTAAAAGCATCAAAGGTATGAATAGAAGACACCATTCAAAAATGGATTCCAGTTAATATCAATATAATAATAAAAAAAAAAAACAGCTTTAAAGTTTTATAAAAAAATTAAGAATCAGCTACCATCTTTTGCTTTTTTCCTTCAATTTGTGATGAATTTTCGCACTGTACCTTTGACGGGTTTGGAATACTCACCCATCATCAAGTATATCGTAATTTTGAAGTATGGTCAGGGTTCAAGGTCAGATCTGAGCTGGTACCCTCCTCTTCACATCTACGCCACACCAGTGGAAGGACTTTGGACGTCACAGATTATTCTGGACATGTCTCCAATCTACGAATTGTCGTATGAGAGTAAAATCATTAATTATTAACAAATCAAAAATACCACATTCATTTAACATAAACGTCACAAACTTTCTCATTTATTGGGTGGTTGATAAGAAGATATATAATTAACATAAAATGGAAAATTCAAGTACAAAATATAGGAAGTTTTATTAAATAGAAATAAAATATAATACACCAATAAATATATACCTGTCAACCCAACCAGAGCAAAAGTATATAAAGATCGGCAAGATTTTGTCTTATTTTCTATTGATTTTAAAATGTTCATCTTATATGTATTATCAATTTTTTCAAACTATTTCCTATTTAATTTATACAGAAATATGCAGTTATATTTATGTATATATAGTAAATTACTAAATGAGATTATGAGATGTATGGTATCAATAAATTACTAAATGAGAAGCTATCGAACAAAATATTATCAAAACGTTTGCTTTTTGAAATTTGGATCTGCGCGTTCGTTACTTTAAAAAAAAAAAAAAAAAAAAAAAAAAAAAAAAAAAAAAAAAAAAAATTCATTTTAATTATATTTTTAGCTGTGAAAGCAGAGAATAATGTAAATTCTATATATTTTTGATACGTTCACTAAAATATTAATTCTCGTTATACTTTAAGAACTAAAAAGTATCCTAATTTTAATTTTTGTAATTTTTATCTTAAAAGTTCTTATAACAAAATTAAAAACGCTCCTTGGAATGAAAAACAAAAGCAAGAAATAGAAGTAGTTTTCTATATTGTTCTCTCTAAGAACGAATGTAATCAATGGAAACAGAATAACATTCAACAAAAATGTTAGAGTAATATTGTTAGAGAACAAATCGTTTCAATTTTTAAGGAGGGAGACTGAATAAGGCATTATAGAATAAGGAACTTATACGTTTCATTTCTGAGGTCTACACTTTTGGAGGTTGATGATAATCAAGAGTTCTAGTGGTACAAAATTATTAGAAGATGTCGTTTTTGAATAACATATCTAACTAAAATTATTAATTGTAATATTTTTAGGAATCATAAAATATTTTATATTCACTTATTTTTCAGGGGAAATATAGTAGTTCCTGTGGAAAATAAGATAAAAGAGTATTTTACTGTCTTCGTTCAGATTTTCTTCATGAACTTTTGAATTAGTTCTGTGAACTTTCATGTACAAAATATTGAAATCTACAGACTTTAAAAAAGAGGAATCACAATTTTGCAAACTTCTTATACTTGAATTATTTGTTACTGCAATTAATAATGTATGAGTATTTTCAAGTTGTAGTATTGAAAAATCCAGAATATGAACAAGAAAGGAACACAATTCTCACTAAATTAAGCTGAAGATAAGTCTCTAAGTTGCTTATCCTGATTGTTATATCATTAAAAAAATAAATAGGGATATAACCCTCTGTATGATCAGAGAAATTAAACAACGTCTATAGGCTCTTACCTAAAGATAGAAGTAAACATCAAGTAGCAATATTAAAAATTTTTTAAACAAGTCGCAATGTACATACAATTAAATTATCTTGAACAGAAAATAGAAGAAAATGAAAAGTTTTGATAAAGCATTTAGTTCATGAAATTGCTGTTCAATGAAACATGTAGATTTATAAAAAGTCTTCAAAGACTTATTACATAGATTACTTTGTCAATATCGAATGTACAGAGAGAGTTCTACAATAATTTATACCGTGATTACATGGGATTTTGTTCATCTGTGCTCATAGTAAAGTAAAATCTATTTTGTACACATATTCACTGTAATTATGTAAATACACTGTCCACCAATAAGTATTTGGACAGTTGTGATGGAAAAGAAAAATGAACTTTATTCAAAATCAATAGTTGGTAGAATTTCCATGAAAGTTAATTACATCGTGAACACTCCGGGCATATTTTCCACAAGTCTTTGTATTACAGCTAGTGGTATAGTCTTCCACTTGGGGTGGAGTAGACATACAAGTTCCTTCACCAATTTTGGACGGGTAGTGCACCCTTTAATTCGGTGATCCAACTTGTCCCAGAGGCTATCGATAGGGTTCAGGTCTGGGCTCTGGGCAGGCCAGTCCATTCGGAAAACTCCATTGGCACTATACCAAGCCTTGGTTAATGGTCCGTAAAAGTGGCACGTAGGAAGCTCATTGTCATCCAAAATGGTGCAGTAGGCATCGGCGTTGAACTTACTCTGAATGGGGACCAAGGTTCCCAGTCCATACCAGGAGAAACAGCCCCAGACCACAATTCCACCTCCACCGAATTTGATTGTTGGCACAATGTATTCTGGGGGAGAACGTTCTTCAGGCAGACACCAGACCCAGACCCTGCCATTTGAACGGTAAAGGTGAATTCGTCGCTCCAAAGAACCCGTTTCCACTGATCTACCAATTTCGACATGCTTTGCACCACATTAACCGAGCAGCATGGTTTGACTTTGTGATCAAAGTCTTATGGGCAGCAGCAAGACCATGAAAACCAAGCAGGTGTGCTCTCTTACGGATGGTATTCATTGCAATAATACTCCCGGATGCCTGTTGAAACTCCTAGCAGATGAAAGCCATCGGTTGGATACGTTCTTCCGAATTTCTCTGGACAGCACTCGTCAGTCTCTATCTCCCAGTTCTGTTGATCTGTTGACTCGGGTCAAATTCCGACAATCAACACTCACCTTCCACTTCGTAATCACATAGGCCACTGTCGATTTTGGGTACTTCAGATCGCTTGATATGTTCCTTAAGGATCGGCCACATTTGTGATACCCGATAATTATACCTTTCTCGAAATTAGAAAGCTCCGAACGTTGATATCGCCATTTGCATAGATGTCCAAATACTTATTGGTAGACTGTGTACTTCAGTGAATCAAAATTGGGTAATTTTAATCAGAATTTTTGAGCTGAAAACTGAGCAATGTATGCAATTAAATTGAAAAACAAAAATGAAACAAATGAAATGAAACTTTATTGTATGCCACAATTATCAATATTATTGAATAACTAAGTAATACAAATAACTGTGTTCATTACCATCGTGTTAGAGAGCCTATATTTATCAGTAGTAATATAATATTTCATTAAATGATTACAGAATTTAAAGAATTAACTTTCTTAACAGCAATTAAGCATTATAAATACAAGAGATAAATTGAGTCTGATTACATATATGAATGAAGTTTCGTGAAATATTCTACGGTGCTTTCATGATTTAGATTATTTAAAGAGAGTAAAATGCTACTATGCTGCTGTTTTATTCCAGGATTGGACATTACATTTATATTACTATATTATTCTAAATTAGAACGAATTTTTATTGTTATTTAGAATTTCTTAGAGATGCATTTAATAACTTTAACTTTTGTTGTGATTTACTAAAATTTCTATCCCAAAATTTCTGCAAATCAGAATTTTTTTCAAAATTTAATATCACATATTATCGTACATCTTGCATATATTATCCAGAATGTTGTTGAAGTTTTTTAAATTCCTTCAGCAAATTTTTCTAACAAACCATTGCATTCCGAAATTCATTTTAACGAAATTCATGATTTCATCAGTGTGTTTGTCTTGACTTAGAAGTATCATTCTTCATCTTCTATTGTATGACGGTTGACTGCGAGAAAGGGTGAGAAGTTGCGTTTCGTTCTCCTTAATAGATATTGTAGTCTATTCAATTATAAAGATTGTTGATATAAAATTACTTTCTTCAAGAGACCGAAGTCAGTCAAGCCAATGTGGTACACAGTAAATGAAGTTAATAGGAATTTGTAAAAAGGAACTTCTTTAATTGCCATTTCTTAATTTCATATTCAAATGCAGCCTCTGATGAGCAGTCAGTGAAACTTAAGGAGAACTTAAAGCTCAAGAGAAGGAAAAGATTTTTATATTTGAATTTCCTCCTTTTACTCATGCAAAGCAAGATATTTTTGACGATATAAATGTTATGACAGAATTTTTTGACAATAGATATTTTTAATCGAAGTATTTTTATCAACTTTTCTAATTTTCAATTTTTAGTAGTCTAAGGAATGATTTTGGAGACTAGGTCAACATTTCAACAGTTAGTTGCCCCGATTTTTACTTCGGATGTGGATGTTTGTAGTGATTCGGAGAATATTTTAAAATATAAGTTCCAGTGAAATTAACCGTTATCCGCAAAACGTAATAGTAAAACAATAAATATAAACCGAACTAGACTTTTAATTTTCTTTTTGATAGATGCCCTCAAAGTATTATGAATCCTTTAGAGAAACTAGAAATAGTGTCAAATTCAGTTCAATCGATAATTGGCATAGCTCGTATGGTATGAAAATGAAATTCATGTCTAATTTGTCTTTACTTATGTAATTATAAATGTAAATAAAAAGTACTTTATTTACTTTTTATTTATATTTATAATTACACATAAGAGTTTCTAAGGATTTTAAAATTTTTAATTACAGATCTTTTGTTAAATAAAATTTAATCATTTCTATTCTATTTTTATTATGATTAAAGCATTGCATTTTTAAACGGAGATTTTATGTAACATTTCAATTATTCAAATAAGCAATTTTTAATATAAAGTTATTCGACAACGTATGTACAAAAAATCTTTAAGAAAACAAAATTAATAGACTTTCGAAATTAAATTATGCTACCTGTTGAACTCGTGAATCAATAGGGAGTAAAAACTAACTGCTATGAAAGCGTTAGAAGTTTAGTAAAAGTTGGTGAGAAAATTGTCCTGAAACTCCTTTATTATATCTTAATGATACTTATCTAATTAAAAAATATTAAGTATTTTTGCATTTATAAATTTGTAATATTTTGAAAATAATAATATATTTAATTGAAACGTATAAAAACAAAAGTTATATATATATTTTTCAAACATACCCTCAAAACACTATTCAATTTTATTATTTAAATGAAATTCTTATGAAAACACCCTTAATCTTTTAAAGTCCATTTTTCTTGTTGTTAACACCATAATTTTGCTCACTTTAAACTTACCAGCATCTAATTTTAAAAACATGTTTGGTATCTCTTCCCTAAGAAAATTTATGAAAAAATTTAATTCCTTTCATTTTTTACTTTTAAATTCTTAGGTATTTTTAAAATTAAATAATATCCCAATGTTTAAATTATTTATATATATAATTATTAGAGTTTTATCATTGTTAGAAGTGAAATTTTAAAATTTGTATGGTTCACTCTGGAGGTCATAAACTTAGATCAGGTAAACATTTGAAATATAAAACATTATGAGACATTCCTGAAGAATACGGTTTTGAATATCTTCAGATATTTTATTCTCTTGATTATTCGATAATTTCTGTAAATCTTCAATGCATGAATGATTATATAAATTCATATAAAGATTGATAAAATTACTTAATTCTCTTAGATATTTTTTTATATAAAACTCTGCAATATTAATTATTTTTATTTTAATGTGTATTTCCTTTATATTTTCTTTTTTTAATAGAACATTATTACCAATTAGGCAAAAGTAAGTCCAAATTATATCAAATAGGATTCAAAATATAAAAAGTTCAGACGAATGGATTCTATTTATTATTTAAACAATGTTAGAAAATACATTTGTAATATTTATATTTATTATTAAGGCATGCCAATTTGAAAAATAATAAGAGTAGTTGAAATAGATTTGTAAATTTATAACTCTGAAACATTACATTATGGATGATGTTACTCTTACATGGCTCTCACATCATGGTTCGTAATTTTCAATCACGTTACAGTGATGAGATCAACAATAAGATTATGTCTTACATTTAAAACTTTCTCATTACCCACCCCCAAAAGGAGTTTAAACTTGTAAACGAGCACAGACACTTTTAGTTTAACCGGTTTTTATCAGGTTAGTTGCAAATCATTTACCTTCCAATGATTATAGGGTTATAATCTCAGTCCCATTGGAAAAAGTAACGTAAATAGATAAAAATTGTAGTTACACCCTATCAGTATAACTACAACTTTTACAAATTATTTTATTTTAAAATTTATCTATCTATCTCTCTCTCTCTCTCTCTCTCTCTCTCTCTCTCTCTCTCTCT
>JAPDSC010009164.1:471372-484634 GCA_026290005.1 Latrodectus geometricus | reverse complement strand
ATATATATATATATATATATATATATATATATATATATTCACTAAAATTTGTATAGAAATTTCAAGAGAAAAAATAATTTAAATCAAAGTAAAAATCATTGTAAAAAATTGCAATTTTTTGAAAATGTCAGTATCTATTTATTCTATTTATTAACTCACCAAGTCATACATTTCAATTCTAAGATGAATAGGAAATACTGTATTAGGTTTGGTTGCAAATCTAATTCAAAAAATTATATGAATGTATACTTATTTTCTTATTCCTTAAACTGAGGGAATTCTACATAATAAAAGCTCTTTTGAATGCAAACAATATATGATTGTTTCTACTACTTTCAGACAATAATATATCAAATATGCTATTTTCCTAAGATATATTTTTATTCAAAGAATTTGATATTTGCTTTTGTAATAAATGAAACATTTTGTGCTGAATCTATCGAATGAGAAAAACAGTATTATTTATAAAAGGTACCCCCCATCGAAATTGAAATCACTGATGTCTTCGTTATAAGACTTAAGATAAAAGAAATACACTTGGCGATTTCAAAGTCGTTCTATGCTTTAAATATTCTATCAACGATTTGAAAAGAAAAAAAAAACATGTGGGTTATTTATTTAAAAAAGATGATAGGAGGGGAGATATATAATCCAAAGAGTTACAACTCTTCCCCCTCTTTTTCTTAAATTAAAGATGAATTTAAGATAAAGAAATAAAATTAAATAAGAGAGAAGAGGAACTCTTCGCCGATAAGGAAAAATGTAATAATAACGAGAAAATACATTGCCATAGTAGCATATAAATCGGAAAATGGAATTGAAACAAATGCATTACTTTGCACCCAGAAGTCAGATCTAAGGCCCGTTACAGCTTATTTGTTTATCTAGCTGGAGGGGTATAGGTAGAGAAGAGCTGGAGAAAAGGTACTTTCACCTTTTCCTAGATCTGTATTCCTCATCTCTGGATAGATAGATATACTCTTGGGAATGGAATATTGGCGTGCCGCATTTGAATCGGGTATGTATGCATACACCCATACAAACAAAACGCCATGTGGAGTTATTACATTTCTTCCCTTTTTCTTCATTCGGTTCTTTTCTTCTTTTTTATATCATTTCTTCTTTCCCCTGTTCTGACTTTTGATTTAGAAACGGCGTTCTAGATGACAGAACTGATGAAAACATAACTTATTCTAGATCTCATCTCCATGCGGTGATATGGAAAAGAGTTAAAGGGAGTGTTGGGATGCTGTGCTAGGAAGCGGGGGAGAGGGTCGCGCCCTAGACGGACTGATTAATACGGGAGGAAAGTCTCTCCGCATCCCTGGAGGGGTGCGGTGATGCCATCAGATTCCATTAGATGCTGCTGCCACATCCTCACCTAGAGAAACCTTTCTCGCTTTTCTTTTCATTTTTTGAAATCGAAACACACAACTCGATTTCAAGACGCGCACCGGATGCTTTTTTTCCCAGCGGCTCTTTTTCTGCATTTCTTACAAAAATGATTGGATGAGTCGGTATGGGTTCTTGAAGTTTACATGGAAAGAACATAATCACGTCTCGTACCCACGAGCCTATTCGGCTGGCTTCAGAGAGACAAGTGTTATTTTATTATTCTTTAAAAACTTCGCTTGTCGTTGAAAAAAAGAGAGATTTCTCTTTTATGACGTGCAATTTTATCTTTTCGAATTCACATGATACGGAATCCTTTTCCTTTGGATTTCTTAAAATCAAATCCAATAGAACAAGCTTGGTCTAATTTTGTGACTTAAATTGGGCAAATTAATTTTCTATACATTATTAAATAGATGAGATTAGTCATAACTTCCACTCAAATCGTAAAGATAAAATTTTTTTTAATATATATTTTCATTTTTAAAAATTTCCTTGAATGAATTTTAAATCTTCATAATGAAGAATGAATGCATTTTAAAAATTGAATTGTACCTAAAATTTATGAAAAAAATTTTTTTTTTAAACAGACTTTTTGATTTGTCCGATGCTCAATTTTGACTTTACCTATGAATTTAGATTAAATTTTCAATGTTAAGGAGTTTAGAGGAATATTTTATATTATTTTCATTAAATGTTGCTGTCACAACAACAAACATGTCACGCTATTTTAAATTACAGTACCAATTTAAATTACAACCCAAAAAGTGATTTCCAGAATAAACGTATTGGTGTAATTTAAATTATATAAAGTAAAACATTAAATTGTTTCAAAATATCATTTACATATATGTCGAGTATTATGAAGTTCATCTTTAAATTATCAGCAAACATTTTTTTTAATTATAAGATACTACTGTTATATTTACTTCAGGATAATATTTATTATTCAATTTTTTTTGTACATATTTAAAATTATGGTTAAGAATGCTTTATTTCTAGCTTCTTAATAAAATATAAAAATTCTTCAATTCTTCATTATTAATTACGAAAAACTTTGGGAATCATCAAAATATATGATTTCATTTAATATCAGTTGAATAAAAAGAGAGAAAAAACTTTCATGGTCATGTTGGTTCAATGCTTATTGGTTAAAAAAAATAATCGTATAGAAGTCGAGATAAATTTATTTTTGATGAAATTTAGCATATAAAAAAATGTTTCTTATGAAATGTTTTTTTACCATTAATATTTGGGCAAAAATTATGACACAATTGCATTGCATAAAATATAAAAATTATCATTATAAGACATTTTATTCGAAATAAGTATAAATGCTTTATCATTGTAGAATAAGCTTTTGACTTATGGTAATTTAATTTTTCATATACATGCATGGCATACAATACATTTATGAGTATTTTAAACCTTATTTTCAAGTTATTAATTTTGAAGTGAGTATAAAGTTGTAAAAAATGAGGATAAATGTTTGACAGCATTATTTTGCTTATGTAACCACTTTATTCAAGAAAACTAAAAATAAAATTTTTTAGAAAGGACGAAAGGGAGGAAGAGATTAAGATAATATTAATAGAAAATTATTAGCCATTGTTGAATACTGGAAAATTAGGTAATTTTTATTTCCATTGTAATGAATGATAGGTCATAACAATTCCTTTTATTTCTTAATATTAATCATATGTATTTCTTTTCAGTAACATTAATAATGCTTAAAAATTTATTGAAACTATTTATTTCCTAAAAATGTTTCTTTTTTGGTATCTGCATAAAATTTTGTGGGTGAAGTCTACAAAATTTAAAATAAGTAAAGTAAATGAAAATAAGCAAATAAATTTTTTTTATATTTATTTCATAAAAACAACCATGATATTCTTACATTATATTTAATTATATATCTAAAGATTGCGAATAAATGACACAGAAATTATAACTTTAAAAAGAAATAGTAAGTACCTAAATACAGTATTACTTTTTATGTAAAATACGTGTACTATCTATATAAAGTATTTGAAAAATATCGAGTTATACTTTTCCGATCATTTGATTTAAAAAATATTTGAATTTTCTATGAGTATAAAATGTAGTTATTAAGTTAAATGTACATAATAAATTGCATCTTTAAAATTAATTTAAATGGAAACTCATACAGTTTTAAAAATAATACTATTAAAGTTATAATACAACTTTAAAATAAGGCAAGTAATAAAACAAATGAAAATATTTTACGAAATTAAAATCATAAATGAAATATTTTATTTTCTAATCTGATATTCGTTTTTATTTTTTTCAAAATAATATTTTCTTAAAATTCTTATTAAATCAAATATATGCTTCCAAAACAATTAACATAAGTATTCTGAAACCTGATTCTTTTCTGACAAAAATAGTTCATCTTTCTGAAAATTTTATTTCGAATCATCAATTATTGACAATTTAAATTAGATAATTTCTTAACAGAAATCCCATTGGAGATGCGATGTATATTGGAAAGAAAGGGTTTCCTTTTTTCATGTTGTTTGTCAGTTTGTAGCCGGACAAACAAACGTAATAAGAAAAACCTTAACTCTTTGAAAAATAAATATCTCTAGAACATGTTATTAAAAAAAGGAAATTAAAACCATTTTTAATGTTGAAAATGGGATTTTTCATGAGAGTACTTTTTCTTTATTTAAGTAAATAAGTATAATTAAACTAGCAAATCATGCATTAACTATTATGTACTATAAATGTCTTGGAAAATTGAGGTAAGACTGTTTTAATAATTTTGAACAGTTAATGGGAAACAAAGGCTGCATTGCTTTTAATTTAAATTGAAACAGTAATTCATTTGGTTATCTCAAGAAATGTAATTGCAATTAATATTCCTTTTATTGTGTAAAACAGAACACAATCCGAAACTGGCATTTCATCAAATTTCCAAAAAAAGTTGAAAATAGTTTAGCAAGTATGAAATAATGTGTCAAACAAAGAAGGTCCCCGATTAAAATTTGTTTATCCACTTTGTGAACACATACAATGTATACAAAATTTCATGAGTTTATACAAACTAACGTGAGCTTATAGTTTCATGAGTACTTCAACATGCCTGTGTGAGGTAAGTGGAAATCATATAAACCATATAGTTCATGTCATTATTATGATATTTAATGAAACAAAGCTTAATTAATTTACAATAGATTTTAGAGATATACATAATTTATAATTTAAAAATTCATTTTAGAATATGTAAGTCTAAAATAATATTTTACACAAACCAGTAAAATATTAATAAGAATTGTTTTTATCTGGAAATTATTATTATCTAGTCAATACAAATGAACAACATAGTTGCATAAAAAATTTTTAAAAGCAAGCACACATATTTATTTGTAAATTAACGTTATGAAAAATAATTACACTTTTATTTATTAAATATTCATTTGTTATAAATGAACATAGAGTTTAAATCTTTTATAACAACTTTTCTTCTAATATTTTACAACAGGCAATAAACAGTAAATGTTTTAAGATAAAAATAAAATTTGTTATACTGCAGCTTCAATATTGATTTTCAATTCTGGAATTCATGAGTTCAGAGTTTATTTCAGTATGGATATTTGTAGTAGTTTTGAAACCACATAATAAATTAAAGGCTTGTGTTAAATTAGCACTTGTGTGTAAAAAAATATTTGTAGAAATACAAATCATATCAAACTTTTAAAGAGCCATGGTTTGAAAATTTTGATAACTAAGAAAAATCAATAAAATTCTATCAACTAAAAACATAATAAAGTTTAACGCTTTCTATTTGAAAAAATACTTATCAAAATAAGAAGTAGAGTAATTTTGATCATTACATTTTAAACTTATCTAAATTCTCTAGTGAAGATTAAAATTAAACTGCTCTGAAACATGTTGCGGTTATTTTTATATTTTTGGCACTAACAATACAAAAATGCTTAAATATTCGCTAAATTTAAATTAACAAAGCTTATAAATTCAAAATAAAAAAATCCTAATTGAAATATATCTATTTGAATAATAAATCCAAGCAATGCTGTGCAATTTGTTCCTGACATTTTATTTGTAGCTGTATAAAACTGTTTCTTCTTTTCATTCAAATAATTGAGAATTCATTTTAATTAAAACAATTTGATGTGTTTAAAATATTAATTTTCATACAGGGAACATTTTTTAATAATAAAATTTTATTTTAAATTTTAATTATCATTAAATTTTAACAATTATGATTAACTTTTATTTTACTTCTAATGTTGCTAAAAGAAATTAATGCATTTCATATTTCAAAATACTATTGGTTAAGTATTCAAATAATACATTTATTTTGATTAAGGTTTAAAAATAAATATTTTATAAGCCATTCATAAAATATATATTAAGAATATAATTAGAATATTAAGAAATTTAATCTAAGGTAAAATAAATAGTAAAGCAAATGCTTATTCTGCTATGGTCACATGTATAAAGATAAAAAAATCCTTAAAGAAACTGTTATTCTGACTCTAAACAATGGAAAAAAAAGAATCAAATATTAAAAGAGCAATAGAAAATCTAGTATACAATTAATTTGAATCAAATTTTCATAATTAAAATATATTTCATGTAAAGTTCAGATATGAACTAAAAATATAATATAGCTATTGTGTTTCGTTTACTTCTGAATTCTAAATACATTGTCAATATTTTAAAGGAAATATTTTATTCAGTTGTAAAATATTTGTACTGTCTTTTACGATATATTTTATTTTTGTAAAAAAAAAAAAAAAAAAAAAAAAAAAAAAAAAAAAAAAAAAAATGCATTTTACTCATTTAGATTAATATTTGCTTAAATTATTGCTCTTTTATTTTAACTTTAATTATTATAGAGAAGGAAATGTCCCTTAAGGAATTCAAATAATCAGTAGAAAATGAAGAAACGCTAATGCATAAAATATCAATTTATATTTTAATTATTTTTCTTTAATAAAATTTTCATAAATAATTTTTCCTTTGTGAATTAACAAATAATTTCTTAAAAAATTTTCCAGCTCATAAATCATAAATGTTTTTCTCTTAAAAACTAAATATCTTCACAAAAAAATAAATAAAAAATAAATAAATTTGTAGATTATTGTAATTTTCCGTTTATAATAATGAAATATTTTAAATGTCCATCAACATAATAATAAAATTATTGTGATTACATTATTTATAAAACTAGCTATACTATTATGTGAATATAAATCTCTTATTAATAATTCTAATAATTCTGACTAAGCAATTGTTTTCACGATACAGTATAATTTTTCTATTGCTCACAGAGTTGGTAATTTTAATCCCATATAGTTAAATACTTATAATTAAGATTGATAAATGTGTATCATTGTGAAAAGACTACTTCAATATTCATGAAAGGATTAAACTCGAATCATAAAATTATACAGAAAGAAATCATTATTAATGAATTATATAGTTATGAATATTAGATCAGGTATTCATACGAGTGAATATGATTTGAAATTTAGTGAGTAAATATTTATAAGTATGCCAATTTATAATGATTTCCAATCACATGATGACATTCTATAAGATGACTTGGTTCACTGCGAAAAAAAGACCTTAACTGTTTCTATCATGAGCTTTCACTTCATAATTTATCTCCCAAATCCACACTTAAAGGAATATACTGTATATATCAGAAATTTATTGTGTAATTGTATAAATAAGTGCGAGCATGTGTGTGATATAAAAAGATTACTTGCAAAAGCATTCTTATTGTAACAAACATTAGTTACTAATGTGTGAAGTTAGAAAACTGAATGAAATTCCAAATATATTATGATAACTTTGCAAATGTAAGGAAAAAATGTTTAATTCAACATACAAATTTCGTCGTTTTTCGTAAAAACTTTCAATGATATTGTAAATACACACGTCTAACACACACACAATTGAATATTATAAGTCAAATAATAAATTTAATAATAAACAGAATATTTCACAATTTTTATTATATGCTTGTGTGTGTACTTTGAAATGTTTACTTAAATCATTCGATAATATTTATTTTAAAATAAATCTTTAATTTATGAAAATTTCTTATTTATTATAATTATAAATCATGTAGCTAATGTAAATTAACAAACATTTTGCAGTCAAAATATGAATGTATGACATTTTTACATGCATCTTATAAAGTTGATTAGTCCATGAAGAAATATTAGCTGGTGAAAAATGTTTTTCAGATAAATGAATACAACACTAAATATAAAGGCAAAATCATACATTAATCTGGATTTATCAGCACATTATTATTAGATTTTTCCTTATGCGCTTGATTTTTAAATATTGCTTTTAAAATAATTGATTTTCAAAGTAACAAGAAATACAGTATTGTTGTTTTTAAAGTGTTTTTCGTTTTTATTTTCAAAGAGAGTCTCTCTCTCTAAAGTTTTATCTCTTCAATAGCAATCTGTAAAATAAAATTTGTCAAAAAAAAAAAAAAAATACATATTTATATTATATTCGCTGAGAAAACTGAAAAGATTTGTACATTTTAATTTAAATTTTATTTCAAGTGTAAATGAAACAAATCCAACTTTTTTATGTCTTGCAAATCAATTTATTCTTGTTGTAATTAAATGTTTATATTATATGGGATGATATTTACGATATCCATCAGACAAGAATAATATTATTTTCAACTGCAAACTTAATATAATCTTTTAATCATTTATTTTCATGCACACAAATTTTTTCTTCTTAAATATTTTTAATTAAAATTTTCTTATCTTTTATTCATTTATTTCCTTAGTAAATTTGTAAAGTTATCAAGACTTTGACATGTATGAAAAAAAAACTTGAAAGTATCAGTGAATTTTATGTAAAGAATTGTGAAAGCTCATTGGACACATGAATTAATTCATACAAAGAATTTAAAATCTCTAAGAAGGAAAATAATGTTAAGAGGTTGCAAAAATGACTCTATATCTAAAACAGAATATCAGTATCCGTAAATACAATGAGAATATAAATTATTTAATGAATTTACTTAAGACTTAACACACACTTAATAAATGAATGATATATTGAGAAATGATAAATTTTAATATTTCAAAATACATTAATACCAGATTTGTCATTGTACTTATTTTTTAAAACAACTGTATGCATCATTATAAAATTTCTATTTAATATGTATATCATACAAAAACATACTTAATAAGAAATTTTTAAAATATATCAGAAATGATGATCTAGAAATAAATTATAATTATCATCTCTTCATAGTAATTTCTCCTTTTATTTTGTTAAACTGCGTTGATTAATACTGTATTTTGGTAAAATGTAAGAGCTTTTGGTAGCACTTAAACACTTATTCTTCCTACATACAACTTATTTTAGAGTATATTTTCATGCAAATGGTTGAGTACTCACGTTTTAGGTATGTGTATTTAAGTGCTTATACCTAAAACATGAGTGTATCCAAATATCAAAATAGATTTCTACTTAAAGAAACAAAATCATTTTAAAGCCCGTTATTTGTTATGAGCCAAGAATATCAAATGAAAAATAGTTTACATATTAAATGCGGATGCTGCAATGGATTTTAATTATAGTGCATTTCTTCTAAAGTGTATATATTTTTGAATGTATAAAAAACATAACCAGATTGTTACAGATATTTAATTCACATTTATTTTTCCTTTACATATAATTTCATATTGCTATCACTCCTTTGTGATGTATAACTTTAGAAATGACATTTCAAACTATCATTTGAAATTAAAATAATTTAATACAACAAAATGATCATATTTAGATTTTCTAAATTCTACACTACTAATTTTGAAATTAAACCAGAATAAGGGAATTTCTCAAACTAAACAAATTCGTTGGAAATGCAAATGATAAAAGTAGCACTGCAATTGAGCTTATGGGGGCTGCCAAAGGCTCTGAGTTTCCATATGAATTGTATATGAAAACCATGGTACAAGAGTCTTGAAATTTGTAACGTTGTCTAGCTGTTATAAATAATTGGTCAAAAGTTTAAACGGATCTCAAGAAAAACAGTACATCATACTATTAACAAATGGTATTAGAGCGGTATCACATGATTTGTGTCCTTGAAAGTAGGATTTCGCATATCAAGAACCGCTTTTTGAACATGAACTTCCAAGTGAGTAAACGAGTGGGAGTAGAATTAATGGACCACTGAGAACTTGAGAAGTAGAAATACTGACAATGGTCATCCAAAATAACGTCACCTCACGCAGCAGTGATTCCCTCAATAGGCTTAAAAAAAACGATTAAGCACCCTGTTGAACATTGTTGCCTCACTGAAACACGGAGAAGTATGCGATGCAACAACAATATCATCATGCAAGTATACAGTATGTAATTTGTTTTCCCTTTAAATTCGCTTCTATACATTTTTACTGGATAACTTATAAGGATTTCTTTTCATAGTCTTTCTGTAGCTTAATATCACCGACAGCTTATTTTACAATGGAATACTGCTCAGCAAAAAATGTACAGATAGGCAACAAGAGCATTCTCAAATGAAACTATCTTGAAGCCACGCACACATATTATATCATCTCAAATAAATTCTGATCAAACGCTATTGCAATGAAACTCCATAATCTTAAGGCAGTGTAACAGTCAGCTTCGTCTTTAACAAATGGTTGATGCATAGATATTTAATTATATAATACATTATCGTCATTATTGGATAGCATGGATGACTCTAGGTGGTAATATTCAAAATATGGTCTTTATTTTTGATTATTTACGTCACAGATTTTAGTTACAAAGCAAGTCATTGTGAACAACAAATTTCTCCCTATCTTTCTCTTTGACAAGCTGAAAATATTTTCATTATTGTACATGAATAACCCATTTCTTATCCTGAATTGTTGAAAATTTGAACGATTGCCGTATCAGGAAAATTAGTTTTACTTCTCGGGATGACACGTCCATCTATGCTTTTTGCTAATTTCGATATCTACACACTCCTTAGAAATGTTATCCATGGGTTCAAAATAAATTACTTTGGCCAGTGGCTTGCTTCTATCACTCGAAGGGCAGAGATTATGTTAAACTTTCACATCACAGGGCATATATGATGTTATTCTTCATCATAGATTGCAAAATTTATTGAAATCGAAGCCATGATGTGTACAAGTTCTCATAATGGTTATAAGATACAGATTTTAGGTTATTTTGTTAAGTTCCTGGAAAATTTAAAATTTGACTTAAATCCCACTCCTAAATTTCATTCGTTATTCTTCCTTATAATATTCTGTTTTTCAAAACAGTGATGTTTAAAATATTTGAATTAATTTAATGAATTCAAGAACAATTTATCAAGCTTACATGTAATCTATATATTTCCTCTTTTATACTAATAGTGTTAGCAAAAATGTCCTTAATAATTTGTATTACTTTATAAATTCTTAAATAAATTGTGTGTGTCTGCATGTGGGTGTGGACTGAATAAATTTAAAAACCTAAATTTTGAGTTGTTTATTAAAAAAATACAATAGTTTTCCACATAGAAGATAGAAATCTAATTAATTTGTCTAAAAAATTTACATAATAAACAGTAGTATAACAATACTGTAGAAAAACTACTAAAACTAATTTATCTAAGCATAAGTAAGATTTTTATCATACACTTGTTATATTTGCCCAGCAATTTTATATGTAGGTCACAGTCTAATCAGACCTCGTGTGCAAAAATGACCGTTGAATGACAAAACGAACAATTAATATTATAATGATTTAATTATACATTTAATGATTTGTTTATAATTGAATCAATAATCTCATAACTATTCCATAATTTTATAATAATTCTAAAATTAATCTCAAAATTTAAAAAATTTTATTAATAAAGGTGATCAAATTTGACAGCATTAATTTAATAATTCTGAGTTTCTGTTGATTGAGCAATTCACCAGAGAAAATTCTTCAAATATACATTATATTAACTCTTATTATAAGTAATATGATGCGTTTTTTAAAAATAAGGTCTGATATGAAAATCTAAAGAACGAAATATTTTCTAAGCTCCTCTGTATCATTATTGTAATAAATATGATGTATTGTATTTCACTTCTGTTTGTGAGAATAGTTTTGTTATAATATATTAGAAAGCTTTATTAATAATTATAAATTAACAATTCACTGAAAATGCTAAAGCAAATCTTCATTGTATGCTTTTGCAGTTATAATCAAAGTTATTATATTTAATAAATCATTAATATAGCTTAACCGCATCTGAGTTGCATATTTCCTAGAAAACGTTTATCCGTTATACACACATAAGCTGATTACAGTTAAGAATCGTGGTCATGACAATTTCTTGATCGATGTTCAGCTCTATATACTCACAGAAGTATCACAAGCACATTTAAAACGTAACAGCAATCAACCGCCACTTGGCCTCCAATTTAGGTAACGCAATCCGTTAACGGTATTCTGATTCGGGTGATTGTCGTGTTTCAATCACTTTCTAAGTGCATTCAGAAACCTTCTCCTGATATGTAGCAGGCTTCTCCACTTGAGTCTGCTAGTCTCCCGGGAACAGCAAGCGCAGGGCCAATTAATTGGGAGAGCGGTCTTCATTCCTTATTTACCCAGTAAATTAAATTTATTTCTACCAGTTTCCTGAATGCCTTGATGAAACCGCTTGTCAACAGCAGTTTCCAGCCCCAGGGTGCACTTCGAGATTACGCACATTACGTCGGGAACCTTGGCAGACTCGGCTTCCCCAGGGGTCGGCAGATAGGGTACAGAATAAAGGGGTTTCACTTAAACCCCTACCCCTCATCTCTTTGCTTAAACACCGGATCGGTGAACCGAAAAGCGGGCCATCGTTTGGGATTCTAGAAAAGCAATCGAGGACTGGATCACGAAAGTCACGACGGTGGACGGAAAAACCGGCACGACCGGAAGAATGTTTCAATTTCACAGTGAACTAACTCCCTGTTCTAAAATGAAAACCGAGACTCAGGGAATGTGAAGTCAAATTTAATACTCCATGAAACTCAATTCTAACAAATGTAAGTTTTCACTAAATAACAATGAGGGACTGGTAAAATATCATGCCATTTTAAGTTCCATCTCTTAATATGAAAGCAATCTGTACATTTTCCCGTCACGCAATTTTATTAATGCTCGGTAAAATTTGTCAAAATATGTTTTTTATATTTTACCAGAACATTAAGAAAAAATTTCTTGTGTGAATTAACGTTTCAAATGACTCATAGTTTAAGATTAAAATAATAACAAATACTTTTAAGTTTTGCAATAAATTTTGAGAAAACTCATTAATTTAATAGCATATTAGCTGTGTTATTTAAATTATATTATCGATAAAATAGCCTATATAACTTTATTTTCATTAAGACTTAGCGTTTAAATATTCATATTTTCAAGGACATTAATGATGCCAGTGAATTTATACACATACTTTGCCTATCAATGTGAATAAAGCGAACACATTTTTCTGTTCCACTTATTAACAAATTTCTATTTTTTGGTTATGTATTCCCTGAAATGAGCTCATTCACTATATGTGTTATCTTGTATTCTAACATTTAAAATTTTTAAATTCTAAATTTTAGAAAAGCAAATTTCAGAAAAGAAACTTTTTTTTGTTTTAATGAATTTGCATTTTTTATTTTATTTTTTTAATATTTCCGCTCCTTTTATGCTAGAAATACAGCTAAATATAATTAAACACGTAAATTTCTGTCCATTTTTAGGGATAAAAGATAAAGTGTAAAGCCGAAAAGAGACTATATATATATATATATATATATATATATATATATATATATATATATATATATATATATATA
>JAPDSC010009164.1:436017-471362 GCA_026290005.1 Latrodectus geometricus | reverse complement strand
ATATATATATATATATATATATATATATATATATATATATATATATAGGATAAGAAAACACAGTCACTAAAATATTATTCAGTTTGCTTGACTATTTTAAAATTCTACAATTTAGTTAACTTCAATTAAAATGGAAACCATATTTTAAGATAACATTAAGCAATGAAACCAAAGTTATATGGTATATTAGTTGAAAGGATCAATTATTTTCAGAAGAAATGTCAATAGAAGTACGGAGTTAAAAATGTTACCATATTATTATTCATTATTTGAAATTTATAAAATGAAAAGTACTCTTTCTAAAATAGCAAACTTTTTTGTAGTTTACACGATTTTACTGTACAAACTGGTTAACAAAGGAATATAAACTTAAAAAATAAAATATCCCCAATGCGTAATTTTTAGGATAGCTGACTAGTTAAAGCTTTGATTATCAGTTAAAAAATTAATGGACTCTATTCTGTTTCTGAAGTGGTTGTTCATGGTGGTTGGGATCGTGCTTTAAGCGGAGGTCTGAATGTTTAACTATACGGTAAGTGACCATTAAAAATACATTTAAAAATATAAAAGTCTACATTTTTCATGAATATCTACCTTTACCTCACATAATTTTGAATTTTATTTGAAAACATTCACAAGAAACTAAGAAAAAATATGCGTTAAATTTCAATAAACTGAGATTTCATTTCTTTTGAAACCGTTGAAATCAAACAAAAGTTAGCATTTCAACTGGGATGAATAAAACTTGCAAATTAATAAAACATAATAAAACTTGCAAATTAATAAAACATAATAAAACTTGCAAATTACATTTAAATTACAAGTCAAATATTCTTTCAATATAAGTTATTAGAAATAGCAGTTTTGACACAAAGTAATGTAATCTTGTTACCAAATGATGTATCATGGAGTTTTACATCTAACTTAGATGACTTCAACAAATGTTTATATGTCCAGTTGCACTGTCTCCACAAATTAATTCATACATTCCAAAAAGACGTAACAAATGTTTTAACTACAAAATGAATTAGACCATCATGAAAAAGAATTTTAAACTGGGTTTTGCTGCCTTATTTAAGACAAATTCAAATAGAATTGATAAATTCTTTATGTTAATAAAAACTTTATTCATAAAAACAAAATTGCTGCCAAGGGGACAAAGCAAACTCAGAAATCAAGCCACCAAGAATAAATAGTTGTAAACTTTGGTGAAAATTCAGCTACATTATAATACGAAGTTCAAGTAGTGCTATGCAGAATTCTCATATTGCTTATTTCACCACTGAGGATATAAACATAAGTTTAATAAAAATATCGATAACATAATGAGCGTTAAGTGAAGAAAATTGCTAATTATAAGATATACTGAAGTTACAAAATTTATACTGAAAATATCATGAAATGTGGACCAAATTCATTTTGTAGCTTTATTTTTATAACCTCATAACATGATCAAAACTTATGATTATGAATCAAATAAGCCTAAGAAAATTTAAAGTAAGACAATCTCGGAAAGAGTAAACATTACCTAATTAGTAAAACGCTTTTTAATGCCTCAGTCCAACTACTAGTGTGGGTGAAAATTAATTAAAAAATCTTTCAGTTAACAATAAAATTATACAGAATAAATGAAATCATACTGAAAGAAAAACAAAGCTTTATACATTTATTATGTAAAATCTGACCATAAAACTTAAATTTGCAACGAAAAGATTTTACTCAGTGCAGAACTGGATTATTTTCTGAGATAACAAGAAGCAATGCAACTTTGTTATACAAGAGTTAGTGCAAGTAATATTACCTGAATTAGATGTCTGAGTAAAATTTGAATAAATAGCAGCCTATGAAATATTTCTTTATAACGATCGTGAGGTATGATTATTGATCAATTACGATTTGTGACTGGTTTTAGGCTAAGTCACATGTACCACAATATGCAATACATACTATAATAGTTTAAAAGCAAAATCAAGCAAAATACACATCTGAGTATTTTAAAAATGTGTGTGTGTGTGTATTTGAGTTATCCTGTTTAGGATATTTATTCATCCTAGGGCGTTCCGAATTTTTCTAACGTTATCGCTAGAAAAATTAAAATGATCCGAATCTCGATATCTTCTTGATGAGACAACCATGAGTATATACATATATTTGTATGTGTATGTGTAAATACATAAATTTATTGTAATTAACACGGGTATATTCTTTCACATATAACTAACGTTTCGTATTTTGTTTAATTTTTTTTTGTATCAGTTCCTCATGAACATGTTTATTTTCTAAAAGTAATCAAAATTATGCATTTTGCTTTATATAACTCTGAACAATTGTGAATAGCGAATGATTTCAATTTTTAAAAGTAAAAGTCTATTAAAACTTAAATAAGCTACACTTCTGGCCATTAAAATTGCTACACCGGGAAGAAATGCAGATAACAAAAGGATATTTATTGGACAAATATATTATACTAGAAATAACAAGTGATAAAATTTTCAAAAAATTTGGCTGGATAGATCCTGAGATATCAGTACCCAAACAACCACCTCTGGTAGTAATAACAGCAGTTATACGCCTGGGCATTGAGTCAAACAGAGATTGGATTGCATGTACAGGTACAGATGCCCATGCAGCTTCAACACAATGCCACAGTTCATCAACCGTAGTGACTGGCGTTTGGTGACGAGCCAGTCGCTCGGCAACCAATGACCAGACGTTTTCTATTGGTGAAAGATCTGGAGAACGTGCTGGCCAGGGCAACAGCCGAACATGTTCCGTATCAAGAAAGGTCCGTACAATACCGGCAACATGCGGTCGGGCATTATCCTGCTGAAACGTAGGGTTTCGCAGGGCTCGAATAAAGGGTAGAGCCACGGGTCGTTACACACCAGAAATGTAACGTGCACTGTTCAAAGCACCGTCAATGCAAACAAGAGGTGACCGAGACGTGTATCCAATGGCACCCTATACCATCACGCCAGGTGATGGGCCAGTATGACGATGACGAATGCACGCTGCCAGTGTGCGTTCACCACGATGCCATCAAACACGGATGCGACCATCATGATGCTGTACACAGAACCTGGATTCATCTGAAAAGATGACGCCTCCCCATTCGGGCGCCCAGGTTCTTCGTTGATCACACCATTGAAGGCGCTCTTGTCTATGACGCAGCGTCAAGGGAAGCCGCAGCCATGGTCTCCGAGCTGAGAGTCCATGCTGCTGCAAACGTCATCGAACTATTCGTGCAGACACTTGTTATCTTCCAAACGACCTCGTTTCTTGACTCACGGCTCGTGACGTAGTTGCACGATCCATTACGGCCATGCGGATAATTTGCCTGTCTTCTCGGCTGCTAGTGATAGGTGGCCGTTGAGATCCCGCATGGCGTTCCATATTACCGTCCTGAACCCAACGATTCCATATTCTGCTAACAGTCATTGGATCTCGACCGACGCGAGCAGCAATACTGCGATAAGATAAACCGCAATCCCGGTACGCAAGAATTCGACCTTTATCAAAGTCAGAAACGTGCTGGTACGCATTTCTCCTTCTTACACGAGGCATCACAACAACTTTTCACCAGGCAACAACGTTCAAATGCAATTTGTGTATGAGGAACCGGCTGAACAATTTACTCATTTAAACACAATGCAGGTGTCGCTACGGGCGCCTGCTTTATCTGAATGCGCTGAAAAGCTAATCATTTGAATATCACGGCACCTTCTTCCTTTCGTATAAATTTCACGTCTTTAGCATGTCGCCTTCTTGGTGTAGCAATTTTAATGTCCAGTAGTGTATATTTAGTGCGTGATATAGATTTCAGAAAAATATGAAAAGTGAAGGAGTAAAAATTAATGACAAAAGTCTGTTATGAATTCATAATTACTGATTTAGTATGATTACTAATGTAAATAAGTTAAAAAATTATTCCCATTTAGTACAACCAAAAAATTTGGAATTATAGTAGGTTATTTATGTATTGTTGATTTTGTTTGTAAATTATTAAGTATAACTGTCTATATTTAATAAGACTTGTTATGAAAAAAACACGCAACTTTATTAAATAAATTAACAGAATACAAATCTGTAAATGTATTAAATAAATGGAATTTTTAAGCTATCTTTACTCAAGCTACAAGTTAACAAAGTATTTTAGAGGATATGAACATTAGTAATTTATTTGGGGAAAAAACATATTTTCATTACTTGGTATTTATGCAAAATATGTATTATTTGAATACAAATGTATTTACATCTCATTCTTAGAAATTAGTAAAAGTCAGATACTAATTAGACTTTTTATTACTTTTCAAGTTTTAAGAATACATGGAATTAACTTTTTTATTATATTAAAGGTTTAATAATTAATTTTAACTCTTTAATAATGATACGTAAAATACATTTTTCCATCACGATACAGTAAGGTAATTTACCTTTTAATGCAGTTAATACAATAAAGTTAGCTCAATATAAATAAAGAATTTATTGTTAAACACTATAAATTCTTTAACAATGCTGTTCTACAATATAAAAGCCTTCAGCTTCATATTTACTAATTTATTACCAACAACATTTAAATAAGCAGTCATCCAGGTATGCATAAAATATAACTCTGAAGCAATTATTATTAAGGTATCTTCTGACATCCTGGAAACAACTTTTACTATATTTGATTTTTGCATGATGTCACTAGATATCATGTATGCAATATTATCTCAAAACATATTGCTTAATCTTTGAATATCCTAATGATGTCATTGGCTGTTAGGGTGTCAATTCAGTAGTATCTCCAAGTCATTGTATGAAGTGCAAAACTAATGTAACTATGCATTATAAAACAATTAGCAGTTTCTCTTTATGTTACCCTCAAAGTCTAATGGTGTTGTTAAATATAACTCATAAGAGAATAACTATTCTGATGTACACCTCCATCTTTTATTGTACAATTGTATATGTAAAAATCCAATTGTACAATAGTACTGTGATTTAGAGTCAATGATAATTTAATAAATACCCACCAAGGGAACAATCAATTCACTTTTATGATGTTGATGTTGAATGGCTTATGTGGGTAATGTTTTTTAAGATATAGATGTTCTATGTTCGAAGGGAGAAGGCTGTGAAGATGGTACTGATATCCATCAATTGCACACAATAATTATATCCTTGATTATGTTTATTCAAGCCCAGTGACAAAATCACGTTTTTCGAAGGTGAATGTTCCGGGTTAAATTGGTAAAACACCGGTAATTTGGAGAGTAGATGTGAATTATATATACCGACAGATGTCTGGAAATCTGTACCACATTTCTATCATACGGTTAACATTTTAAACAGAAAAGAAATTAAGAAAGCAATCAATGTATTGCTTAAAAAATGTAGCAAAAATCTTGACACATCTGACAATTCTTATGATTAGAATTTTATCAATGAAGTAAATACTGAACTATCATTAATGGCTGGCATATTAAAAAAGAGATTTATAAACCCTAAAGATATATGAAGTGTATTGTGGTATTTTGCAGGTTATATAGTGTAGACACCTTTCTAAAAATAAAAAGCAAAATTTGCAAAATAATAGATAAAAAAACTGTAGAAATAAATGAATATTAATGGTTGTTGTCAAGTTTTGGTAGTTCATTCATATTACGATCGAAGGTATTTTATTCATATTACGATCGAAACAAGTAGACACATATCCGCATAGAGACAGGAGTATAACACACACGCAAAATCTTTCAAAACGTTTTGAAGAAAATGGACTTCAATATATGTCTTCCAAGAAATAAAAGTCACAAATAGAAGTATTATAAAAAAATTAATTTCTGTAATTATTTCAAAAAATTTAAAATGCGACAAAATGCCCTTAAATTAATGTTATAATATTATATATACTACATATGAAATGGACCATAAAAATATGTAACCACCTAAATTTTAATTCTCAATTGTATTTTTACATTGATTATTCACAACTGTTCAGAGTTAGAGAAAGTGTATACCAGTGTCTAATTCTTGTTATACTGAATTTCAAATGTCTGTTTTCTTTAGAGCTTGACAGATTAATAGTATTCATAAGAATATCTTGTAACCGTTAATATAAGGATGACTGAAAGAGTAATTATTCAGGATGAAATGTTTTTGTAACATACCATATTATTGAATATTTTATTGCTCTAGATGTGACATTAGTGTATCTCTTTAGAATTTTCACATATGCTTTAACAAATTAAATAATTTCTAGAAATCGCAGGAGAGTAAAAAATTTCAGGTGAAAGTTATATTAATTTGGAACAACAAATTATCTACATATTGTAAAATATAAAAATAAAGGTAATATAGCAATGAAATTGAAGAAGTTAAGCAAATAACACTAAACTTCATAAAATTGTAACCGATTATATAAAAGTGGAAAAAATATAACTTGCATATTATATAACAATCGTATTCAAAATAATGAAATTTTTGTTCATTTAGTTCAATGGTATCGAATGAAAAATAGAGATTTCATTATATATTAAAAAGAAAATCAGAAGTTTATATAACAGAGAAAATAAAATAAATAACCATAAGTTTCATAGCGATAGTCAAAAAGTATTACAGAGATTGTAAAAAATGCGTGTGTGAAAATTTGGCACATAAGTATTTCAAAATTTTTGAAGTAATTGAGTATTTAAATTAAGAAAGATAGAACTTTTACCAAATACACACGTTATAAACTCGAAGAAAGAAATTTTCTTTTGAGAAAGCGATACTGCATTAATATATTCTATTAAAGAATAAATTCTTAGTCACTCACTACATTTCTGATCACAGTGTGACCAGTTCCCAAACGTCTAGAAAGAGAATATGAACCTCACCGTTTTTCCACATACTTCTTAGAAACCAAAAGATATGTATGAATAATGCTGTCGGTAATTTTCACATACATAGTTGTTCGTTATCATCTTCACAATCGTTCCCTTTTTCTCTTCCTGAACGCATATATCGATTCGGCAATATAAATGTATATTGCATGACACAAACTTTTCTTTCATCCAAAAGGAAAGACATAAAAGCTTGGTTTTCGTGACACCTAAAACAACTAGTGATTGTGAGCTAGTCAATAGAATAGTCTAATTCATTGACACTTGTAAAACTTGCAGAAAACATTTTTTTTATCATAATAAATTTAACCTCAGAGATGATTTTAACAACTTTTGAAATTTCTCATAAGTTTTTTCTTAAAAATATGGTGCACAATATTGTTCAGTGTTAAATAAAAATGTCTATTATTATGCATTAGAAATGTCCGTTATTATCCATTGGAGCATCAATAAATTTACTGATAAAATGGCTTATCTAATGTTTTCTTGCTAGGCATTGTACATTCTGTTTCTTAGAATCTACAGTTTTAGTAAAGGTATAATATGCAACATTGTAGAATCTAACAATTAGAATTTACAGTGTTCATGTACTTTAAAAACGAGAAGGATTTTGTTCAATAAAATTTTAAGATACTATAAAATTATATTGTAGAAAATAGTGAAAAATTTTCACCTTTTATTGAAATAGCTATTCGATAAAATTACATTAAATTTCATTACTAAAATAGTTTTACACTTTTTTAAATTTAATCAATACAATAGTCCCCATATTTAAACGCAAACAAGAAAATTTTTTAATTTAATGGTTTTGTTACACAAATATTTTTCGATTAGCTGAAAATAGTTAAATTTGTTCGTTTTAAAGCTAAAATTTTTTAATTCGTCAATTTTTGAATAAAAATTTTCTTAAAAATGTCAGTATACTATTTATTTTTGAAATTTTTAAAAATAATCAACAATTTTTATTCATAAACAAAAGATGATGCTTTCTATTTATATAAACAATATGTTATATTAAAATATAACAAAGAAAAATAAGATATTTGAATCTAGTATGGAATTGGTTTGACTTGTTGTTTCACTCAAGGGTCATTTTTTGCATAAGAGGGCTATAATTAGATTGGTACCTACAGTTTAAAGTGGATTCCAAACCACTACAAACATCCAGCCCAAGGTGCCATTCGAACCCACGAACTGTTAAACCGAAGACAAGAGAATCTGGTAAGGAAAATTGAATATAGATAATTCTATGAAACCTCAATATTCCTTATAAATATAAAAGCTTAAAAGTCTAGAATTATCTTCACTGACATGCAAATATATACATATACTATATTAATTAATATAAACCAAAATAAACACATATGAAAGATATTTCAAATAGGTATGCATTTTTAATTTTATGGAAATATAGTTAGAACAATAGAATTTCTAGATTTAATTTTTTGAAGGCATATTTAAGTAAACAAGGATTTAATAAATGAGCTGCAAAATTAATACAGATGGTACTTATATGTTGTTTTTTAAAACAATTTAAAGATTTTTCTAAACATTACATTGTTTTTATGTAAAAATTAATGTTTAAAAAAGTCTCAGAGGAATATGGATTTATTTACAAAATAATTTCTTCAAAAATATAAAAATTAACAACCACTTTCAATTGGTTGAAAAAAACGAGAATTTCATAACTTTGTTCATTTTCAATAGTTAATAATTTTAGCAGCAATATCATCTTCTACTAGTTAAAATCTCTGCCAATGATCTTTCAAAATAAGTTTCAAAGAACATATGAATAATTATTGCTTATTAAATATATATTTAATGTGCTTACAGCACTACTAAACTAGATTTTAACAAAAACAACTTCGAGCATTCATATTGTACCCATATCACTAAAATTTTATGGCAGAAATACTCAGCTAAGAAAACAATTATTTACTCTAGAAATTGGTCAAATTCCTATTAGTGTACTAAATACAGTCTTTTAGTAAGAAAAAAAATCAGATATATCTGATAAACTAACAAGAGACAAGCTTAGAGTTCATTTATGATCTCTTGAGATGCATTTTAGCCAAAAAGTTGGCAAGATAGTATTAGTAGGGAATGGCTGGAGCAACTCACAAAAGCAGCGATTAAACATCCATGCTACTCTAACAAACTCATCACTCGATATAGGCGAGTAAAGCGCCTCGGTAAGGTGCGGCCTTTCCAGCAGAGTAGGGAGATCCCTGGGTCCATTACTTTTGTAACATTTTTTATATTATTCATAGCTGAGAAGTCATTCAATTATCTCCGGCCTGATAGCTCTTCCTCTGAAGCCTGGTCTCCCATCTAATGCTTTCGACAAACTCCAGCGGTTAGGTTTTTCCTTGCTTTTAATTATGGATGCTGTTGACTCGCCTTAACACGTGTGGCAAAGAGATGGGAAGGAATTGGATTTCGTTGGTCAAGTAACTGGCGATTGGTGAAAGTGCCTTCCTTTGAGAATTGAGAGAGAAGAGGATATATATCTATATATACTTGCACAGAGAAATTGGTGGATTAATGTGAGAAGTACCCTCAGGTTGTGCAAAAGGAATTTAGAATGGAAAAGTTTCCAATGGACATAAATACTTAAACCTCTTTATCAAATAGTTAAGATTTCGAAGAAAGTGATTTTATTGAATTTACTAAAAATTAAATAAAATAGAAGGCTTATTTTTTATAAATAGAAATTGGGAGTTATGAGTAAAACGGATTTTAAGGGCTTTTTTTTTAACAAATTGAATTATTAAGTGATATTTATTTGTAAGTATATCATTCTTTAATAAGCCAATAACCAGATTTGGTAGTGATAAATAACTTATCTAGTCGTTGGTTATTCAATAATTGAAAATCGCGATGCTTCTTTGCAATTAGGGTATGTATACTTACTGAGTCTTACTTATGCTAAAGTAATTCGATGATAAATGCATAGGTATATCCTTGTTTTTTTTAATATTCGTATTTTTCACTTTAACCTTGTACTACATCGTAATCTATTGACGAAATGGCCAGGCATTCATTACAGACTCTATCAATTATTTATATTTTACGGCAAGAATTATTGTGCGACTTTAAGATACTTTTATAGAACTTTAAAAAATCCATTTCTTTCAATTTGCAAGAACCAGAAGAAGTAATTATCTCAGAATTTATTGCAACTGGATGATTTAATACAAGCACATTTCAACTGAATTTTTCACAACGTGTCGAAGAATCTCGCTTTTCCTATTTGAAGTACGTGTGAATGTTATTTTTTCTAATCATGGAATTTATACGATGTATTTTTTTTGCACCCAAATTAAAAAAAAATGGTTGTTAAATAACGAGAATATTATGAGAAACCATAATATAAATAAAAATGTAATTTCGTAATAATAGTTAATTTTACTTAGGGTCTTTTTCACAAGCCATTCAATACTTTGAAGAGTTTCTATATTAAAATAATCAATATATTTCAGAAACGAATGTAAAAATCTTTATCTATTTCAAGGAACACGGGATCAATAACTGCATGATTTTTTATATTTTAATGATAAACTAAGTAAATTTAATGCTTTTACAAATCAGATATTTATATTTCCTGTAACAAGAAAATAAATCCAATCAATGTACATATTTTTATCCATCTAAATTCTAATTATGCAATAAATCTAAAAGCAATGCTAAACACATGACAAGTTATATATTCAAAGCTAAATTCATTGCTAAATTTGAATGAAATATCATTTTATTAACTTGAGGCAGTAAAAAGAATGTATTTTCAATAAATTCCTACAAGGATGAAAAATGATAAACAAGGGTTAATGTAATAAATTGAATTACACTCTTATGCTACTATAGATCTTGTCCCAAATGAAGTAACTGTAAAGCGAGTGTGAATACATTTCGAAATTAAAGACGTTAGTTTTACAATGTGTCCTAAACATTAAGCTGGAAATGAATTTAGGAACGATGTGTACCAGAGAACATCATCATTTCAGAGAAATTGTGGCAAAAACTGATAATTATGTTGTCGAAACTTACCCTACTATAAAATTTGTTCGGGCAGACGCCGCAGAGAATAACATCTGGTGAAAAATGTAATAGATGTATCTACGAAAAGAAAGAATATTTCGTAACACTAATAAAAGTGCCGTTGCATCTTAGTCCTTGCACTCGGGTATGTAGATCATCAGTATCAAATACAAAACTGGATTCATTGCCTAAAATATAGCCCTTTAAGTAGACATTATCTGGCTTAATCATGAGCAACATTATCCTAAACGATATTGACTATGGTGATGCATCAAAACAACTCATTGTATTAGTGGTCGAAACTTGAGTCCAATCAAGTCTTACTTAATTGACTCCTAAGGGTGTCCTTTGATATTGTTGGATTATTATAAGTTTTGAAGTAGCATCAAATTATAAATAGATTAGTTACCGTGAGCTTATCTACTTCATTGATTGCTTGATCTTCTCATGCATTAGTGGACTGGAGACATTCAGAGACACTAGGATGACTGAATAAATTGTGATGATGAAGTGTTGAAAACTTTTTTATTTATGAGCTTTTTGATTTAATTCTGTGAAATTTGTATATCACTTTGATCAATAAATAGATCGATATTTTTCTTAAGCTAATCTTTCTTCGCTGCCAATGATTCAATTTTTTCTCGCTTTGAATTTGACATTGCTGGTTACACCAATCTTAGAGACGTTTGTAAGAGCATTTATTTTATTGAATAAAAGCTGCCAATGTTGTTGTATATAAATATTGATCTCTCTGGAGTCCTTTTAAATTTGATCCCCATGGTAGCTCATTGAAAAGTTTCATGGCTGCATAATACTTATTGAGAGCATTGGTTTCATCAGTACCACATTTATCAGATCACATTTTTATTTCAAGTACAATATTCGAGGTTAAATCCATTTTGGGTGCAAATATTTCTTTCAATAGATTGTATTTTTAGGAATTAAGTTTTTAAAACATAGCTTAAAGTGATCACTGTGAAAATAGTTGTCATTATTTAACAAATAATTAATTAATTGGAAAAGTTCTTTGTTATGTTTTAAAACAAAACGGTCAATGAAAGACCAAATAGTAATAAAACGTACTGTGATTTATACAGAACCTTTCGATCATTGAATAAGGACACTAAAGGAGTTAGACACTAGACTAAAATAAGGTAACTTAAAAGTAGAAACTTGTACTTAAGTTAATATTCATAGCATTAATTGAATAATAATACTGAAGGCGTGAAGCCTGATGAAAAAATGCATTCCCATATCTGGAAAATTGTGGGGTTGACACCAGACTGAGCCGAAAACCTTTGAATTGTATGCATGTTATTTGTTCCATAGGGTTCAATGTCCTTCCTCTAATGTAACATGGCACGGAGATGAGTGTGACAGCTCAATTATCTGTTTCATTATTTGATCATGGCTCAAACTAACAGGTGATTGCCTGTACTTATAGTAAAAAATACACCCGTAAATGAATCAGGATAATCTAATCTAATATATATAAAACCATCTTTTTGTTACATAAAACACAAATTCTTCACATTAACGCAAATTACTTATGATTACTCACTAATGTGAGTAAATTGCTTTGTATATTAAAATAATTATCGGCTTAACTCCAAAGTTACTTCCGTGAAAAAATAAAAATAAAATGGGTTAAAGAACTTAATATTTGCTATATTATCGTTTTTAAGTTAATGATTATGAGTGACTACTAAAAATTTTAAAAGTACTAATTTTATAAATATATGGAGTACAAAGTAAACCACAAGCGATTAAACATCTAGGTTTGGGTTTTACTTCCCATTGAAATAATTCTTCCTTAAAATATTAATTATATTTCAAGTTAAATAAAGTTATGAAGATTACCTCCCAATTATCAGCATCTAACTATTTCCGTGGCAATATTTTTTATTCCTAAAAGTAAAATGTCAAAGCTTAGAGACCTTATAATTTGAATATAATTTTATTGAGAAGGGTTACAGCAGCAGATGATTACAGAGGTCAGTTTAATACGAAATGGTTTGAACTGCGTGTCCCTCTAATGTGTCTCTTATGCAAGCCTGATTAATTAGTCTTTTAAGCATCGCAGGCAAATTTAAAGGCAGTTGAGCAAGTGCTATTTGCTAACGAGTTCGAATTTAATCTCTAGAGTGATTCTCACCCGAATATCGATTAGAATTAAATCCGAGTTTGGGTTTCATCACACTGATAACCTGATGAGAACATTATACTGGTAAGAGGAGCTGTTAATATAATGATTGTACTGACAACGTAATGCTCATCAATCCTAGGGAACATTATGACGAAATTATTTTCTCGATTTTCTCAAAGATACGAAAATACAGAGCTCATTGCCATTATTCATTTTCAGATCTGGAATTTAGCTGTAATAACCTTATTGAAATTGTGTCTTATATTTCATTACTACTTAGAAGTCCATGTATTTATTGCAATATAATACGATTAGGGTTACAATTGTAACATGACACTTACAATGCTGGAGATATCTGAGTTTATGTGAGTAATTAATTTATTGATATAAATAAAACATCAAAGTAATTAGACTTTCCAGAGAATTGTTCTTCTATTAGAACAGAAAATACTATCTTTCAAAAGTTCAGAATATTTTTGTTGATTAAATGATAAAGCCTTAATCATTGTAATATTATTAAAGACATCCTTCATAAATCTAAACTGTGCAAAAATTCTTATTAGCAAAATTTTATTGTGTGTGATTCATATTAGTGATTCCCAGAATGTATTCTAAAATATTTCTTTATATTTAAGTAAAGTATTTTAAGATTACTTTCCTCTTTATTTGAATAAATTTTAAAATTGATAAAATAATTTCAATATTTTATGGAAGTAAATTTAACGTTGGTTATATAAAATATTTGAAAAAGTTTTTTAAATCAAACGCTGGTATATTGTACGATGTATATCGTCAAGATTTCTTAAATTTTTTCTATAAAAAATATATTACATTTTTCTTTATATTATGAATTTTTTATCTAAAAAATTTAACTTTTCTGAATTTACACTTTTAAATAATTTATTAAAATTTTATTGCAACATATTTTTAAATAGTTCATTATAATTGAATATGAGAAAATGAAATGCATATTTTCCAAGTTATGGGCATTTAGTTTTTTAAATTACTAATTGCATCTTCTCTATTAATTAAACTAAATGTCATACAAAAAGGTCTGTGATAATAAATTCGTAAAATTTGATATTACCAAAAAGTGGGAAATCGTTTTAAAAATATTTACTGAAAAAATTCTCTTAAAATAAAAATATATTTGAATTAGAAGATTAGATCTTAATCTAGATTTCTCGAATCTCAAAAGCTTCTCCTATTCCGTGGATTATTTTAATCTATTCTGGATTGAAAATAATATTTATTCAGTTCTAAATATTTTTAATAATATAATTTTACAATTGCTTCAAACTGAAAAAATATTATATTTTATGAATTAGAGGACAAATTAGTGCAAACATGAGGGCACAGAAGTCTATAACAATGCTATAAGGTTTTCATATGCTAATAAGGTTGCTTTAAATTAATTTAAATGTTTAGCTTCAAATTACATTTATTCGCGTGTGTGAGAGAGAGATTCTTTTTTTAGAAATAGTTAGTTTCAATGAAACCATTCTTAATAAACTTATGAATTAAAACATTTAATAACTTATCGTTTGGGAAATTCTGAATTAAGAAAAAAGGAACTTTCTCTCTCTCCCTGATTCACACACATGTTTTCTAATCTCTAATTTTCCATGACATGATTCAGAAATTTCAATTATTTATGAATATAAGTGCCCCAAATCTTTGTTTTTAAAGGTGAATTATAAAATGTAATTTAATATAAATAATGTAAATGCAATAACAGTTAGTTTAATACAAAAAGAACACTTATTTCTCCTTTAAGGAAAATGCCTCCAAGGGAAACAATTTTCATTTACTTTTTTTTTTTAAATATTTTACACTTCTTTTTGGAATACTATAGTAATTTTATACTAGATGTATTTTTCTAACTTGAATTCCTTAAAATAAGGCTTTTGTCCCCTAAAACTGTGACAGGTAAATCTCGAGACATGAATTTTTAAAATTTAGTCTTGGAGCAGTAACAGCTTTTACAAGTCAATTTTATCGAAGCTTCATAACGATTTATTCTTATGAATTTATGCATATAATATCATTGGTTTGAAAACTTGAAGCTTCTTCAATATATTTCTTTGAAAAATATTCACTTTTTATATGAATATAAATCATGTTTATATAAAATATAAAATTTTTGATAGCTTTTACATTGAAAGTATGCAAGTTACCTGTATAAAAATGAAAATGAATATGATATTGTAATAAGGATTTTTATTCAATTAACGAAATTCTGTAAGCGAAAAGAGTACAATTAAGTTTTAATTAAAATATATTTATATTATTAGCTTTTGAATTAAAAGTATAGACTACACAATTTATTTTGTAAATTATTTTAATTAATTAAAATCACAATCATTTGCTTTCTTGAACTATATTGAAATCACAAAAGAAACTTTTATTGAATTATTTTAGGAAGAAATGGATAATTAGAGAATATATGTATATATACATTCTTTAGTTCTACATAATATTATCAAAACACTTTGTAAAAAAATAATTAAAGCTTGTCAAAAACAAAGAAAATTTATAATGAGAATGAATACTACAACTAAAGTTGCAATTTAAAAAAATGTTATTGAGAAAATACAAAAGAGAAAATATAACAGAAGTATTTTTTAAATAATTTAAGCTAAAAATATAAGAGCTATTTTAGCTTTCTTAAAAATTTAATGCATTCAGTGAAATATTGCAATCATTATTTTTAATAAGAAAGTTTCTAGACAACTTCATGATATTTATTATTTACTTTTGAACGCAATTTTTGCAGTCATTTATAGCGATATTAATTATTAAAGACCAACTTACTTTGAAAAGAAACCAATTTAAACTTTAAATTTATGAGATAAAAGTCAAAAGCCAAGTGATAAAATAAAGGATTTAATATTTAAAAAAATTTATTTAAAATTGAAAGATAATTAATTTCCAAAACTATCTTTTAGTAAAGACCATTAGATTTATGACACCCACATTTGATTCAGCACAAATGATTCATGACAATATTAAGATTTTTACTGTAAGCCAATATTAATATTTAACTTTTTCGTGTCTTTATTTAATGATTTTGTGTTGATTCTTGATTAAAAATTTTTTTAAAGAGTACCTGACATTTTTTAAAAGTAATAAAGTATCTGGAAATTTTTAAAGGTAATTTCTTAACTTAAAAAAGAAAGATATTGCATAAAACACGTATACATATAAATCGCTTGGTGTAATGATATTCGTATCTGCTAATTTTTATGTTTCCTAGCTTCTACATTTTGTGATTACGGTAAAAATAAGAATCACTTGAATTAAGTAATCTTAAATCTTTCCTCTAGTGAAATATAGAAGTTTAACAGAGAAAAACACACCTCTAATGGTGCCAAACTCATTTCGAAGATATTGATACTAAAAAAGTAAGTAATAGCAATTAACTACTTAAAAGAGTGTGGTGCAATCGTTATCCGATTAAATTTGATTAAATATTTAAAATAATATTTCAAAGTTGTTTAAACTTTTCTGTCACACTTATTATTCCACAAAAAATGACACTAATAAGTGTGTTGACACTTATTATTCCAGAAAAAATAATTTATTATGCTTTACTATTAGATATTTATTTGAATATGAGATTACATTTTATATTCATTTAAGAAAATTTCATAATATATGAAAATATTCTATTACTAATATTAAATATATATATTACTGAGAATGACCGAAATTGGAAAATATCGACATTTACCGGTAAATATCAACATATACAATATACATCGTTGAAAAACTAAATATTTGATTATATTCTCGTACATAAGAATAGTCACTGGAGTATCGACAGTCACGGAATAGATGAGAAAAGAAGCCGCTGTCAAATAAGAGAAGAATATGTTGCTATACCGTTTTTTCTGTTGCAATTGAAATTGGATGGCATGTATTTGTTATATTCTGGAACATTGCTGTTTGTCCATTTTATGCAGGGTTTGATGGTGTAACGTTTTCTTAAATTTTATTTTATTTTCCAATATTTTAACTCATTGAATGGGTACTACTATGACTTGTGATTTTTTTGAAAAGTTAAATGCATTATTGGCGCTTAAACAAGAAGAAATTAGTTTTTATTTTTCCTAAATATAGTACTCTAAAATATTTTCTGAAGTAATTTCTGCTAAAACTATGTGCTTTGATGTGTTGGTATTGGTCTTTAAAACATTTTTACATTTTAAAAATTAGTCGAGAAGAGAAATTAAAAACCAGTAGAAAAAATATTTTATTTTATGTTACGAATGAGGAATTACTTTGTATATTAATTTATAAAATCACATTCCCTAATGAATTATAGATGATGAGCACGCATAATAAAACTGTTACATATGAAGTTGCACATTTGTATTCAAATTTATATAAGCAATGTAAATTATAACAATGCACCTAAAAAAGGTTATGCTTTGAAAACAATGATCAGTTATGAGCTAAATTCTAAAGATCATGATGATCTAATAAACTTACAATCAACTAAGATGGCCAATACAAGTTCTTTATGTTATATCAAGATAAAAACTAATGAGAATGATCAAAGAATGTTTGAGCATTACTTTAATATTTTGTTTAAATGTTGATGTTTGTGGGTCTCAGAAATGCATTACAAATTACGATTAAAAATATTTACTGGTTAAATTTATATTTGAAATTTTAATGTTTAGCCCAATACTACTACTATCATCATAAAGAAGGTAAGTAACCCATCGAGCTTCCTTTCTCCTCAAGGCTCTAAAGAGTTATACATACAATAAAACCAATCCCAGGCTGCCCATTAAATCTACCTCTTATTTAAATGTCCTGAAGCAACGCAATGAAAATTCTATTGCAGAAGGACAAATTCATCTCCTCCCTATCATTGGTCACTTTTTTCAGCACAAGAGGCGAACAAATTATGTCACCCTTCTTTTGTTTTCTATCCTGAAATGCAGAGAAGGAACTGCGTATTTTTCATATATTCACTATTTGTGCATGGTGGATATCGATATTTGGAGGTATTTATCAGAAAAAAGGATGTTTAGCAAGTATTTCGTAATAATACCAAACGAGATGGTGACTTTTATATTTACCGGTAAATATCGACATTTTCCAGATTTCTATCTTTCCCAATAACACATGTATACGTATAATACTAGATGGATATGTATGGACAAAAACCCATAAAAATTCGTTATAAAAAATATGCACGTAATTCATCTGTCATTATGAACAAAAAGATCATTTTCATAAACATTAAATATAAATGAAAATTGTTTTCATAAATTTTTTATACATATGCTCTATCATAAATTATTGAAATAAGGGTAACAATAAAGTACGTAATCGCAATTTTTTTTTTATTAAAACCTTTTAACTTAAAATAACAATAAATCAATATATTTTGATATTATTTTAGTAAACTCATGTTGACACAGCTTGTAGCTGACAACAAATTTACTAAAATTTACACAAAGGATTTCACGATCTTCTTAACTTTACATTCAATGACGAATTTAAATTTTTATTGACAACAAAAATAATTTATATATTTGAATTAGCGAACTTAAAAACTGGAAATTTCCCATATTCTGATATTTCAATTTTATTATTTCTTACATCTTTTCAAAACTATTAGGCCCGGTGTAACAAATTGCAATAATTAGCCATATCAAGAACATATCAAGCTGTAAATAGCTCTAAATTTACAGAAATATGGATTTCAAATTGAACTTGAACTTCCCAATGTGATTGAATTTTGAAGTGGATGCAAATCGCAAAAACTATTACTATCATTAATGAGAAGCTAATTGTTTCTTCCACGAAACTTAGCCCACAATGTGCATGCTTTTTTAGGGTTCAGTTGCATAGGATAAAAGAGATTTTCAGGAAACGTCCAGCACTTCAGTACTTGTGAATTACTTTATGAGTGACATATTTTATGCTTTAATTCATTCGTCTTGATCTATGACGTCAATAATAGTCTTACCAATGAAGCAATTGTGATGTTTAGAGTATCAAGAGTCTAAGTGTATATATTATATATACATATACTTAAACATAAATAATTATATATATTTAAAAAAAGTATTCTTCTCTACTACAATTTGCAATATTTCTATAAACGTTAATCATTTTTGATGAAATTATATCAAGATCGATAAATTGAATTTATTGAAATTGAGTGAATGAAAGCCAGTAGTAATAGATTAGGGCATTTAGATAATTCTGAATTACTTTTAAGTCCTTAAAGCATTTTTTTAAATTGAAAAATAAAACTTATTTATCTTTTAGTTTTGCTTTTTAAATTTTTTAAGTTGTATATTTACAATATTTTCTATTTATAGAAAGTATCTTCTTAAAAATATGTCTTTTTCTCCTCAGTTTTCATTATAAATCTTACATTTTTTTTCTTCAAGTTATTTAAATACTTAAAATCTGAATATAAAATATAAAAATTTAAAAGTTGAGAACAAAAGGAGAATATAATTAATTCATTCTTGTTGATTTAAATTGGAAATTTAAAGAATTTATATTTTTCAAAATTCATAACTTTAAATATTTTTTTAAACTTAAATAATCGGATGTAAGAGACTTCTTAAAATTATCTAATAAATAAATAATGAAAATTTTATGCCAAGGTATCCATCTTTAAAAAGCTATTTTCAAATTTTTTTTTTTTACGAAAGCACTGTATGTATTATATTTCCCTATATGTTATTGTTTTAGTTTTGATGTAGAAGTAACATGTAATAAGTAATATAATATTAAGTAAATATCATAAAAAGGCATTTCGAGGAAGAAAATGTATACTTTTTTTATATTTGAATAACATTTATACAAACGAGTATAATACTGCAAGTTGAATGAAAAGATACTACTACCTGCTGAGGTTGTGTACCAACACCAATATACAAATCATATATTAATTGAAATTCTAAAATTGAAAGCGAGAGAGAGAGATAAAAGTTTTTAATATAATACTTTAATTCTAGTTCTTAATTTATATATTCTGTATCACTTCATGGCGGAACCATGCTTACTTACTATTGAACACAATAGATATTAAATTTCTACCAGGTTTTCTCCTTTGCACCATAGATCCCATTATCTATGAAAATTTCTTTCAGAAAAAGAAATACATTTGAGATGTGTAAATATCTTGTAAGCGGTTTTCAGCTATTAAGCTATTCGTATTGAACGTCAAATGTATAAATTCAACTTATAATTACCTCCTAATACCTGTGTAATTTAATATCTGTGTAACCCAATCGAGCATGTTTGCTATTCTCTAGAACGAAGTGTAGCTGCTTTTAATCCCCCTCCTAATACCTTAGCCACGCTTGCAACTGCTTTGGAGGAGCAATGGCTCGCACTTTCTACACAATTAATAGACCACAAAATTGAGAGCATCACACATCGCTGCATGTGCTGCATTGCTTCTCGGGCGGATCATACCCCATATTAAAGATACTTTTCCTTACTAAACTTACGCCCTAATTTGTTCATTGTATACATATGCAAATTTTTATAGCACCATAACTGTCTAGTGGTTTCTTTTTATGCTATTTGGTATTTTCCTATGTGTTTTATTATGTATATAAGTTTCATTAAATTCCACGCATAACTTTTTGCTTTATCATCAATTGGTTTTTCATTAATTTATGATTACCAGTGTACGTATAAAATAATTTTCTAACTGTTGCTACGTTATTAAATAAAGTGAATATTACATTGATGAATGTATAAATCGATTTAACAATTGACAATCAGTCTATATCAGAATGTAATATTTTTTGTAATACATATAGTATTTGCAAAAATGATTTTAGAATAGGAAAAAAAAAAAAAAAAAAAAAAAAATTAGAAATACGAATCAATTTATCAAAACATAAGCAAAAAACCCCACATTTTTCGTTCATATTTTCAAAATCAACAACTGAAACTTAAAAGGATCGTTTGTTTTCGTTAATTTTTCTTTCTTTCTCTCTTTATTTTTTTTTGCTGCAGACTTCGGAGATGAAAGAAAGGAGTATAATAAATGAAATTTGTTTATATAAGAAACAAGATATTGTAACAATAATTTACATACATACCAATTTTAATATTATTATGATTAAAAAATTTTTTTAAAAATTCGAAAAGCTCATGAAAAGTTTGCTTATACTTAGAAAATATGACATTATTCTCATCCAAAAAAGTTAGTAAAGCTTTAAGAACTTTTCCCTGTAGTGCTGCTATCTAGTGGCCAATTTTGAAATCATTCGTATTTATGAACAAAATAAATTGGGTAGTGTTGTAAAATTTATTTTATAATAAAATGCATGCATAAAGCTGTAATAAAGAATAAAATTTATATACAAAGTAGTAAAAAAGAATAAAATTTTATGTGAAAGATCAAAATTTATACAAATAAATTTTGATAATTTTGTTTTTATGTAAAATGTTATTCCTTGAAAAATTTTTATAATTAACAAATAATTATTGCATAAAATATTATTTGAATATTTACATTAATATCACATAAATAATTACTAAAGAGTTTCAAATAGCCAACAGTTATGGAAGATGAGGGTTAATGAATTATATATGATATAAGTGATAAGTGGAGTATATATATATATATATATATATATATATATATATATATATATATATATATATATATATTGTAATATCACATGTGGTATGTATATCAATTACTTTGCTTATCATTAATTTTTTTCGACAGAATTATTCTTTCCTGTATTAAAGAGCGTAAAATTCTGTTTAAATAACACAAACAAAATATACGATTGACTTCACTTTCTGTGATATATATAGAATCATAATTTATGTTATCAGTAGATTATACTGAAATCATCATCATCATTGTAATGAAAAAACTCATTATTAAATAGTGTATTCCTATTTAACGTGTGAAAACCATTTATAAAATTAAAACCCTTGATGTATAAGAGACACAACAGGTACAACTTCTTTTACTTTTAGTCTACATGTTTATTTTCTAATGTAAAAAAAAAGAAAGAAATTTGAAAAATAAGACTTTCAACTAAGGGAATTCTGACAATTCTTAGTGTCAAGGTACAAAAGTACTTTTAAGTCCGCTAGTAACATGAAATTATTATAATTTGAATATTTTTGGGGGAAGTGAAAGAACCAGTAAGAAGTTAATATGCCACAAGTGAAAAGTTCAAAAAGATAATTACTGTTTCTAGGATTAATTAATTTCATTATGGAAAAATCTCAAACTCGTTTTTTCATTTCTCAAATGTTTTAAAAACATTTATAAATTTTGTTCCTTATCAATCAAATTTTGTTGCTAGCTTCAAGTCTGGAATAATTAAAAAGAAAATTCTCTCCAATATTTAGATATCTCCCCAAAAATTTAATTTTTAAAGTGAACAATAATTTTTAAAAAAAAAACTTAGAAATCAGTGACTAAAAATAACTGAAATTGAAACTAAAATTTTTTATTTAAATCAAAAGAATTTGAAATAGTCAAAACTGAAGCTTTATTTTTGCGAATATTTTATAAATTATGGTCTTTGAATTGAACCCTTAGTAATTTTATTTGATTAATGTGTCTATAAAATATAACCTCACAGCATATTTATAAAATAAAATACAAACAAATAAATTTTTTATTTATGATAAAAATACAGATAAAACTTAGCAAATCTCTAACAATAAAATTAATTGGATATAAAGTAAATTAATTATTTTATTTGTCACTATTGTATTAATTGTTATTATGTAAAATTAATTGTATTTTCATGAAATTAATATATAAACTCATTAATATTTTCCAGCATCAAATTCTGCCGCAGCTTGTCCTTCCTTGGACCTTGCACCATTAAAACTGACCAACCAGCCAGCATCAAATTAACTCACAGAAAATTATTTTGAAAAACATTTTACAATAATGTGAAAAAATAGCTCATTCAGTAGTAAGTTCTTGAATGTAGGAGGTAATTATACTCCTTATACGATTTAAACTTTTCTTATCCACATCAAATTTTCAGTAAAGTTTCTATGCTTTTTTTTAAAAATTAATTATATTTTGTTGATTTACAACTGATAGTAAAATAACTAACAACAAAAGAATATATAAATAATTTTAATTAAATGCGCCACATAAATAAAGCAGTTTCTTTAATAATTAAATTAATTATGGGAAAATTTTATTTATGAAAGAAAAGCTGATAATTTATTATTATAATTTGTTAATAAAACAGTATTTGTCCTAAAAACAAATAATGCTTCATACAATTTAAATTATCATAAATATACGTAAAATGTTTAAAAATTTCCTATGTTCATTCATTATTAAAAATATCTAAGCTCTATTTCAGTAAAATATAATAAATAATTCGTGATAAAATATTAATGATTTGTCATAACCAACTCATTATCAAGCAAATTTGATCTTTAAAAGAAGAATTCTTAACAATCTTTGGTTTCAATTTAAATTTTTTATAACAACTTGATCATCTATTTCAAAAGATTAATTTAAATTTTTTATAATAGTAAAGATTTATAAAAACTTTTAAGCATATCCATTTAAAGTAATTATGGAGTAATTAAATAACATTTTTAAAAACTATGTATATAAAATATTTTAAAATATTAAATTACTTCAAAATTATACAACTTATCTATGCAAAAAAGAAATTAGGTCAAAATTGTGCTCATGATATTTAAACTTATTTGCTCCTGTTTCTATAAATACGTGAAGAGAAAAATAAAATATCTTCAATTCTTTAAATACGAATTCTATCCGTGTGTAAGTTTTTACTGGGTTCATCAAATCTGAGTAAATAATTTTATATTATTCATGAATTACATAAAGGCTGTTTTTAAATTAGTAAATCTAATAAAATCAAACTGATTTAATGAGGAAAACTAAAATGAAAATTCATGCAAAATTGGAATCTAATAAACACTCACACTTAAAACATTTTCTGTCCTTTTACATTTAAAATAATATTTCTTAAACTATATTAATCAAATATTGCTTATAAATGTTCCTTTTTCCTTTTCTTATAGTATTTATTTAATTTCAATATAAAGCTTTAAGAAATCAAATATGTAGCTAACATATTTATCTATAAGGATTCCTGAAAAACAAAATTTCATTTTAATAATAAAATTTTAAATAGTATTTAATTCTTGCCAAACAGAAGAAAAATTTTTGAAATTAAGAATAATTAAAAAAAAATTTTCTTTATAAGATGTTTGAGAATTTAGCTTTTATACTATAAAAACTCAGTATAGCACGTACTGAACTCAGTGGCTCGACAGCCCATTGGGGGCTATATAATGTCCATATCTGTTTTCATAACCGTATCTGGGGCGAAAAGCATATGTCTCGGTTAGGGGTCAGCTTATCGCTAAACTCCCAGTACAGGTCCATCAAAAAACTAATCTTTTCCAGGCTATAGGTTTTATCTAACTTAGTAATCTAAATTTTATATGAACACAGAAATTTCAACTTCAGTCCCATTAAAAAATTTTTATGAAGGTGATAAGATCAGGGAGTTATGTAAATTTTCGATGATTTCCACCAAATCTTCTCAGTTATACTATTCTCTTTCTATATTTTTAGAATTTTTTCTTTTACATTAATCCATAAATAGATTTGATGTTCAGAAATCAGGAGGTTTATTTTTATTAAGTAAATTTGCAGTAGTTGTTTTGATCTGATGTTATTTCAAATCTTATTAATAGCTTAAAAAGAGTAATTTTATGTTTTTAAAATACCGAATTTATTATTTGCAAAATTTCCATGAAATCCGCCGACCACGTAGATGGAATGTTAATAGATAGTTTGTGTATTAACAAAAAGACAATAATATCTGAACTTAATTTCCCTATATGACCATTATTTAAAAGAAAATTTTCTAATTATTGATTTTGTGTATGTTCCCATAGAGTTGAAATTGTTAGGAGCAAATGTGTAACGTGAACATAATCTGATAGGATTGTCAAATTAAAATTTTTTACAATCTAATTTATAGACTGTGCTCACACATATCTTTTACAGGATATAACTCATGAATTTTCTAAAGTCAAATATAGAGAAAATGCAGTTTTCTCTCATTTGCAGGATTTATTGAACCTTATTTATAGATAAGATAGGTATGATATTTATGTAAGGAGAATCTTATTCTTCATTTATTGGATGGATTAGGCTTAATGAATTTTGCCGTATTTTCTCTTCATTTGAGTACAGAATAATCTTTAGAGAAATTCTTTTTAATTTCTTTCACTTCTTTATGTAAACATTTTTATTTTATTTACTTCTGTATGTGCTCTGTTTTGTAATTTGTAATAACATTATATAATCTTTGTTTGAATAAGACATTTACTTAATCCTAAAAATTTCATTTGTAATTCTAAAAGACTTTTCTATTTCAGAGTCAAAATTCTTTAAAAACAATATCAATCATACTGTCTATGGGCTCCAGTGTTTATTACTTAAAAATTACAAATTTTACAAGTACTTATACAAATTTAGAGTATTTGACTGAAAAATGTACTGCAATTTTTTAATGTTTAGTAGTAAAATAATTATGTTCGTAACGGCAATATTTGTATTCTTTTTAGTTTATAAGGATTTTTTCTTTGAAAAATATTGAGAGAAGTGATTTGTTTTTTACGGATTTCTGAAAGAAATATAGCTATGTGTACAAACATCATAGTAAATCTCAATGTTCGAATGCTGATTGTAAATATCGAGTCACATGTAAGTATAATGATTATAAAATTTTATGTAAGTAAAGTTTAATTAAATATTGTAAAATTTGTTAAACGAATGAATCATTCTTTTCCCCTTTCTGTGAATTTAATTCATAGTTTTTTTTAAACAATTTTATTAAGGTTATTGCGATAATGGTCAAATTTAAGTTAAATTACTTGTAGCAACCAATAAGATTTTATAAAATTACAAGTCTATACGAAACTTAGTGTTAAGGAAATTGTAGAGAGAAATCTAACTGTTTGAGGTAACTACAAGTAGAGTTTTCTATGTTCAATACCATGGAAAAAATATTAACTTCTTTACTGGAAAAATTTGCACTTTAAGTCAGTGTCTAAAGCATAATCTCTAAGCAACTAAGAAAACTAATTTAAATTTTTCGAAATCTTAATCTTTTTTTTACATGATATAATTAGTTAATGATTTCACGTCTATGAGGTAAAATTTCATCTTTTATTATTATATTTATATATTAACTGAATAAATCCCTAAAAGCAGAACTTGAGATCAAAAAATGACACCGCATCTATGTAAATTGATTCAGGGTAAAGAATTGTAAACGGTCTATAATGAAGATTGTTTAGTTCATAGTTCACAAAAAAATAATAAAAAAAATTATAAAAACAATTTCGTAAATCAGTATTTTTAAATAATTCAACGCCTTGAAAAATGATGCACATGTTGTTAATCAGAGATGATATATATACATACAATGCAAACACATATTTAGACCTTCCCAACAGTAACCACATGTCTAGACAATTCGAAATATCACGATTCAACAATTCTTTAAATTAAACATATTTTACTTGTCTCTTTCTCTGAAGTATTTTTATAGCGTCTACAATATCTCCGCGAAAAATAATTGTCATTAAATTGTCGCGAAATGAAAATTCTTTACTAAAATTTGTGTGTTGTCCTAGAAATTTATGTTTATCTCATCTAAACACAATATAATTTCATAACATTAAAAATTGCAACTATTACAAATTAAATAAACATAATTGAACATATTATGTTCTCTGAATTAGAACGCTAAAAGAATAATGCATTAGATGATATTATAGAACTAGATATTATTAATAGCTAGAGATAAGACACTCGATTTTGCGAATCCACCGTTGATTACCTTAAGACTTAAACTTTTTTGATGGTTTTTCCTTTAATTGCAATCTTTCGAATCTTAGTTATAGAAACATTAAAAAAATTTATGTTTCAATATTTTGACAAGAATGAATTTATAGATATTAAACAAAGATTATATGTAAATGGATACTTTATGCGAAAAGATACATGCAGCAAGACAATGTTTTATTAATATCTTTTAAAATTTGTTAATAATATATTCTTGCATATCCTTGAAAGACTGAGATAACAAATCTTAAATTGCCTTGATTATTTTGTTACCTCTAATATGAATATATGATGTTAAATTAAAGTTTTTGTGTATACTGCTAGACGCTAAGAATACAATACTACGATTAAGGGAAATTTTCCTCGTAATTGTATCTTGATAAATTTTGAAAGTGATCTTTCATTTCAACTCAAGCAAAGTTAATTTTTGCTTCCTTATCACAGGATGAGACCTCAGGATTATTCCAGGTTGTTTATTTTGTGATATGTGAATGCGAATGTGTGTGTGATGTGTTCATGACTTAAAAAAAAAAAAAAAAAAAAAAAAAAAAAAAACCGCGAAAAGCGAAACATTGAAGATATTAAAAATATATGATATGAATTTCCAGCCATTAGTTAAGCTCTCTCAAAAAACATTTACTATAGGATTAGAATCCAGATTAATGTAAAAGTAAACCAAAAAACTGATGAAAAATTAATCATGAAGAAGTATAAGTATATGAAAATAAATATTCTATACACGTGAAAAATTTTATTCAAAAATAAAAGGAATACAAGGAAGAGTGATTTAATTCATAAAATTAGGTTTACTTATTATTTAAGAGTATCTGAATATATTCACTTTTTTATTTTATATTAACATCACATAATTTCTCTATTTATAAAACTGAAAGGAATAAGTATAAATATAAATAATAGATATATTTATAGTTACTTATTACTTTCGGTTTAGTATAAAAACTAGAAATCCATAATACGCTGGTTACTAAAAATAAGTAGCTCTTTTCATTCACACAAGACTACGGTACATTATTTTTTAATAATATAGATATTTTGTAATAAGAAATTATTCAAATATGCATAGCGTTATTAACGAATACAAAATATTAGTAACGGTTATTGTTATCATAGTAATAATTCACTTTTACATATATTATTAATAAATTATATTTTATTATTTGTAAACTATATTTTAAACAAAAGGTGCTTTTAAATTTGAATCAGAATTTTTTAAAACTTTACCATTTTTGAAAAATATTGTTATTGAATTTAAAACGTAATTCACAATATTTTTGAAGCTGTCGTAAAACTTCACTTTATATTAGGTTTGGGAAAAAGAAATCCATTATTTTCAAGTGAACTTTTTGTAACTTCTTTCAGGTTCGCTTTGTAAAAAGGTTTAAAACAGTTTTCATGTAGATTTTTAGGTCTTGTGCGAAGCTACGACTGCTGACATGCTGTCAAGTTTCATAATTTTTGATATTTTATAGACATTCTCAACGTTGTTGTATCCATGCGAGGTGCATCTTTAGCATCCAAATACCCAAACGGAATCGACGAAACCAAAATTGTGCGTAACTGGTTGTTACAGTCATATATAGGACGATAAAAACCTTTCACAATTTTAGCCACCTGGTTAGCATTTTCGCCATTATAAAAGAAAAACTAAAATGTATCGAATTTTCTGTTTGTTGTCATCTATTTTTAAAATCTTGTACTCATAACTGAATTAATCAAACAAAAAACCGCAAGAGAATATTTTAGTGTCAAATGTCACCTTTCCAAAGAGCATAAATTTGAAATTGTTTGATAGATATTTCACGAGATAGCGATCAATACAGACGTCTACCGAAAAAATAATGGATAACTTTATCCCCAACCTAATATATATATATAACCAGATGTTATATTGCTTACTAGTACGAGAAGGTACTACACCAATATAGATATGTCTTTTTATATGTTGCTGTTTGTTTAATATTTATGTAGTAATAAAAGTGAGTGTTAATTTTAAAACTGTGTTTAAATTAATGATCCATTGACACTACAAATTGATGGGGGTCTGGCCGGGATGGAAATATTTATGCAATTGTAAATATCTGTAGTGAAATTACCTGAATTAATAGCAACTGTGACTGAGTTGATATACCAGTGGAGTAAATTTACCCGTGAAAAAGTCTACATTCTCTGCTTACCTGCAGCTACTGAGGTAAAATACTATTTTCTGTTTCATTGTGATTCTTTGTTCCGTTTTTAGAAAAATGAGTAATTTTCTGAATAATATAAAGAAATAAGAGCTTAGAATTATAGCAGAAGAATTAAGCTTAAATGTTTCAGCGGATGCTCAAGTTATAGAGATTAAAAGTTTAATTGAAAGTTCGGATATTTTAATTGTGAAAATTATGGTTAAGTTGATCATAGAGGATCAAAAGAATGAAATATTTGCTGAACAAACTGAAATCGAGTTGGATATAATAAATTTAGCTCAAATTGAAAGTGAAATTGAGCTACAAACCTTAAGGCTGCGAGCAGTCAGTGAAAATGCGAATTTAGCAGAGAACAATTTTGAATCAGCGTCGGAGAAAGTTTGATAAAAACCGTTAAAACTCTCACCATATCTGTGCCCGAAAGAAGCTCTGCATTTGTTTTTACAGTCCCTTGATAAAGCTTTTAGAACGGAAAACGCCCCATTTAAATTAAAATCGGAAACTTTGATTAAATCATCGGGTGATAAATGTAATAAAGTTTTACTTTATGCTACCGAATCAGATATTTCTAATAATGATGAATTAAAAGCTTTAATTTCAAAACAGTTTCAACCTACACCGCGGGAATATTTACGTAATTTTAAAAATGCACAGAAATATCAGTAGAATCCATGTATCGTTTCACGGCTTAGCACGACTTATGATTATTATTGCAGATTAAGAGAAGTTAATGATTTTAAAAAATTTTGTGTTCTTATGGTCTCCTATAAATTGTATGAAACTCTTGATTTTTAAACTAGGGAACATATTAGCATTCGTGAAAGTCAAAACTGGTTCACCCCGAATGAATTAGGAAGGAAATACGATTCATATTTTTCGTCTAAAGCAAAACCAGAAGTGGAACAGCTCGTGAATCGAAACCATTGAGAAAAGGTCTAGTTTTTATAAAAATTAAATCAAAAGAGAAGAAATATGTAACTCTGTATATCAAAACACTAAATCCGAACGATGTTGATGCATTTATCACGTTTGTTTAGTTATGTTTGTGGGGAAAAGGGTGAGAGAGAGAGAGAGAGAGAAAATTTTCACTATTCCTGTGATTGTCCATTTCGTTTAGATAAAAATGAAAATTTAAAAAATAGTCAAAAGGAAGCCGTATCGGGAGTGAAAACAAAATCAGGTAACGTAAAAAATCAATTAAAATACACTTCTGGCCATTAAAATTGCTACACCAGGAACAAATATAGATAACAAAATGATATTTATTGGACAAATATATTATACTAGAAATAACAAGTGATTAAATTTTCAAAAAATTTGGTTGGATAGATCCTGAGAAATCAGTACCCAGAACAACAACCTCTGGAGGTAATAACAGCAGTTATACGCCTGGGCATTGAGTCAAACAGACATTGGACTGCATGTACAGGTACAGAGGCCCATGCAGCTTCAACACGATGCCACAGTTCATCAACCGTAGTGACTGGCGTTTCGTGACGAGCCAGTCGTGCTCCCAGGTTCATCGTTGATCACACCATTGAAGACGCTCTTGTCTATGACGCAGCATTAAGTGAAGCCGCAGCCATGGTCTCCGAGCTGAGAGTCCATGTTGCTGCAAACGTCGTCGAACTGTTCGTGCTGACACTTGTTGTCTTCCAAACGACCCCGTTTCTTGACTCACGGCTCGTGACGTGGTTGCACGATCCATTACGGCCATGCGGATAATATGCCTGTCTTCTCAGCTGCTAGTGATAGGTGGCCGTTGAGATCCCGCATGGCGTTCCGTATTACCGTCCTGAACCCATCGATTCCATATTCTGCTAACAGTCATTGGATCTCGACTGACGCGAGCAGCAATACTGATATAAGATAAAAACGCAATCCCGGTACGCTACAATTCGACCTTTATCAAAATCAGAAAGTCCGAAAATTTCCTCATTTAAACACAATGTAGGTGTCTCTACTGGAGCCTGCTTTGTCTAAATGCGCTGAAAAGCTAATCATTTGCATATTACAGCTTCTTCTTTCTTTCGTATAAATTTCACGTCTGTAGCATGTCGCCTTCTTCGTGTGGCAATTTTAATGGCCAGTAGTGTATATTGACTTATTAATTGAAGGCGAAAAAATAAATTGCTTAAAAGATTCAGGAAATGAGCTTATTATTGTCAAGAGCTTTCTTTTTCCATATAAGCGAACTATGAAATTTAAACTTGTTTTGACCATTTTTTAAGTTCTGTGTGTTTCTACTTATAAGTAAGTAAAAATAACAAGTGTCAAGGTCGTGTGACGTCATCTCCTTCATTTCACTGACTAAAGAGAAATTTTCTTCAGTTGAGAATATTTTTTGTCTTTTATTTCTGCGAGGATAAGTGAAGGAGATGATGTAAATTTAACGCATATTGTTAACAAAGAACTACGTAATAATGTTTCAAATTTGATTAAAAATTATAAACCACTTAAAGAGCCACTCAAAACTGATTTAAAAAGGAATTTTATTTTAAAAGATTATTTTCCAGCTTCACAGCGTTGTAGAAGAATCCCTTACGGGATGGGATAATAAAACCCTCTTGTTCAGAATATGTTTCACCAATTGTTTTATGTAATAAACGGGACTGGACTTCACGTTTATGTGTGGACTTTAGGCAATTAAATAAAAAGGTGATTAAAAACTCGTTCCCTATGACTCAGTTAGAAGAGGTTTTAGATCATTTAGGAGATGCGAAGGTTTTCACAAAGTTAAAGAACGGATTTTTTCATGTTCCTGGGGAGGAAAAATGTACTAAATATTTGACATTTATCTGTAATGCAAGTCTCTATGGATTTTTGAAAGCTCCCTTTGGTTTCTGTATATCGACCAGTGTATTTCAAAGATTTGTTTACAATGCGTTTAGGGATTTAATGAGGGATAATACTGTTGTAGTTTATATGGATGATTTTATTATACCTGCTCGTGATGAAAGAGAAGGCTTAGAAAAAGTAAAACCTGTTTTGGCAGTGGCTAAAGAATACGGATTGGAAATTAATTTTATAAAGTGTCAATCTCTTAAAAAAAAATAGAATTTCTTGGATATATTATTCGTCCCTCAACTAAAAAGACAATTGCGGTTCAAAATTTTCCAGAGCCCAAAAATATTAAGCAAATTCAGAGCTTCGTATGTCTTACTGGATAGTTTAGAAAGTTTATTACGAACTATGTAAAAATTTCCAAACCACTGAGTGATCTTCGAAATGGAGTAGAATTTAAGTTCTTAAAACTTTAAGAAGAAGCTTTTAATAGATTAAAGTAACTTTTGTCAACAACTCCTGTTCTGCGTATTTTCAGACAAGGAGACCACTTGAATTATATACACAGATTCAAGTGGGACCATTCGAATTATACACAGATGCAAGCAACCAAGGATTTGGAGATGTTTTGCTACAAAAATCTGAAGATGGACAATTTTATCCTATTCACTATATAAATAGAAAAACCACCTCCAAACCAGAAAAGCTATGTAGTTATGAGCTTTAAATTTCAAAAATCAAAATAATGACAGACTGTGATTCAAAAGACTATGTTAAAAAAGACATTTCTCCTAAAATAGTACGGTGGACATAACTTTTAGAAGAATTTGAATAGGGAATCGTCCATTGATCTGGGAAACAAATGAGACACATAGACGCATTGAGTAGAAATGCTGTTATGATGGTTACTCGTTCACAGGGAGAAGTGACAGCTAAAATTATTACTGTCCAAACTAATGATGAGCGTCTCCAGTTGCTAAAAGTGCCTGTGGCATTAAAACTTGAAATTAAACGAAACACTCTTAACATACGACATTTCGCTTTGGTTAAGATGGAAGATCTACTCAAGCAAGACTTTGACATTCATAACCTCAGAAAAAGAATCGAACAAGTCATCATGAACTGTGTTGAGTGCATTTTGTGTGAAAGAAAACACGGAAAGGGTGAAGGTCTACTCAATCCTATACCGAAAGAAAACACTCCTTTAAGTACACTTCGCATCGATTTTATAGGCCATTTTCCATCAACTAATAAGAACTACAACCATATTCTCACATTTGTGGATGTATTCACAAAATTCGTTTGGCTTTTTCCAGAAGAATCTATATCAACTGAGGATGTTACGAAAACTCAAAATGCTACAATCCATTTTTGTGAATCCAACGAGATTAATAACCAACAAAAGAGCAAGCTTCCCCTCTCAAACCTTTGAGGAGTATTGCGAGAAAGAGAAAATAAAGCACGTATTTTCAACAACTGGAATTCCGAGAGGAAATGGACAAACGGAAAGAATTCATTGAACTTTAATGCCAGTCTTAACCAAATTATCTATTGAAGATCCTAGCAAATGGTACAAATATGTTGCTGATGTACAACGAATCCTTAATAGTACTAAAAGCAGAAGTACTAAATATTCACCTTTTGAACTTCTTATAGGAACCAAAATGAAAAACCCAGAAGATTTGAAAATCTTAGAAATTCTTGAAGAGGAAGAAACCACAACAACTTTATGAAGAATCGAGAAGATGCAAGAAAAGAAATACTAAAAATTCAAGTAGAAAATAAAAGAACTTATGACAAAAAGAGAAAGTAGGCTCAAGTACAAAACATCAATGACTTTGTGGCTATACAACGCACACAGTTCGGAAGTGGATTAAAGTTAAAACCCAATTTCTTTGGACCATATAGAATCATTGGTAAAAAGGGTAAACACCGTTATCAGGTGGAGAAGGTTGAACATCATAAAGGTACTAGTTATACCTCTTCAGCTGCTGACCACATGAAGCCATGAATTGTTCCTGATTAGAACTGTGGAACATTTTCTTTTGTTTTTTTTTTGTGTATATGTTTTGTTTTATTTTCAGATGCTGTCAACTGAATTATATCTATGTTTCCGAGGTCAGAAACGTAAGGCAAGATGCCCCGAGCTGTAGGATCCAAAATCTTAACCAGATGTTGCTAGTTACTAGAGAGCATCGTGCATATTCCCAGAGAGTAGAAAATACTCAGCGACACTAGTTAAGTAATGAAGAAAGAAAAGTTTACTTTTGCCTTGTGGACATGAGCAGGTGTTCCGCCGATTATTGTCTTCATGTTATATTGCTTACTAGTACCAGAAGATACTACACCAATATAGACGTCTATTATACACCAATATATATGTTGCTGTTTGTTTAATATTTATGTAGTAATTAAAGTGTGTGTCAATTTTAAAATTGTGTATTACTTAATGATCCATTGCTTAAAAAAATGTGTAATACATTTTTTATCATTACTTTATTTGATAAGTTGTTAAAAATAGCAAGTAATATTTACATTTGAAGTAATGAATTAGCTAAAGTCAACATAGAGATTTAATAACGTTCTTATCACAGTGGTAATAAATTTTAATATATTTTATTTTTGTCACATATATCACCTGCTTTCTATTATAGAATATATGTAAAATTAAATTGAAATTATTTATCACAAACAAGCTAAAAATGTATTCTAATGAAAGTGTTTAAAATTAACTGGAGTTTTTTATTGTTAAATATTTATTCCACACCTTTGAGGAAAAAATGCCATAAAATAAGAACATATTAAAAGAAATAAGATCATATACAAGTTTGTTTTTCTTGAGTAGAACTGCTGATTATATATACATACATAATGTCTACTATATTCACAAAACGGTGTCAAATTTAGGTTCATTAATGTATTTTCAAGCTCCGTCCTTCACATTGCGCCATTGCATTACCAACACACGCATCGATAAAAGCACGTATGGATTCATTTGGTAGAAGTCTGAAAAATGGTCAATTATTAGTTTTTGTTATATTATAATTGAATATTTTTACATAGTTGGTTTAAAAATGTTTGAAATGTTTTATTAATATGACTCATTTATTAGTACTAATCTCATCAGCAAGCTATACGTTAACATGTAAATCAATACAAAAAGAGCATATTTCTTGATTTTCAGATTTCAAAATATGTAATATTTCAAATAGTGAGTATTAAGGTAGTTTCATAGATAGATCTCTCAGTGTCCGCTGTTGATTTGCGAATTTATCTGCTCAGGATTTTTGTAATCTATCCCAGTTGCTATAGTTACCGAATTATATACCCATGATGAGTAATAGGCAATAACATGTTTTCGTGTATATATATATATATATATATATATATATATATATATATATATATAT
>JAPDSC010009164.1:403521-416999 GCA_026290005.1 Latrodectus geometricus | reverse complement strand
TTTTTGGGCTATTTAATCAAAACTATTCCAGGAACAATATTCTTTTTCTACATTGTGTTAAACGTCAAGATGCTCTGAGTAAATATGTATTGAATATGAAACCCATGCTTGATTCATACTATTAAATGCCGTGGGCTCACTCACAGGCAATTTTGAGATTTGCTATTGTTCGTGCAATCTGAATGCTCTAATGTACTACATGTATTATATGAAAGTAAGATGGCTTAAAGCAGGACGTGTTATCGAGATGAAAAACGACATTGCATTATTTTTTTCATTTTGTTCTGCGGAGTTCGAAATGTTAGAAGATACAGAATGGGTTTCGGACTTGGAATTTTTCACTGATCTACTTTGTCTTATGAGCAATTTGACTGTCAAGATGCAAGAGAAAAATCAATTTATCGACGATATCTGGCCCCATCTCAAAAGCTTTTAAACTAAAACTTATAATTCATTGGTGGCTAGCTATGAAGGAATCGTCTCATTTTTTGAAGCTAAATCCAACATTCCCAGTAAGTGAAGACAAGTTTCAGAATTATGAAGATGGCTTGAGAAAATTGCATTTCGCATTTGAACTCAGATTTCAAGTTTTCAGTGCTATTCAAACAGAAAATTGAATATTTTTGCCATGCCTTTCAAGGTTAATTGTGAACCAGTGAGGTCAGATTTGCAGCTTGAGTTAATTGAATTGCATCTCAAGTAGTTATTTTTAAATATGCAAAGTTAGAATTTTTCAAATTATTATCGAAAGTTTCTCAAATTCAATATCTCACGTTCAAAAAATCAGTGCTGTGCCTGCTTCATCCTTTAAATGTCAACAAGTGTTTTCAACCATGAACCTTAGAGAGAATTATTTTAGAAATTGACAGATGAGCCTTTAGTCTTGTTCTTTAGAATCAGTGTAACTCTGAAACCTTAATATTAGGAACTTTTAAAAATGAAATTATAATTTCATTCATCTCATTCACATATTTAATTATACATATTAATTAATATAAGGAACTTTTAAAAACTCATTCGCAATTCATTGAGATATTTGTAATACTTTTATATTGTTTTCAAAATTTTAGAAAATGTTATCTTAGTCCACCAAACTTTTTTCTTCGATATTTGGCTCGCGAGTGAAAAGTTTTACCAATCCCTATCTTAGGTCATTATTATTTCCTTTTCTTATGTTAAACTGCTGTTTTAAAAATGAATTTTCTTTTTTCTTTGTTTTTTATTTTATTTTTTGCGGCTCGTTGTAAAGGCTCATCTATGAAACGTTTCAGGAATTGGCTATATGAATGTCTTATGTGCTGCTCGTATACGTTTTTTACAATCTAATTCTGAAAGAAAGTTCTAGAATTATGAGTGTTTTCAACATAAGAAGGCACCAAAGAAAAATGAAAAGGAGAAATAGTCAATTTATTGACCTATCATATATATACAGGGTAATTCTAAATTGTTTTTACAAATTAAGAGGATCGATAATACTTATGCATACAAGCAGTAATTACATAGGAACATAGGGTCGCATTCCACTCTGAGAGGCAGAAAAGAGAAAATTATAACGCATCATCATGAATTTACCGTATACAAGTTTCCGCTATTTCGTTACCGGAGACAGCCAATCAGAGTAAACGTTGTCCTTTAAAAACGGCGCAAAATCGCTTCAAGTATTATCTGCTTAACATCGTCCAAAAATTTTCGTGAATGCTATGGTAGCGTACACGCACGAAGAATTGGCTGATATACACCTCATATATAGAGAAGCAAAAAGGAATGGACCCGAAGCACGAAGATTATACTAACAGCGGTTACCAACTTGTTGTATTCCAAGTCATCCTACCTTTCTCAGTGTTGATCGATGACTGCGAGAAAGAGGTTTGTTTGCCATCTCAAACAGTAATGCAGGACTTTCGCGAAATGCACGAACGCAAAAAATGTAATAACGAGTTTTGACTGGATTTGAAGTAGCTCTTTCCACAAGTACTTGAGTGGTGTCCTACAAAATGTTGATTTCTTAACCAGCAATGTGACTTATTTTACACGAGGAACTCATGCACTCCAACCATATGCAAAATGTACATTCTTTGAAGGCAGATAATTATCCCTGCTGTGCAGACCTTGTGGAGTAGATGCTGGGCATGAAGAATAAGAATTCACGGTTTGCTGCATTAGTATTATTTAGTGATGAGACAACATTCAGCAGCTAAGACATTTTCAACACGCAAATCAACACGTTTGGCTTGACAACAATCCCCACGGTACAACCCTATGTAGACACCAGCAGAAATTTTCCATGAAAATTTGGGGAGGTATGCTTAGTAATTACTTGGTAGGCCCATACATTATGCCAAACCATTTGACGGGCGCAACATACCGTATCTTCTTGGAACAAGTACTTCCTAGTTTCTTGCGGGCTGTTCTACTCCCCATCTAGAGAGACATGTGGTTTATTCACGAATGAGCCCCAGAATATTTTCCCCTCATGGTCCGTAAATTTTTGAAAGCCACATATCCCGCACGATGGATTGCACGTAGCTGACATGTGTCTTGGTTTCCTCACTTACATTATTAAATGAATGCATTATCAACCCACTGGGCTTTTTCTTCTGGGGCACATGAAATCATTAGTGTATAAAACACCTGTGGACTTAGCTGAAGATCTCATGGCTAGAATCATAGTTGCCTCGGACGAAATTAACATGACACCAGGAATCTTTGAGAGGGTGTGCCAATCGCCAGTGTCAACTGAGCAACTACACACGTGGTTTGCATTTTGAGCATTTGCTGTGAGGTTTTCACTAAACAATAAATTTGACTATGAAACTTTTGGTATTTAATCATTCGCTTGAACAACATTCGCTTGAGTCTGAACTTACAACAGCATTCACTTGTTGTAAGTTCAAGCGAGAATTCCTTTTTTTCTGTCTTTTAGAGTGGAATGCGACCATATGTTCCTATATAATTATTGCTGTCTGGATGGGTACTAACACCCCTCTTAATTCGTAAAAACAATTTAAAATCACCCTGTATACATACAAGAATTTTTCGATTTAACTATCTTGATTACCGTGTAGATACAAAAAGCATTTTTGTTACTATTTCAGAATTTATCAAGGTTAATAGAATTTTAGTTTTATGAATAAATATTCCTTAATGAAATAAAAATTTGATTTAATCTTAGAAAAAGTAACGTTTTCCCAAATAGTTTCAGTTTTGAATTGTCACACTTGAAGAAATATTTAAATTATAGAGAGGATATATTATTATGAAAAATTACATCAGTATAATCTTTCTTATCTTAAGAATTAAATGAATGCATTATTTTTCTGAAAATATATATAACTGTCATTTTATATAATAGGCAAATTGCTTTCTTAATATGTAATTACTTACATAAATTGCAGTTATTTATTGATGGTTTTTCTGAGAACATCATTAAATCTTGCTAAATCTTAGGTACTTTCTTAATATTGTTAGGAAAAATCAAATAGACAACCAACAAACATAACCGTATTAGTACAGATATATATATTGTCAAATAATAATGGTAGAAAATATTCATTTCTATCTGTAGCAAATTATTAAGATTATTTTTTGTTTACTTTTTTAAAACGCAAACACTTAAAATAAATAGAAAATGTAGTAATTTCAATCGATAATAGATATTGATGTAAAATTTTTTGCTACAAATTATACTTCTCAAATTTATTTCTTTTCGTTGCAATCAATTGAAGTTCATAAATTTTTGTAGTATAAAAGGCTAGTGAATTAAATATTTTTTTGTTAAGTTTACAAACTCTTAGAATATTTAAAGTGAGGAAAATATACGCGTGTGTGTACATCATATACTAAATCATTATTACTGACTCATATTTATTTCCATCCTTTTTTACAAAATTAATTTATTATTTTTATAATAAACTGTTTAAATATCTTATTTTATAAAAATAATGTTTTTTTTGTTTCACTAATTTGGTAAGAACAAATTTGATCGTTACATTCTTGAAAAGTTAGTATTCCAACGAAAAACAACTCTAACTTTTTAAAAAAAATATTATTTAATAAATGGTAAAATCAATAAAAACTACACAATCTATTTTCGGAAATAAAAATTTTTTCACTGGTCAGAAGTTACTTCAAATGTTAAGAATCCTCAATATCAGCAACACATCTTAAGAAAATTATAAAACTAAGTTTTTGATCTAATTATTGTTAATTTGAGTCATTTAATGATTGAGAAGTTTTCTGCACCATAAGATACAATTTAATTTAAATAAACTTATTGTAACAAGATGCAGCTTTCCTATCCAATAATTTTATGCAGAATATGGACTTACTTATTGAAAGGCTGCAAATATTCAAACTCAGTTGTAGTTTCTGATCATAGTTGGCATGAAAAAATGAAACTATAGAGGTAAAAAATTTTCAAAAATACTGAAAAATCAGGAGATTGGAAAAAACCCTCGTCCAATTTGAAATTGATGCAATTTAAAATATACTTAGATAAAACTCAGAGATGTGTTTAACATACGGGAAGAATATCTTTTACAATTGTTGACCAAATAATTATTAATGTGAGTATTATAAATTATTCAAATAAATAAAAAAGACAGTAACCTAAAGTAGTTTTCGCAATATTTTTGTAACATTTTCCTGTTTATAGTTTAAGCTTATTCTTTTTGTAAAGGGAAGTTTTATGGATATTTCATATCTTTATCAATTCTGAATCTTTATCCCTTGCAATATTATTATCATCTTTATCTTCTTACAAGTGATATATGTACTGTCTGTTTCCTACATAAACAAATTCCAATTTAGAAAATTGATATACAAGTGCATCTTCAAAAGATCTTATAAGCGATTAAATTGTGTAAAAATAATTCTTATATCATTTATATATACTAGAATAGTTATATCATTTAATGTAAAGGAAAAACACATTTATCATTTACACAACATGTTCACATTTTTCATTTAATATTTTTCAGAAAAAAATTATATATTATGCTTTACAAGAAAATATCCATTTGAATATAAGGTTATATTTTATACTCATTAAACAAAATTTCATTATATATGGAAATATTATATTACTAATATTATGTGTTACTGTGAAAAACTGGAGTTGGAGGATGTCAACATTTACCAATGAATGTCAACATATACCAAATAATACCATTGGTGAAAAACCGAATACTTGATTATATTCTCTTTCATTCGAACAATCACAGAAATGGATGAATCATATCGTTTGTTCTGATGCAACTGAAATTATATAACATGTATTTGTTATATTCTGGAACATTACTGTTTGTCAATTTCATGCAGGGTTCGATGATGTACGAAACACTTTTTTTAAATTTTATTCTATATAATCTACTACAGTGTTTCTCAACCTTTTAGTATTCACGGCCCAATTTTCAATCATAATTTTCATTACACCCCCCTCCCCACCCATACAATAAAATATATACAATAATAATGTATTTTGAGTATTTTGGCGCTAAACCTACACTACAAACTTAATTTTAAACTTTACAAATTACCAAGAATACCGAAATTTATTGACATTTTGCAACACCGATCCTCAGCATTGAAAAAACAAGAATCCTATGCTCTTGTATTGCTCTTGCGTCCCGCCATGTCGGGCATTCTCACGGTTTCGCGAGAAGTTTCGATTTGTCTGGAATTTGTCTGGTCAGCAAAAAATTAAGCTAGGAGCGTGCGCAGATGAGAGCAAATGTTTTCTCATAGGGAGAAGGTGAAAGTTATATGACGCCAATTTCAATTCCAGATAATCTCATTCAAGTCGATCCTTCTATCGCTATTGAATCTATTCTGAATGTGTATATTATATATATTTCCGTGTAATTGCAATTCACCGTATTAAATATTCACGGCAGCAGACTTATGCAGAATCATGGATAAATTTTTAATCGGGCGTAAGCGAGCATTAGACGATAGACAAGCATCAACAAGTACACAGATGAGCGTGGTTTCGAAAATAAAATCAAGAAAATATTCTATAGAATACTTAAATTTTGGGTTCACTAGTACTGAAGTAAATGAAGAAGAAAGGCCCCTGTGTATCATTTGCTCAAAAATGTTGGTGGCAGACAGCATGAAACCTAATAAACTTAAACGACATTTGGAAACGCTTCATAGTGAGTACGTAAACAAACCCAGAGAATTCTTCGAATTAAAATTAAAATCATATGAAAAGCAAAAATCATTGTTTAAAAAAACTTTGTCTGTGAATGAAAAAGCTTTAATTGTCTCTTACATAGTTTCACATAAAATAGCCAGATGTAAAAAGCCTCACACCATTGGTGAAGAGCTTATTTTGCCAGCCGCGATTGATATTGTAGAAATTATGTTTGGAGATAATTTTGCAAAACAAATGCAGTCTATACCTCTTTCAAATGATTCTGTTGCCCGTCGAATTGCTGATATAGCTGAAGATGTAGAGTGGCAGCTTTTGTCGAAGTTGAGTTACAAATTGTTTTCAATACAACTCGACGAGGCAACAGATAGTAATAAAGATGCTCATTTCATTGCCTATGTTAGATTTTGTGATGATTTGTCAGTATTAGAAGAATTACTTTTCTGCAAACCAATAGAACTCAAAGCAACAGCACTCGCTTTATTTGCTATCTTAAATGATTTTATGAACGAGGCAAACATAGAATGGAAAAATTGTGTCAAAATATGCACGGATGGTGCTCGTTCTATGTCAGGAAGATTCCAAAGTATTCAAGCACTTGTGAAACAAAAATCGCCACATTGCGTCTGGACACATTGCATGATCCACAGAGAAGCTTTGGCTTCCAAAGAAATGAGTCCTGGTTTGAATATTGTGTTAACTACGGTTGTAACCGTAGTAAATTATATAAAAATGAGATCCCTGAAATCAAGAATCTTTTCCGCACTTTGTAAAGACATGGGTGCAGTACATTCAGCGTTACTATTTTATTGCGAGGCAAGATGGTTATCACGAGGGAAATTTTTGCAACGTGTTTATGAATTAAGAGAAGAAATCGCCGTTTTCCTAGAAGATGAAAACAGACCGGAAGCTGAGAATTTTCACGATAGTTTATTTGTGTTGAAATTGAGTTACATGGTCGACATATTCAAGAAATTAAATAACTTGAATCTTCAACTGCAAGGTTCAAATACACATATATTGGATACGAGTGATAAAACTAATGCTTTTTGTAGGAAATTGGAATTGTGGAGCAGAAATTTAAAGCAAGAAAACTTTACAATGTTTGCAAATTTGAATGATTGTATTAATACTTACAAGGCTGAAGAACAACATGTAAAAGTTGTTTTTGTAACCATTGAAAATCCTTTAGCAATGCTTGCAAAGAATTTCAAAAAGTACTTTCTTGCTGACGACAAACTGATATCAAGTTACAAGTGGGTGAAGGATCCATTTCAAAATACTCCCGAAGGACTCTCAATCGAAGAGGAAGAATCCTTCATAGACTTCACGGTAAGCGGCGAAACCAAAAGACAATTTAGTAATAAATCACTATTTGAATTTTGGGCAGGAGTGGATGATGAGTTTTCTGCACTAAAAACAAGGACATTTCGCATTCTACTATCATTTTCAACATCTTACCTTTGTGAAACTGGATTTTCTGCGGTGGCTTCTTTGAAGACAAAATATAGATCTCAGCTAAATATAGAAAAAGAACTGAGAGTGTCTATTTCTAATATTAAACCCTCCTTCGTAAAACTTTGCTCTGAAAGACAGGCCCAAGGAAGTCACTAATAATTAATAAATTTGTTTTTAATTTAGTAAGTTGTTTTAATTTAATAAGTTAATTATTAAATTATGTTGAAATGTATTTTGTTTTGTATGTTTGTGTGTTCTTTCCTTTCAGTCACTTAATCAATTTTTTTAAATAACATTTTCTCTTGGATATGCTCGCATCCCCCCCATTAGTGTGCTCGTGCCCCCCCTAGAGGGGCGCGCCCCACAGGTTGAGAATCACTGATCTACTATTTTAAGTTAAATGATTATTGGCAAGTAAATAAGAAAAAAATTGCTTTTATTTTCCTAAAAAAAGGTTTATATTTTCTGAAGTAATTACTGCTAAAATTAAGTGTTTTGGTGTGTTGCTATTGGTTCTAAGTGTTTGCTACGCTTACATTCGATTAAAAGGTTTTGAAATTTTAAGAATATTAGAAAAGAGAAATAAAAAATGAATTATTAAAAACAGAGAAAAAAATATCTTAATTATGTTACAATGAAGAATTATTTTGTATATTCATTTAAATTCACATTCTTCCATACATTATAGAAGATGAGCATGCATGTTTAAAGATTTGCTAGTTAAATATAAAAATGTTGCATATCAAGTTGTATGGTAGTATTCAAATTTGAACAAGCAGTGTCAATGATAACAGTGCACCTAAGAAAGCTTGTGTTATGAAACCAATGGTCAGTTTTAAGTTAAAAACTAAGTTGATGTAATAGATTTGTAGTCACACTAAAATATACGTAATTCAAGTTTATAATGCTGTATCAAGATAATTTAATTAATGAAAAGTATGAAGGCATTTGACAACTTATCTAAATATTTTTTAATTGATGTGTTTGGGTACTGGACTTCCATAATAAAATATGATTAAGAAATTTAGCAAAAATACTTTTAATCCGACAGGGAGGAGAGCTCTAATGGTGGTATTAAAAAAAGGAAAGTACATTGAGTACTTTCCTTTTTTTAATACATTTAATCCATTTTTTAATACAGAAAGTACATTGAGCATGGTAGGTTTTCTACTGACTAAGCTTAAATTAAGATTTTAATGTTTAACCCGATTACTATTGCTTCCATCTTAAAGAGGGTAAGTAAAACACACACACACATCGAACATTCGATCTTCTCAAGTTAGAATTTAAAGTTGCATATCCAATGACCATTTAAATCTACCACTTATTTAAATTTTCTGTTACCTTTGCGGTGAAAATTTCATTACAGAACAACCCACTTCCTTCCTATCATTGGTTATTCCTTTCAGCGCGAGAGGAGAAAAAATTATGTACCCTTGTACTGTTTCCTTTCCTGAAATACGGAGAAGAAACTACGTATTTTTATATTCACCATTTGTGCTTTTAGATTTCAATATTTGGAGATATTAATTTGGATCTTTAACAAATCTTTCGAATATGACGAGGTGATTTTTGACATTTACCGTTGAATATCGATATGCACCAGATTTCTGTCTTTCACAATAACCTGCGTATACGTATAATACTAGATAAATGTGTATCCACATACCTTTCCCATAAAATATTCGTTATAAATTTGTAATAAAATATGTGCTGAAAATAGTAGAGCTGTCATTATGAACAAAAAGAACATTTTCATAAGCATTAAATATAAAAAATATTTTCATAAATTTTTTATACATATGCTTTGTCATAAATTATAGAAATAATGATGAATAAATACGTATTTGCAATGTTTTTTTTCAAAAACGTGTACTTTGATTTAACAGTAAATAACATACTTTTGTATTATTTTATTAAACTCATGTTGATACAGATTGTAACTGATAGCAAATTTGTAAAAACTTACAAAGCTTTTCCTAACCTTCATAACTTTATACAGTGATGAATTTAAAATTTTATTAACTTCAAAAATAATTTAAATATTTGAGTCAGTGAACTTAAAATGGAAATTTCTCATATTTAAGCATTTCAATTTTTTCATTATGTCTTTTCAAAACCATTAGATCTAGTTTAACAAATTGCAATAATTAGTCCCATCAAGAACATATAAAGCTGTAAATAGATCAAAATTTACAGAAATATACATTTCAAATTCAACTCACCACACGGTTGAATTTCAAAATGAATGCAAACTGCAAAAATTAGCACAATCAGTTATTAAGAAACTAATTGCATTTTTCACGAAGCTCAGCCATGCTGCTTGAATGTACATATGTATAAGATAAAAAGATTTTATATATATATATATATATATATATATATATATATATATATATATATATATATATAATTCTTAACCTTTCTCTCGGCTAGTTAATTCATCGAATGACTATCCACTATACATGGAAAAAAAAGATATACTCTTTGCAGGTCATTCTAAAACCCTAGAAATAAGGAAATTTTAATTTGCATTATATACGAAAAAATAATATAAAATAAAAGTATCAGGAATAACTTAAAATTTTGCAAATAATAGCACCTTCCCAATAAAAGGACCAAAATTTCCTTTTTTCTTCATTATTTTACTGCCTTCATCTATTTTTAAAAAAACATATGTATTTTTAAGAAATACTTACATATGTATTTTTAAGAAATACTTTTTAAGAAATACTTAAAAAACCGAGCAACTGAAATGTCTATCGTTTACATAACTTTTATAAATCAAATATATATGAATATTTAAAATATCAATCAATTTTTAATTTATAGCTTATCTAGATTATTATATCTTAAATTACATATTTTTTATATCTCATTTATTATTTATCATAAATATTAGTTTGGGGAAAAAGTAATCCATTACTTTTTCGGTTGACGTCTGTAGTGATAGCTATCTCGTGAGGTATCTATCAAACAATTTCAAATTTATGCTCATTGAAAAGGTGACATTTGACACTAAAATATTCTCTTGCAGTTTTTTGTTTGATTAATTCAGTTATGAGTACAAACTTTTAAAAATAGACGATAACAAACAGAAAATTCGATACATTTTAGTTTTTCTTTTATAATGGCGAAAATGCTAACCAGGTGGCTAAAATTGTGAAAGGTGCTTATCGTCCTATATATGACTGTAATAACCAGTTACGTACAATTTTGGTTTCGTCGATTCCGTTTGGGTATTCTTGATGCTAAAGATGCTCCTCGCATGGATGCAACATCGTCGAGAATGTCTATAAAATATCAAAAATTATCAAACTTGACCGCGTGTCAGCAGTCGTAGCTTCGCATAAGACCTAAAAATCGATATGAAAACTGTTTTAAACCTAAACAAAGCAAATCTGAAAGAAGTTACAAAAAGTTCACGTAAAAATAATGGATTTCTTTTTCCCCAACCTAATATATCTATAAAATAATTTTCGAACTGTAGTTACATTGTTAAATAAAGTGGATATTAAGTTGATGAATGTATAAACTGATTATGAACTGACTGACACATATATTAATTTTTTGTACTACATATCGTATTTGGAACAAAAAAAAAGTAAAAAGTTTAGAAACATGCAAAAAAAAAAAAAAAAAAAAAAAAAAAAAAAAAAATTAACCATAAAGTAATTGTTTCGTTCGTTACAGTTGAGATCACATGATAGTTCGTTACAGTTGAGTCACTTTATTTTACTTTTAATTGGTCTGTGACTTAAAGAAATAATTTTTTTCACCAATAATGCTGACTCTACAATTTTATTCACTAATCAAAAACGAGTAAATTTATGAGTGGTATTAGCTTTTCAGTGAGCAATTGGAATGAAAATTTTGTTGAATATTTTAGTGAGATTGGTTATTGCGTATAATCTTTGAGATTTTGTCTCGATACCGCTATTAAAAAATAAATGAGTATTAATCATTTAAAATAAAGATAAATTTATTTCTTGTAGCATGTGAAGCACATTAAACATTAATATTTGATTCTTTATGCAAGTAATAAATAAATTATATTTATTCAAAAATATATTTGCTTGTATTTTTTGAACATCATATACATTGATATTTCATAACAAAAAAGTTGGAATACTGACTCATTAAAATTTTGTTTTTATTTCACAGTATTTAAAAATCATTTTGTTAGGTTATTAATGCATTTTTGTGAAAAACTTCGTATGTACACAATATCAAATTTAAATCTTGGGTACCTCATGTACAAGGTACCTAATATTTTAAAAATTCTTCTGTAGAAATCAATCTTTTTTAAAAACTTCAAATAGATTTTACTGTGCGTCACATTGATTACTACGAGACAGAAATAACCATGGTATCAAGTGATTTTCAAAGAATTCCAGCAATGCGCGCATGTTGACACTAGTCGCTTAACCATAGCTGAATAGTTTTGAAAACATTACATCATTTTCACCTGATGACTCGTTTGATTTGAATTCAAAGACTTTGAAGAACATTTTGTGCGTAAAACATTGATTGTTCCAAGTACGTGAAATCATGACAACGAGTGCGTCTCAGTGGTTTGAACTCTTTGAAAATTGAAACATTTTTTTAATAAATCAATTCCATATGTAAAGACCAAAGCATCGGTTTGAGAAGCTACCTTCTATTGACTAGAGCCTTTAACACATTGACAATAGAACAGAAGAAAAAGTAAAATAAAAAAGACCTGACAAAAACATCCATTTCTTAGTTAGTTTATACAGCAAGGACGGTTTAAATTTTTTTTAATATTTAATTGTTTTTTTCGCTTTATTTTTTGTAATGAAGACTTCGGTAAAGGAAAAAGTGTTGTATAGTAAACTAAATGGGTGTTTATAAGCAAAATGTTCTTGCTGAATTATTTATTCCCCCATCAACTTTAATTTTCTTATTTTTAAGAACAAAATTTTAAAAAATCCGAAAATCTCATAAAAAGGTAACATATTTCTATATAACATGTAATAATTGTCAAGATATAAAATGTTATTAAAGTTTCTAAGGTTCTGCTTGTAGTGCTGCTATCTGGTGGCCATTTATCAAACTCATATTTATAGTTATGACCGAAATAAATTAGGTTGAATGTTGCAAAGTTTAATTTACAAAATTGTGAAATACAATACCCATGTCATATATGTATGTATAAAATAAATAAAATGAAACTTTTGTAAAATAATTAAGAAATCAATAATTATGTTTTCTGGAATTCAACAATGTTATATTTTATATTTACTCGTTTTTAGCAGTTTTATTTAATTTATATAAATTATATTTACTAGCTGTTAAACATAAAGTAATAAGACCAATTATTTAATTATTATAAGTAAAATGCAGTAAAAAAGAAAAAAAATTATGTGAAAGAGGAGTATTTATATAGATGTAAATAAATTTTAATAGTTTTGTTAACAACGCTTTTAATAACAGTGTTATGAAACCAACATCTCTTGGTTCAAAATTAGAAGTTATTGATCATATATCCATGCACGTATCATAAATGAAAGTCATTCATTAAAAATTTTAAAATTTCATCATAAAATGAATAATAACGATAAAATCTTGTGATTTCAAGGAATAACATTTAAATTAAATCGAATCTGTTTTCTTGTGATAAAATAAACTATACATTAAAAATTTCCCAATAAATAATGAGGACATGAGGTATGAAAAGAATTTATAAATAACAAAAATTAAAAAGCAGAGTATAGAATCTACAAATTAAAAAAAAGAATAATATTAATAATAAATAAATAAAAATAAAAATAACGCACTAAATTTATTTCACTTTGGGTATATATATATATATATATATATATATATATATATATATATATAT
>JAPDSC010009164.1:306948-403421 GCA_026290005.1 Latrodectus geometricus | reverse complement strand
AATTTTTTTGAATTTGATATTATTAATTTATGAATTGCATAATTTACTGTGAATGTAACTTTTATATAGATATCAGCCTACATTTTTTGACATTCTGTAGAATCGCTCATATTATTGAAAACTGTTTATTTAAAATTAAATCGTTTCTGAAAAAAATTCCTATTTAAGAAGTGTATTCTACGTCTTATAATTTTCTTCGTGCTTGTAGAAAATCATTTTTTTCGAACGATAAAATTTGAAATATTTCTAATGTGTTCGAATATAATAATTATAGGAGAGGGTTTTCTTGATAGTATTTTTCTTTCTTTTCACTTAGCAAGAAATTTTATCTGTAGAAGAGCTATTATATCTGTATAAAAAGGAAAAGTGCATTATTATTATACTTTTTCTTGTTTTTAAAGTATCAAAACTTTAACAATTTAAAGATAAAAGCTGCGAGTCCTTATATAAGGGAAAAATATATATATAAGTGAAATACAAGAACATTTAACTATTCATAGTTAATTGCTTTATTTAAGTGAATAAATAAATACATATTTTTTTTAATTTTGAAAAATAGGTTTGTTTTACATGAAGAAAAATAAATAAATAAAAACTGATGTTTGCTGATCAGAAAACTAATACAAAAGAATATTACCAGGTGATTACTAGTAATCATGAGATATGAATGCTAAAATATTTTTTTATGCAAATCTTTATAATTCTTCACTTATATTTCAAAACATTTATCCTTTTGTCATGTGTATATAATATTGTTTAAATTTTGTTTAGAAAATTAATCTGATCATAAAATAATAACATATAGCAATTAACTCATAACATTTAACTTTTAGTATCCTACATTCATGCATTTCTTATGTTTTTAACATGATAAAAGTTTTGCTATTAGCATATATATATATATATACATATATTTGCATACACACACACACACACACACACACATATATATATATATATATATATATATACTGCATAAAAATTATACCTTCAGTAACTAGATGTTAAAGACTGACATAAAATAACTCGTGAAAAGTTTTCAACTCATAAACATTTTAAGAATAAGTAATTTGAGGTGCAACATAACCAAGATTTTGGCATCAAAAACTCCGAATAACCTCCAACTAACTTTTTTTTAAATTTCTAGTAAAAAATTGATATCGTGTTTAAAAGAAAACTACTCACTTAAATTTACTTTAAAATTGTGTCAATTTAATCATACTTAATGTTATTGAGTTTTTGTTGAATAAAAGCAAAATTTTAATGAATCTAAAAATTTAATAAATTAATAATAAATATATTCTGTTATTTTTAATAGAGCAATGCATCACCATGAGTATCATTTTTTAAATATGTTCTATTTTGTAAACATATTAAAACACTTTTAATTTTCATTAAACCATCATTTACTTTATAAAAAATTTCAATTACAATAAATTACACTTTGGAATATCTACAGAAAAATTCCTTGACACATGAAATATATAAAAACTTGTGTAAAAGAACAATAGGAACAAAAAGAGATAGTTTGGTATTTTATCATGAAAATCAATCTGTAACTCTATTCTATAATAAATATATAATCATCAAAAAAATTACATAGGTAAAGATAATATCTTAAGTGCAACTGTAAAGGATATCCTAAAATAGAATTTTTTTTTTTTTTTACATTTATTTAATCACAGGAATATCATCTTGAATGCTGCTTTGTAAATCAGAATTAAATTTTTCGACAGAATTATATTCTTTCCCGTCCTAAGGAGTGTGAAGTTCTGTTTAAGAGATTTATGAAAGGTAAAATTGAATTCACTTTCTGTGATATGCATAGAATCATAAGCTATGTTAATTGTAAATTATACTGAATTCATCATCATCATCATCATTGTAAAGAAGAAATTCATTATGCAATAGAGTGTTTTTGTTTAATGTGTGAAAATCATTTATAAATTTAAAATTCTTGATGTAAAAGAGACATAACAGGGACAACTTCTTTTACTTTTAGTCTACTTGTTTATTTAAAATAGAGCATATGCATAATCTTAAATAAATAGGCCACATTTACTTAATTGTAACAGCTTACTTAGTAATAAAATGAAATGGAAAATTTTATTTATAAAAGACAAGCTGATAACTTAATAATTAAAAATTGTAATTCTATTAATAAAAGTAAAATTAAAAATTGTAATTCTACAATGATATTAAATAGTTTTTGTTAAAAAAATATACAACATTTGTCTTGAAAATAAATAATGTGTCATACAATTTAAATTATCATAAATATACGTGAAAAGTTTAAATATTTGCTGTGTTCATTCATTATTAAAAACATGAAGCATGTTTTAGTAAAATGTAATGAATAATTTGTGATAAAATATTAATGATTTGTCATAATCAGTTCATTATCAAGCAAATTTCATCTTTAAAAGAAGAATTCATAACAATCTTTGGTATTAACTTAATTTTTTTATAACAACTTGACCAGCTATTTCAAAAAATTAATTTTTGTTTTTTTTAATAAAAGGATATAAAAAATTTATTAAAAAAATCTATTCAGAATAGTTATGGACTAAATTAAATAACATTTTCAGAACTATATAAATAAAAAAAAAACTTTAAAATATTCAATTACTTCACAATTACACAACTTATTTATGCTAAAAGGAAATAAGGACAACATTGTGCTCATGATATTTAAACTTATTTGCTGCTGTTTCCATAAATATGACGAGAAAAAAATAATATAGCTTTAATTCTTTAAATATGAATTCTATTCTAATGTAAGTTTTTATTGAGTTCATCAAATCAGAGTAAAAAATTTTATATTGTTCCAGAATTACAAATGCTTTCTTTAAGTTTATAAATTTAATAAAACTAAATAAATATAACAAGAAAATCTAAATTAAAATGCATAGAAAATTGGAATCTAATAAAGAGTTTCATTCGAAAAATTTTACATTTAAAATAATAATTCTGAAACTTTATTAATAAAAAATTGCTTATAAATGTTAATTTTTCTTTTGTTAATGGTATTTATTTAGTTTCGATTTAAATCTTTGAAAAACCAAATAGATAGATAACATATTTATCAATAAGCATTCATGAAAAGCAATTTCATTTTTAATAGTAAAATTTTAAATAGTATTTTATTCTTGCCAAACTGGAGGAGATATTTGCAAAATAAGAATAACATTTATTTTACGAGACCATTGAGTTTAGTTTTTATATTATAAAAACTCAGTATAGCACGACAGGTCATTTGTGGACCACACAATGTTCGATCGACGACTGTTTTCATGACCGAGGGACCTGGGGTGCGAAGCAGATGTCCTCGTTAGGTGCTCAGCCTATCGCGAAACTCCCAGTACGTGTATATAAAAAACCAACCTTTTCCACGCGATAGGTGTTATTTAATTAAGTGATCTAAATTTTGTATGAACACAAATATTTCAATTCTAGTCAAAAGCTTTTGAAAGTGATATGAAGAGGAAGTTTTATAAAAATTCGATGGTTTACCAAATGTTCTCAGTTTTACTATTCTCTTTCTATATTTTTTGAATTTTTTCTTTTGCATTATTCCATAAATAGTTTTGATGTTAACAAATCAAAAGGTTTATTTTCATTACGTAAATTTGTAGTAGTTGTTTTGATCTTATGTTATTTCAAATCTAATTAATAGCTCAAAAGGAGTAATATGATGTTTTTAAAACATCGAATTGATTATTTGAAAAATTTCCATGAAATCCTCCTACCACTTAAATGGAATGTTAATAGATAATTTGTGTATGGACAAAAGCACAATAATATCTCAGCTTAATGTCCCTTTATGATTAATATAGGGATTTCCCCCTACATTAATTTATTCTTTTAAACAATTTTCTTTTAAACAATTCTTTTAAACATTTTCTGATTTCTTTTCAACAATATTTTGTTTAAAAGAAAATTTTCTACAAATTATTGATTTTTTGTGTGTTTCCATAGAGTTGGAATTGTTAGGATCAAATATATAACGTGAATTTAATCTGGTAAGATTGTCAAAGTTAAATATTTTGCAATCTAATTTATAAACTGTGCTCACACATCTTTTACAGGATATAACTCATGAATTTTGTACTCAAGTCAAGTATAGAGAAAATACAGTTTTGATTTCAAATATTTATTGAGCTTTATTTATAGATAAGATAGGGATGTTATTTATGAAAAGAGAATCTTATTCTTTATATATTTTATGGATTAGGCTTAGTGAATTTTGCCATATTTTCTCTTCTTTTATGTACAGAATAGTCTTTACTGAAATTACTTTTATTTCTTTCACTTCTTTATATAATTATTTTTAATTCTTTTACTTCTGTAGGTCTTCCGGTTTGTATTTTGTAACAACGCTAGCTTATATAATCTTTGCTTGAATAAAGATACATACTTAACCATAAAAAATTCATTTTTTATTGTAAAATATTTTCCATTTCAGAGTCAAAATACTTCAATAACAATACCAGTCATGCTCTTCATATTTCCTTCAATCTTTCTTATTTAAAAAATTACAAATGTGCTATAAACAGTCATAGTTTTAGAATATTTGAATAAAAAATGTACTCCAATTTTTTAATGCTTAGTACAATAATCTTCATTTCGTAAAACACACACACACACACACACACACACACATATATATATATATATATATAATATTCTTTTCTGTTTATAATGATTTTTCCTTATAAAATATTGAGAGATTTATCTTTTATGGATTTCTGAAAGAAATGTAGGTATGTATACGAATATCAATATAAATCTCAATTTTCGAACGCTGATTATAAATATTGAGTCACACGTTAATAAAATTTTATGTAAGCAAAATTTATTAAATATTGTAAAATTTTTTATTCTTTTCACCACTCTGTAAATTTAAAATGATAGTTTTTTTTTAAATTACTTTATTAAGAGTCTTGCGATTACAGTCTAATTTAAAGTAAATTTTTTGAAGCAACCAATGAGATTGAATAAAAATTACATGTCCATACGAAACTTACTTTTAAGAAAATTCTAGATAGATTTAACTTCTTGAGGTAAGTACAGGTAGAATTTTCTAAATTCAATATCATCCCCAAAACACTATTTTTTTACATAAAAATTTTCCCTCAGTCAGTTTTTAATTCCACAAAGCAACTAAGAAAACTGATTTAAATTTTTCTAAACCTTAATCTTTTTTTACATGATATAATGAGTTCAATTCTATAAAGTAAAATTTCATCTATTCTTATCTTATTATATATTAATTAAATGAATCACTAAAAGCAGATCTTAAGAGGAAAAATGAAAGAGAGAATGCATATAGATTGATTTAGAGTAAAGAGTTGCAAACGATCTACAATGTAGAGTGCTTGGCTCCAATTCCACATAAAAAACTCTTTTCTTAAAACAGTATTTTTAAATAGTTGAACACCTTGAAAAATCTATTGTTAATCAGAGTAGACGTCCTATAAAGTTTTCTGTTGTATTTGCTTATATATTTACAATACATAAATATATCAGAAATCTAAATGGGTGTACATTTAGATTTCTGATATATTTATTTTCTCTGATATTTTTAAATAATTTTTCCAGTGAAAATCAATAATTTCTACGGAATTTTTAATCGAATTATCATCAAATACTCCCGTTGTATTTTGTTTTGCAAAGTGATTTAATACATAATGGGCTTATTGGATACTTCAAAAGAAAAAAGGAGAACATAACCTGATACTTCATTTTTTTGAATGAGAAATATTCTTCTTTGTTTATACCAGAAATTTGTGCTTTCAAATTGTAATTCTTTTGAGTGAAATATTATAATCTACTGTTTTTATTACTAATAGAATGCGCTGGAAAGTGACAGTTTCATAGCACACGCTATGGAAAATGTCCAATTTTTATTAGCAGTGTTGAAAATTATAATTTGATGAATGGAAATAAACTGTTTCAAAGAATGCACTTTCTGGTGCTGTAACATCTGAAGGTTGATAATGTTTTTTGTTACATGCAATATGTAAGAAGTTAAACCATACAATGATTTAGTTCTGTAATAGAATGTTGACATTGTATACTACTATTAATACCTAAAGCATCATTAGTACCAGGACTGAGAAAGATGCGTTACTATTTGTAGCGGAAAGTGATATTTATTGCCATAATAAAAGTTATCTTTCATGCCAGTTCAGTTTAACACAATAAACGTTAGCACGTATGTTCTACAATAGTGGGAAGTTTTAAAATACCCGCTAAATTAAGTTGACAAGAAATTGATCTCCACATCAATTTAAAAAATTAAGTATTTAATACAATAAGAGGGGAAATTTTATCCTCCTGCTATGGAGGAATCGTTGCGGAATCTCAAAAGAAGAGGATGCGTAAATTGTGATGTTTTTATGTCACTTGAAAATGGTAAATGTAAAAAGTTAAATGTTATAATATGATAGTGAAGTAATGTGTTGGTACCTACTATAATATAGATAGTTTAGATTTATCATTTGGTAGCCAATAACTTATATCCGAATAACAATTAATACAATACATGTGCTTTTAAAAGTTTCCTTGTTGGTGTGAACCCAACATGGCCCAGATAAAAGTTGTCTTTTTTGAGTTAACAAGAATAAAAATTGAAAAAAATGAAAGACTTTTCTGAACATTTATTTCATTATGTATGGAAACATACATGCATATACACGTATAACGTATATAATCACTCAAACGATAAACATTGTGAAATAATAATTCAAAGAGTATTAATGAATCGTATATGAATGAAATTATGTTCATAAATTGAAAAAGATTAATTCTTCGTTAATTCCTGGCAAATTCTCTGAGGTTCGAATTATGTGCTTGGAATGTATCCAGAAATTATATTTAACTTATTAAAAAATGTCTCCACCTGATATTCCTCAAATCTTCAACAATATCTTTTGTCAATTAAGTATATTAAGAATAAGCTGAATAGGCAATTTTAGCCACATTGAAAAATAAAGCCTCATATAAAAATTGCTGAATTTGTACTACAATTAGCTGTGTAAAATAATTCATCAGCTATTTAAAGTACTTAATTTAAAAATTAAGTAAGGCTATGTTCAATGTAATTAAGTATAATGCTACTTTTGATTCCCTTAATTTAAGAATATTCACAGATTAAGTAAAATTCAATAATTAGGTAGAATTTTCTGGTATCGGCTCATATTGTTTTTAGAGGGTATTACACTATTTTTTAAAGAGAGTACGATCTTTAAACTGACACATGTTAATAAAAGATGTTTCCCTCCAATGTGTATACCTTGAGCTTCTTACGGATGACCATATTTTTTTTGCAGCAAAATGAATGGTACAGAATGATTGCTTAATTTTATGATATTAACATGATTTTAATAAAGTACTTATTTGTTATTATCAGCAAAAATATTCGTAGAACAGAATAAATAGAAGAATTCAGAAAAATTTAAGATAAACGTAGATTTTTAAAGTTATATTTACAAAATTGTAGGAGTGTAAAAAGCAAACTCCACCACTATTAATACATTTCAGTTCATATAAGCGCGAGAGTCACAAAGATAAAATACCTTAAGTCACATATTCCTTGGAGTTGATCAGAAAATACATTTATCGGCGAATCAAACTCATCTTCCGAAGAAAAACGACATTCTAGTGAATTTTTTAGATTCAAAAGTCACACATATCTAGATTAAGTTTATAGAGTGGATGTTCTTTCACTTTAATGTTTTTGTTTAAATAACTCAGTTGTCAATTTTGCTCAATGAGAAGATTTAATATCATAGTAAAGTAAGATGATCTCGATTATTCGCTTCTTGAAGAATTTCTGAAAGACATTTAGCGTTGTACCAATTCGCTCTGTCTTCTATCCTTTCAGCTTTATTATTTTACCATTCCTGTACTTCTAAATAAAATGAGAAATATAATTTTTTCATGGCAATTTGTCTTTTTATAACTGTGGATGTGGTATTATCCTTAATACTTATTTTTTGACATGTTGGAAAATGAAAAATGCTAAGTATATGTTTCTTCAGTAATCACACTTTTAAAAGCAAAATGAATTGGTTATTATATTTAAGTAATTTAGTTTTTTTTTCTTTTACTGATTCTGATGGGTTGCAAATCAGCGTTCAATTAAATTACAGAAAATTCAACAGCAAACTTTTTTTTCATGTATAATTTTTAAAAATGTTTAATTTCCAAGGTACTTTTTAAGGAATTGTTTTTTACATAGGAGCGGATTCAATGTCAAGTTTCTTCCATATCGTTCATACAATGCTTTATTATCAATTAATATTTTAAATCTAGAAGGCACATTATCTGGGATTACATTTAACAATGGCCTTTCTGTATGTTTTTCATCCTGAAAAGAAATTCGACACCTGAAATTTCGTAAATCATTTGAATTCAATAGCTCGAAATAGACATTCATTTACAATTTCATATTGCAGGCGTTGAACGAATTCTTTCTGATGTAATCCTGCTAAAACAAAACAAAAAAATCATAGCACCATAATATTCTCGCTAATACCATTTTTCATTTAAACCTTTATTCCCCGTTAAACTAATTGCAATTAACCAAACAAACTTTCTAGTGCAATAAAAATGTTTATATTTCTCTCTTTTAAATCTTAGTATTAATTTTTTATTACTACTTGACCTCTGTACGCATCACAAAAATTTCAAAGTAGCACTCATAAATATGGTCCCCAAAACTTTATACAGCAGATTATAATGTACTACTCGAAATTATGTGTAAAATTTTTCTCAACGTCTCAAAAATTTGAACAATAACCTATTATAGATCCAGTAGGAAGTAATTCAGTTACTAATCAAAATAAGAGAATTAAACACTTAAAATATTTTACAAATCTACTTCAACACATCATATACTTTATTAAGTATTTCACATTAGTAGACCCTTAAAAAACAATACATAGAATTACAAACTTTAGTCTACACTAAAAGCATATAAAATTAAACACTTGTAATTTTTAGTCACAAACTTAATACCCTAAAATAAGTTCACTTCTAAGTGAAACACTCCTTAAAGGGAACTTCACTTTAGACTTATAAATAAGTAATTTTTATGATAATAATGTGAGACTTCATGTAGTATAACGATTCAAGTTTCCTTTTTTGTGCAATGAATCTGCCATGAAATCTCATGGAAAGAATATGGATGTTGATCAAAATAGAATTTAATTTAATTGAGATTACAAATTAACTCCTGGTGCTTTCAAAATTCAGTCTATACCAGGGACTCAACATTCAGTTCAAGTAAATATTTTGTTCGTCTTCAGTGATTTTTACCCATTTGTTTTACAAAATAATCATTTCGAATATTACAGTAAAATTTTGCGCAGTACTGAAATCAGAATTTTATGCAGTATCACCGAAGAGTCTTGCTGAGAGGACCTATGGACATGTTCAAGAAGAAATATCTCTCAGCTCTATAGAGTAGAGAAGTGAGTGCAAGTTGAGAACTTGAAAATTTAAAACTAACAAAAAAAGCAAAATTAAGAAAAAAAGCATTATTATTCTAATTGACTCTGTATCTGATCAACGCAAATATCCAAAGAAAAAAATGTGAATATTTAATTTTGTAAATTTGGATATTTTCATATCAGAATATCAGTAAAAGTGAAGTTATGACTAACAAATTATTTTTTTATCTGTACTGCTTTTTTTACATTTTATCAAGCACAAATTTCTTTAAAACTATAAATATAATTTTTTTTCTGAAGAAGTGCCTTTGGCTCAGTATTTGTAAGCAGAGGGGATGCGTTTCAATAAGAATGTTGCCATGTTTGTCCTTCATAGGTTTGTGAGAAATAATTGCATAAATCTTCTATTTTATTCAAAACGGTAGTATAGTTTTCCAGCGGTAGTTTATGAGATCTGAAAAAAGTTTTGGTGAAATGTCCAGTGTATCACATTTGGGAAGAACTGAATCATTAAAAAACAATGATTCAGAATTAGGCTTTGGCAAATAAACAAGCCAAAACTCTGGGTCTCTCTATTTTATGTGGCACAAATATATAACATTAAAATTTACTTCAATCTGTTTTTAATAATTTTATTATTCGACAAACAATAAAAAAAAATAAATAAATTAAAAAAAAAAAAAAAAAACGTAGCAAACGTTTTTATTTTAACTCCCGATAAAAAATCCAAGCATAAATTAAAGTTTCATAAAACTTGTATGTTAAATAATTTCAAGCAGAAAGAAATCTATTTGGAATTACGTAATTCCTTAATCAGAAATGGAAGTAAAGAGTTAATGTTTTCCGAAATGGATGTTTCAGATCCCTAAATTGATATAAGAGCAACAATTGATATATTTGCTACAATATATAATGATATATAAGCTACAATTGATAATTAGGAATTTTTAAAATATGACCTTGTCAATAGTTAGTTGAATAATGATGAAAATTGATGATTTCAGAAGACTTTGGTTGCTATTTTATTAGATGTATTACATGTTATTTATTTTGTAATAAAAGAGAAAAAGGAAATTTCAATATAATTCAGTGTTAAAATACTCATATATCACTTATTCCAAATTGGAAAATGATATTTACAATAAGGATTGTGTAGTTCTTTGTAAGGAATAGGCAGGCAGATAAAGCAATGAACAATTGGGAGAATTTAAAAGCATTTTCGTTTCTGAAACAAATCGGCAGAGAAATTTCAACATATACACAACAAGAAAAAAAATATCATAAATTATTTGTTAAATGCTAACAATTGAGGTAGAATTATACAAGGGCTTAAATTTATTTCTTTTGCACACGAGGCCGTTTAATGTTAATTTTTCGCACACGAGGGCTAATTACATAGGGACCTACAGTTTAAAGTGGGGCCAGGAAAAATAGTCATTCCAATACCAACATGACATGCAAAGCAAAACAAATGGTAACAGAGCTTATTAAGATTGCCAGAGTTTCACAGCAACAAGAAAATGATAAAATAGCAAGTCTTTCTTCAATAATAATTTTCTATGATAGAAATTGACTTTCTTTAACAGGTCATTATGATTTCACCCAAATTATGAGGACAGATAAAACCAATGAATATTATTACGACTGGAATTTATGTCAGTAGTTTAATATCCAAACTTATGCAGGAGATTAAATGAGAGAATTCAAAATGATATGTTAATAATAGATCATATACATAGCCTAACAAATGAAATGAATATGTGTAATATGAGTGCATTTCTGAAAATTTTTTTAAAACATTCGAAAAAGAAATTTAAATATTTTTCTTTTATATCAGATGAAACCATGCATATTCCTTTGATAGCGAATGTCACTTTATGTGAAGATTTATAAAAATCAAGGATGAGAAATAATTTAGTTGGAATTTTTTTAGTTTTTGCCAGTTCTTTCAATATGCGGGAGAAGATACAGATTATAAAATTTTTACAACCATTAGGATCAGATTTCATACATGAGAGGCCAAGGATATGAAGGCGTAGTTACTGTGATTGGAGTACTTAATAACGTAGTCAAATCAAGAGAAAAATTTCCATTAATATTTTATGCATGTTGCACTTTTTATTATTTAGCTCTGATTATTTCAAACATTTTAGTTAAAGAAATTAATAATTGTGTAGTAATTATTGAAAGATGTAATTCGCATATAAATTTTCCAAAATATAACGTTCTTCAGGATTGCATTTTAGAACTGTGTTTTATTCAGAAAAGGAGAATTGAAAAAATTATTTCCAATGCATTGAATATATAAACATGAATTGATAATGGCAATGACAAAGTTCTTACATCCTCTAATTGATGCTCTTGAATTAATTGGAAATTACAATTTTTAATGATTCATCCCTGTGGCTTACATTCTCTCATATTTGTTAAAAAGTTCCAGTTTTTTATCTTTATTTTTCCATATAAAATGTATGTGAAGCTGCCCTTATCGAGAATTTTGAAATCTAAGGCAGTTATGCTCATTGCTCTTTTCGGCTGTGTGACGATATTGTAAAAATAATTTGAAATGATTTATGGAATCAAGAGAAGTGGTAGATTATTAATTTCATTGAAATCGGAATCTGTTTTAAATAAATTAACCTTTTGGGTGCACATTTATTTAAATAATTTTTTTGCATTTGGAGCACATTTAATTTTTTGGGGTATAGAGTAATTTGTAAGAACAGAATATTCTACGCAAAAAAAAAAAGACTTCATTTATTTCATGATATATTAATATATGCATAATATTGAGATAACTTTAAATATTTAGTATTGCAAAAAAAGAAAAATTCATGTTCATAGGAACAAATTCATGTTATAATAAAAAGCAAATTTTATTAATAAATTTGAAGAGTATGGTGGATACAAATTACTTGGAAATGAACAAGAATGAACCTGTTAAATATTGTCTTTTTCAACGACGTATATCCTATGAAAAGCACAGGAATATTATTTTAAAATAACAATTTTTAATCAATTTCTGAATGTTATAATTTTATACATTAAAGAAAGATTCACAAGCAAACTAGTTAAGAGTTTGTTAAATATTTTAACAATAAATTAGAATGTGTGTGACTCTATACTTATGGTAAAATTTACACCCCATGAAAAGCAAATATTGTTATACATAAGTAGAACCACCATAGTTAAAACTGTATCCTAAGCGTGGAAAGTGTCCTAACAGTTAGTGTGAACATAAATTTTGCTGTCTTAGCTGTCTACAGAAATGTCACATGCGTGTAGGTCAGACATTTGATATGTGTTGCAATATGATATAGATCAGGGGTGGCCAAACTTTTGGGATCGGTGGTCTACTCCACAATGAAAAAAGCGAAAGAGGTCTATCAATGGCAGAGCTAAATTAATGTAACGTATATGTTTACATATTTGTTTTCAGTAACAAGAAAAATGGTAAATTATCTAATTTTTCTAAGAAAACTTAATATTAATATTTACAAAATAAAAATTTACTGACAAAAATAATCTGAGTATTCCTATATCAAAAATTGACCTTTCTATTCACTTCGTTTAGGTGAAATTTGGATTGTATAATCTGCTACAAATTTATCATATTGCGGCTGGTACAAGCTAATTGCAATGCCTAAACACGAAATTAAATGTTCATCTGTTAAATGCGACAGAGGTTTGGCGTTGTTGACGTTGTTTCTATTTAATTTACTGTAAAACGACAAATTCATTGTATTACTTTGCACAGTTTGTTTTAGGTTTTAAAACTAAATTTTTTATTTTAAATTATTTTAAATAATTCATTAATTTTATGTCATAAGCTATAAATTAAATTGTTAGTATCAGAGGTTATTATCGGGATGGTCGCGCGGATACCTAAAATGTCTTCGATCACGGTCGATCTAAAACGATCAGTCGATCACGGTCGACGTCTTGGCCACCCCTGATATAGATGCTCGGATAATCCAAAGAACTCCCATTTTGTTTCTGTACTAGATCGAATTGATATTGATAACTGCTATTGTTGATACAATCTTACTAACATGAGTTAATCACCACAAAGCCACAATCCATAATTTTAACTTAATTCTAGAATCATGCAAACCATTTTACTGTTTTCGATTTTTACAACCAGCCACACTTAATTTAATAGAGACCTGTTTGAAACACTAGCAAGGTTTGCTGAAACTTCTGATGTACAACTGAATAATTCTGCATGGCATTCTTGCAATCAACATAAAATATTTTAATTAGAATGCAACAAAAATTTTAATCATTATATTGAGAACTAGTTCTTATGTATACGTTTCACATGCAGTTCTAATTCAAAGTAGCTAACATTTCCTTTGTTTGATTAGCAGTTAGAATAACTTGCAATTTTAATTGTTTGCTAATCATTCTAAGGTCTTATTGAATACAAAATTTCACCAGCATTAATCAATTCCTTTATAGTGGATGCATGTTATAAAGTGTATAAGGATGCTTATTTATCTTTTTAATTGCATTTAAAAAATATATTTAAAAAAACTGATATTTGTTTTGCAAGAAATATAACCAAAATATCAAAAAATGAGAAATAAATTATAAAATTTTATTAAAAATTTCTAATAACAAAAAAATCAAATACATAATTATCATCTATAATCGAATGATTTTCAAATTAAGCAAATTAATAATCGAAGAACTTTTGTAAAAGACATAATTTTGTAAAATCATGTTTTTTTTTTTAAAAAAAAAATCTAAAATACATTTTTCATGTTTTTATATAATATTTGAATAAATAGTTCCTAAATTTTTTGGAAATATAATATTCATAAAATCATGCACGTGATATACACATTAATACACATGTAAACTAATTAGTTTAACTAGTTAGACATAACTCATCCATAAATGTAATGAAAGGGCTCTGAATATGGACCTTGATTTCCCCAATAGTCAATTGAAAAGACTCTGTAGAATCCTTCAACAGTACAATCACTACCTAAAAAGAAATATTTCACAGAAATGTTGTAAAGGACATGTTTTGAATATTTCTATTCAAGAAAAATGTAATAAAGCTAAATAAGCACATTCTGGACTCATTCGCATTACATTTGACTCTCCATGGTAAGATGAAAAATAAGAAACCCAACCACATTTTGCTTCCATCCACTTATTTATATCATGTTATAGACTTCAAATCCACCATTTCAATAAACATTTAGTTAAAAGCATTGATACAGTATACAGAAACAGGACAAGTCTTATGCTCTATTTCTATCTAATATATAATATGCTATACTTACAACTAGTGTATAATAAAATAAGAAAACATGTATTCAATTTTATTGTATGATATTTTAGGCATAGTCATGAAACCAGTATTACTGCATAGTAATATTAGATTTGTAGCCATCAGTAGCAACAAAAGAGATCACGAATAGTAATTTTTCTACACCTTTCATACAAATATTAAACATGAATTTTCAAATATTTTATCACTATGAAAAATTATATTGGTTTAAGTACAATAACTAGACCAAGTATTAAGAGATTTTAAATCAATTCTTATAATAAAATTCCATCTAATTAAAATATTGATTTTTAAAAAATTTTCAGTTATTTAGTGTACAAATTCCAGAAAATAAATACATACCTGCTTAGAATTCATTGAATCCTTTATAATTATTGATTTGATTAATATTTGATTAATACTTTCTTAGTTTTTGAGTTAGATTTGAAATTTAATAAAGAAAAAGTAAAATTGGCCTTAAGAATGTTGTACCAATGTAAATGTAAACTTAGATTTTTGATTGATTAAAATCATGATACATTAGAAGCTCATTTTCACCAACTGGTGGGGAATGGTAATAGTTCTTAAAATCAGTACTCATAAAATATAAAAATGTGTTACATTTAAAACAATTTTTTTTTTACAATATTGGTTTCTTTTTATAAATAAGGTATTAAAAAATTATTTGATATTCACTATATAAGAAACACATGCAAAATAAAATTCATGCTTGAAATAATTTTTTCGTTTCATTGTATTAATGAAAAATCAAACAAAGTAATTTTATCATCACTTATTCTGTTTCAAAGCTATATTTTTCAAAACAGTCTTTTTTTTACATAGGGAAGCATTTTACTGCTGCTTTTCTTAAGAAAAGTACCTTAGTCTTATTAGTTATTGATCCATTAGTTTTGAAGGATGTCAATATATCATGTCATTTTTGTTGCTTGACAAATGAAATTATTTTTTATTCACATTTAATTTTCAATAGAATAAAATTTAGAATAAAATTCTGATTACAATTAAAAGAAAATATCAATGGGATCCACAAAAGAATTGTCTAAAATTGAACTCATAATTTATGAAAGAAGTAAAAAGAAATTTTTTTCCGTGTTATATGGCTTGATATGTCTAATTGTAATTTTGTAAAAAAATCACATCATATTTTAGCTACTAAAGCGAGAAAATAGCTTATCTGTTATATTCATATTTAAAAATGATTTGTGAAAGGTATATATGATCATTGTTTTGAGAAAACCAATCTATGTATGAAATACATTAAGATGATCTAAACTTTAATTTATTTACATGATTTCTTAAAATATTACTCCATTTTAAAAAAAGACTGACTTTTGATTTGCATATTTCTCAGAGACTTTATAGAAATGAGATTATTATATGCTATTGCAAAATATATACAGCATAGCAACATTTGCTTTAAATATGAGCAATCCAAATCAATTTCTAAGGAAAAATGCTTTACAAGTAACATATACAGCTAATGATATAACTTAATGATGATAGCAGCCTATAATAATGAAATTTTTATAAAACATAGATTAATTTAAAATAAAAATATTTGTGGCAAATTATTATAACTGCACCCAATAGTTAAACAGAAACAAATTAACATCAGTAAAAATTCATATTTTATGCTAAGATAAATATATTTAAAACAAAAAGTATGAATATATAAAATAATGAAACTTATCTTAAAGGATTAATTACACTTACAGAATAATAAAACAAGTGTTCTGTTTTTCAATTTTCAGATTTACTATAGACATTATAGATACAATTTATCATTACTATGCCATACATATAAAATTCCCCATAACATTCATGCACATGATGAATTATAAAGCTAAAATATTATGGTACCAGAGCTAAGTCTTTGATTGTGTCAAATATACTGCAGTGCAGTCAGCTTATTTTAATCACACAATAATAAAGATTGAGTTTTACAACTTGGTAGATTTCCCTGAGTATTTCAAAATTTCAAAAATTTTAAAGTAATTGCAAATAAATTTGTAACATATTGAGCTTTGATACTTTCTTAATTTATGGTTTAAGAAATGGAAAACTAACAACTTTAAACACATAAACAGGAATCCTCTTTATCAATCCTAAATTTATTTATATCAGCACTATTTTTTTCTTACCAATGTAAATTAACCAATTTTTTCTTTTCTGCATAATATTGTAACATTTCCTATATTTGAATCAAAACGCTGAACATATGCGCAGAACTCCAAAGATTTATGGAATTTCTCAAGTGTAAAAAAGAATGAGAAGACATTTAAATAGCAGAATCAACCCAAGTACCAAAATTCAAGATTAAAAACAAGGAAGTCGAAAGAAATGAACAATAATCAATAGGTTAGATTGCTTTAAAGAAATAAGTTTATAAGTTGATCTACATTTCCGTTTTGAAATATTTTTACAGAACGCATAAAAGAAGCTCCAGGTTTCATTTCTGAAATTTTTTAAGAAGTAATTTAAAGTGTTAGCATTCCACAGCACTTAGCACATGTCTGTTGTGTTGCAAATTTACTAAACTATTGGTTGAAGCTCTTTGTCAAGAGAATCCTTAACAATTGGCATTCATTTCCTTTTTTTAAAAAATGCATTTTTTACAAAAACAATTTAAAGTGTGTTTAATGGTGTATGAAAAAAACTCTTCATCTAAGTACTTTCCCTTCAGCCTATTCACTTAAATTTCTTACAAAGAACATCTGAACCTCAAATTAAATTACAGCTCTTAACACTGTGATATTAAAATTACCATTTTAGTTCTTTATTAATATAAATGCATACATGCATCTATCCTTTCATATACACTTAACAGGCAGGTAGGTAGCTACTTACCCAAACATATAAACAAGTGTGTATGTGTAGAGAGATATTAATAACTGAAATCAAAATGATTAGTGTCAAAAATTAACATACTGCATATTTCAAAACCCTAAGCTATGCTAAATAAAAGATAATGAATATAGAAAGAGCAATTTTTTAATATGAATTTTGAAAATAACTTACTTTCATTAAAACAAGAATACCAAAAGGTTGGGGTTGTAATGTTCTTAAAACTTATTTGATGATATGGCCCAAGTATGAGAGAACTTTTCTCCACTATATAAGTCAAAACACATCTAAAACAAACAATTTAATAAGTACAAATGTCTTGAAATAAATTTTTTCAAAGATAAAATTACACACCTGTTATGTTCATCTGTCCAAGATATTTGTAAAGTAAAGTTCCACGATTGAAAAAATCGTAATTTAGTTACCTAAACATAATTTTAAATATAAGTTGATGGGCATAAAATCTTGCTAAGAGCATTAAAATTCCTAACCTGCATTAAAGGCTTTTGTAATTTGCAGATATTAATCAATGTCACACCAGGATTAGGAATGGCTAGACTGAATTTCCAAGTATCAGATTTTTTTAATTTATATGGACCTCTAATATTTGGTTCCTATAAAAATTAAAACACAATTAGTTTAAAAATTAAGAAAATATGTATAAATCAGTTAATCTAACATTTAGCATGACTAATTATCAAAAAATTACAAGTAAAATATTAATATTTCTGTCATTACATTGTGTACAAAACAAAAATATGCTATTATTAGTTTAAAGATTTCAAAATGAATTGATACAATGTTAATTCCCAGTTTATTAAAATATTTGCATGGAAACATTATGTACCTTAGCAACATATGCTTTCCTCTTATATTGTGTATTATATTCATTAGATCAAGTTATAAATACTATGTTCTTAAAACACTTAAAATTTTATCAAAGATATTAGGTAAATTAGAGTTGAATGTATATTTTGTAACAAATCAATGTTTTAACATTAATTTTCCGGTATCTGATACTTAAATATTTATTGGTATTTAAATGAAATAATTGTCTGATAAAGTATTTTATTTGAAACACAAAGTTTTCATTTTCTTGCTGTTTTCAATTACAAATTATTAAATGTAAAAAAAACTAAAAAAAATAAATTATATACTGTTTTATGTATGAGTCAATAAAATTATTCCTTATTTATAATTAATTATGTAAGACTAAGAAATAAGTTACTGTATTCAGCAATGAAATTGCAACACCAAGAAACAAAGATAAAATTATACTATTAATAGAGTTAGTTAAAATGTACAAATGATAGAATTTTCAAGAATTCAGTTACATTAAGTGACATATAAGACAGGTGTAAAATGCTTGTGCACTTTGACACAACATAGAACAGCTTAAAAGCCAGAAACCGTTGCAATGCTTTCTAACATAGAGCATATAAGCCTTCCAGGAAAACTTTTCATATCAAGTAGGTAGCATTCACATATTGCAAGGAAAGAAAAACAACAAATCCCCCAGAATCCCCCATTGATAAACTATTCCAAAACAGCAACCATCTTGAATTGTTCAACAATAGTTGGATTTGAATAAATATTTGTAACTGTAATTTTTGCCAAGTAAAAGATTATTCAGAAATCAGACTGTCTTGTTATTTGATTACATGATGCCTTCTATTCTACAAATACCAATATTCCTCAATCATCACTAATGAATGCAAAAATAGAACTCTGAGCTGAATAACATTGCTTAATCACTCCAAGTAGAATTCTAATAGTTTTAGGAAAAATATTTACATGGTTCAGCATTATATGCCCTTATGTCACAGTGCTCATCAAAATAATAGATATTTCTGCTGAGAAAATGAAATGACTGATATGGAACAAATATCTAATCAGAACGTTTCCTAAGAATGTATTTTATTATATTTTATAGTACTCAGTTTTAATGGATCACAGTAAACTTGTGCCAGATGTTTGAGATCATTCACCAAGCTTAGAAGGTTTAGTAATGTTTACAAAAATATTTAGAAGTTATTTGCATAATGCTATGTTATATTTACATGGATAGTTTATGAAACAATTTTATTAATTATTGACAAATGTTCAATTGATTTCACTCTATCTTGCTAATTGACTAACAGCGATGAAGCAATGGCCACAGTAGAGAAATATTTTCTTCAGTAATTCACTTGACTTTCGTCTTAAATACAAAAACTATCGAAGTCTGGAAATGTCATGCTCAACACCATCCTCTCAGTTATTGTATTAGCAGTTTGTTGAGGTAAAGCAAAGCGTTTTGTGGTCATCCTGAACCCATCGATTCTATATTCTGAGACTGTCATGGATCTCAATGCAGACAGATGCAGCTGTAATGCCCAAACGATAAGTCACAAGATAGGTAAACACTAATTTGATCTCTATCAACAGAAACATGCTGGTAAGAATTCTCCTTCTTACATGAGGCATCAGAACAACTTTTTACTTGGTAATAACATTTAAATGAAATTTATTTATGATAAACCTGTATAATTTCTTGATTTAAACATAATCTAAATACCATTATCATTGACTTTTTACATGAATGCAGTACCATTATCATTGCTTTTATTAAAATACCTTATTAGAATAATCAAGTTAATGATAATTTAAATACACATTTTAATCATAGTTTTGCATTTTCCTAATAAAACGTAATAACAGCAGTCATAAATAATTTTTAATAAACATATTGCTTGATATGATTGTGAGATATGAATTAGAATTACTCTCAAGAAAGCTTTTCTGATATTTTTTATATTAAGGATAAGCTAATTCATTATAAGTCAAAAATAATAACAAAATTACCGAAAATTTTCTTTTCTTCATGAGAACCATATGTGAAAAGAAATTATTTTAAATAATCATTATGAACATTATTAGAAGGAAATAATTGTTCTAGAAAATCCTTTTTTGTTTGTATTAATGTAGTTAGAAACAAAATTTATGCTTAATAATTGATATATTTCTTGCAAAAAGACTGCATTTAGTTTTTAAAATAATTGTAGTTAACCTAACAGAAAAGTACTATTTATTTGGTGGAAAAAACAGTAAAATACAAGAATATATAAATAAAAATTGACGCTTTGGATAATCAACATAATGAATTTTAGCAACAATTAGCACACAGATATTTAATATAAATACAACAATTAAACAGCAAAAAAATGTGATTTTCATTTAAATTTAAATAGATCAAATTTTTGCATTACTAATGTGATGTTTCAGGAAATTTCATGTACAATTATTAGATCTACATGTTTAACAGCTTACAACTCAAATATTTAAAATTTATAAAAAATAAAATATTTAGTTGTTTTTTATTTCATTTTTTTTCTCTTTTGCATATCAAGTTCTGCTTTATACAATGTGTAGTCAATTTTTGAATACAATCAATTTTGAACACGTTGACTTAATGAAAATTTTTAATGTTTGTTTTTTTCTGCTTTTTTCTGTTTTTTAAGCAGAGAAAAATTATTATTTATATTAATTTTTCGAAATAAATTGATAAATAAATTTTACACATGGGAATTCACTTACTAACTTAAGAATTTGTTTTTACTTACGTAAAATGAAACGATACTTTAAGTGAATAACTTTTTTGTAAAGATAAATACTGTAATATCTTATTTTTAGAGCAAAATTTAAATTATAAATAAATGAGCTACAAAAAATCTAGACAAATTAATATCGGATGCCTTTTTTAGTCCAATCTTACAGCCAAAATTTACCCGCAATAGTCTGCTGGCATTTAATCTTAGGATAATATTGATAGCTAATACTAGAGTTCAATAAAACAAAAAGTAGTCAATCCAATATTTGCAGCCAATATAGAACTAAGGTTACATAAACAAGGCCACTGTCATGCCAATATTGACTCAAACATATTTTACTCATTGTCTTGGAACATTCATAATATCTTCATGAAGAATTTAACATTCCTCTAAGCATTATTTGTAAGATAAAATTCCCAGGACATCTATATTCTATTACATACCAAAAGTAGTTTTGCATCACATTATTAATCCTTCTAAACCAGAGCCTATCTGTTTTATATTGATAACCACTTGTAAATAAGCATTTTAAAATCTTAAAAACAGCTGAATATCAATAAATTAATCAATTTTAACCACCAAGCTTTAAAATGTTTAGAATAACGAGAAATTATGAAAATAATATTCTTTTAAATAAGAACATGTAAATTATTAACATCTTTTTAAAATAAAAACTTCTAACTTATTATTTTAGTTATATGAACTAAAAGAGTTAAATTTAATTTTTAACACTTTTAGTTCATATAACCAAAATTCTTGCTGATAGAAGATGTTGGATGTCACTTTTTTAAAAATATTTTTGTGTGTCAAATTTGTTTAAAATAAACAGGTACTAAATTTGAAATTCTATTTAAATATTTAAGTGCATCACTGTAAATAATTATTTTTTTTAAAAAAAAAAGAAAGTGTTTTAAGATATTTCTGAGCTTTCACAGCATTAAAATTTATATTAATGAGCAAATTTTATTAACTAAAGTTATATATAGATAACTCTGTAGTTCAAAATAAAACATTTTACCTCACTGCCTTTTATGAAATGAAACTCCTTCAAACTTGGGAATTTCGGCATTCCAAAATGCTGCCACACTAAATATGGATTTGTTTCAGAATTATTCAATTCAAATATGATCCAACGAACATCAGAAGCTAAAAATTAAGTCTCATCATTGTTTTTAGGGAAACAATATCATTAACTTAGATTACAAACTAAACTTGAATGACTAAGTCATTGAATGAAAGACTAAGTCATTATTAAAAAAAATATGCATGAATTTGATGAAAAAACAATTTATTGGAGATTCAATGATATGCCCCAATATATTATTTGAATTATTGTTCTTAAGGAAAATTAATTCAATCTTTTTCCTCTCCATTTTTTATCTTTTTCATATGAGCCAGAAAACTAAATTATTATTTATAACAATAATTCTAAACTTATTTAAAAAATTTCCCAAGATACATTTCTCATATTTTGGATATTTACTTTATACTCAGATTACAGATTTAATAATAACACCCATATTAAAAAGCATGTTAAATGCATTAATGTCTAGTAATATAACAGACCAGGAAATCAAAGAGTTTTATATCAAATATGTTGAGTATTCTTCAAAGTACAATTGAAGCTCGTCATAATGATCTCATATCATTAAGATCCTTCCATTATAACAACCAGCAATAAAATCGTCAACCCTTTTCCTAGAATTCTACATTATTTGCTTCCATCTTAACCAGAATCTAGTATCATCCTGTCCCCATACAATGTCTAAATTACTGATATTTTTCAAAAAGTTTTTTCCAAATGTGTTATTGAAAACAATTATTATTGTATTGTCAAAATTTGTAGATATAGAATCTTCTATGTTACCATTCAACACTGATGGATGGGGGTAGATTTACCTAGATAATGTTACCATTCTACTAAATAAGAAGAGTTTTGATGTCCATCCAGAATTAAGCGCCAAAATTCTCATTCTGGTGATGAGAAGATTAGGAAAACATAATATTCTCTCTACTTGAAAAGTTCAGGTTTAAAAGTACAAGAATTGGGTGTTAAATCAACTAGAAATCAATCTTATGAATGAAAATTTTAAGCACTTGAAGAGGGATTATACAAATGGATAAAAATAATGTGATCAAAAATATTCCAATAGATGGAAATTTATTAAAGTTCAAAGCAATAATTTTGCTTAACAAATGGAATTGCATTCAAGGTGTCATACAAATGGTTGCAGAAGTTTAAAATATGAATCAGTCTTTCTTTCCAGAAGCTTTTCAGGGAAATAGCTGCTGTCAATGCAGAAATAGTAGAGAAATATGAGGAAATAGTAGGGAAGGGGAAAAATTAAAATATATTATGGAAAACTACGATCCAGACAAAATTTTTAATTCAGATGAGACTAAGCTATTTTATAAAATAAAACCTGACAGATTTTCATTTTCAAATACAAAATTGCAAATAGAGGGTCAGCAGCCAAACAGACTTATTGTTTTTCTGTGTGCAAATGTCTGGCATGAAAAACTTCTCTTAGTGACTAGAAAATCAAAAAGTCAAATTGTTTCTACAAAGGTTATCAAAACTTTACCATTTACATAGAAAAACAATTCTAAATAGAAGAAGACATCTAGTACTTTGGAGGAATGGTACCCTTGCTTAGATAAACAAATAACAATTAAATTCAAAAAATTTTCCAAATTGATAACTGTATGACACATTCCCAAATGAAGTGTATAAATTACTGCAAAATATTTTCTCTACCTAATTTTACTTCAATTCTTCAGCCTCTAGATCAAAGGATGATTATGAGCTTCAAATATAATTTAGGGTATGCTTTTGCATTGGATAAATGTTTATTTGGTAAGATAAAAGATAAATTATTTCTGCATTGGATAAAAGTGAGGATTACAAAGTAGATATTCTTACAACATTGCAACATTCGAAAGAAGCATAAAATAATGTGACAAAAAATAACATCAAGATCTACTTCCACCATGCTGATTTCATAAAGTAACCAGAATCTACTGTTAAAATAATTAATGAAATAATTAAAAATGAAAATTTTGATAAGATAGTCCTTAACGAAAATTCAAAAAGTTTGGTTAAAACTTAAGTTATGACGAATACCCTACAATTAATTCTGACCTACAGTTCCATATCAGTCATTTCATCATCAAATGAGCTGATTTTCTATTATTGTTCACAAGAAATTGCAGCAACATGAGCTGAAGAAAAAGACATTTTCTAAAATAAAAACTATTTCAAGAGCAATTGAAAGTTAAAAATGTTTCTTGAAAAATAAGAAAATACTTAACATTATTCATGACTTTTAAATGAAACAGAAAATTGTTTTGGAAAAATCATTTATGTACAAAAGAAGAAAAACTATTTTGGATATTTTCTTTGAAAAGTAAATGTTTTGTAAATACATATTTTTTCTCTTGTTTTATTCTAAAATGTTTTAGAATAAAATAATGTAACAAATAATGTTCAATTTAATTGACAAAATTTATTTTTGACACAAAGAATAATTTAAGTATTATATTGTTTTCAAAAAAGCCTATTTTTAAGATCTTGTAAGCATGTAGGTGGGATTTTTTAATTACATCCAATATAGTGATCACTCGTTATAAAAACCTTTTGTTCTGAACCACAGAGGGTCATTATATAGAGCTTCTGCTGTATTTGCATGTTCAGGAGAACTAATACCAGTAGAAGGAAATTATGCAAGAAGTGACTATAAATGAAAAGCAGTACATGATAGCCAAGAATTTCTCAAATCTACTATACTGAGACAAAAAATGTCACATGAACAAAAGAAGTTTCCATTTTAATTCTTTGAATACTACATTATCTATCAGCTTAAAAAGTAAACAGCAGGCATGAAGGATCCATTTCTTTAACAGTAAAATGAGAATTTAACAGAATTTAATTAATTTGTTTAAGCAACGAATTTTTTATTTATTTAAAAATTATCAATGCATTAATATTAATCAATGTAATTACATAAAGAAATACAATATTAAATCTGTGCATATAATTCAGCCTTAAATTTTATAAATGATCAATTTATATTTATACTGCTACCACCTAAAATTTAATACCAAAATATATCAAAAACAAATTCATTTCAGATATTAAACACAATTTAAATATTAATTCATTGAACATACGAGATCATGAGCAGAGGAAACTTAAAAATAATCAGTATTATTCCCACATTACAATACCTATTATTTTCCAACTACTGCTGAAAACTAGATCACTGAATAATGATACTTTGGAAATTTTTCTTAGGAATGTCAGCACCCATGTTTTATTCAGAAAAGTTAAAAATTCATTTGGTATGATAGCAGATCTATTCTATGTTATTTGTTCTCCAATCAAATGTCTTCAATAAGCAATTAGTGTGGAAAACAGACAGTTTAGGAAAAAATTGTTAACTCAGAAAGTTAAGTCAATATGTACATCGTATGGGTGCACATTGCTCTGTTGAAATGTGTCTAGGTAAGGCCATAAAATATGATGGGAGAGTTAGGCTTCAAAGGTAAAGGGCTGTTTGGTTCCTATACTGATGCATACTTAGAAGGTATGAAAAGTATAAGACAATTGAGTAGCTTTTATTTTTAATGTCTTTAAATCTAATCAGATTACTGTACATAAAAGCTGAATTCTTCAAAAGCACAATTTCAAACCAAACATTTCTCTGTCAATCTCTCATTGGGAAAAAATAACAGTGACTTGCAGTTATATCACTCAGAAATAGGTGATTCATTAGTGAATACACTACATTGCAGTTGACATTGAATGATTCAAGTAGACAGCTTGAACTATATTGCTCTTCAGATTATATTCCTGAAGATATGACATAATAAAAAGTAAATTGCTTCACTTCAATGCTATGCACATAATATGCTTTTCTATGATTTCTATACATACATGTAAACATATCTCTTGACACTACCTGTAAGAACACTGCAATCGCTTTTGTCAGTCATTTTCTCTTGCATCTAATGACTGTGTAAGCACAATACATTATGATAATACCTGAAACTGACCAATTTCTAAGATCCAATGAGAAAAAGAATCTGAAGTCTCTGTAAAAAACAATTTTTCTATAGTCGAACTCAGAAATAAGCAAAAATGGCATTTTTTTTTGGAGACACTAATGCTGCACATACCAAAAATCACATGAGAAAACAATTCAAATTCTTCAAAACAACCTTACTTTATATTACATGTTTATAAGCGAGGCACCAGTTGAATATGATGAGTAACTGGCTGGTATTTCTATTATTAGATAAACTGATAATTATAATGCTGATTATAATCTGTACATCGAAATAAAAGAAAAGCTAATCTCCTAAAACTTGGACTATTATTACTGATGAATTTTCAGTGGTTTGTAATATACATCTATAATAGTCAAAAAGTAGAAATAAATATAAAAGTAATTTATGATATATAAGTAATTTATGATCATTCATAACAATAAATATAAAGTAATTTATTGTTATGAATAACATATAATATAGAATGTATGGTAAAAAAAATTTATATAAAATTCAGCAAAGCCAAAAAAAAAGAAAAAAAAATTAAATTAAATAAATAAATATGAATTTAATAAAACTTAAATAAGTGGTGAAACTGAAAAATATATCAAATTATTAATACTTATATAATTTAATAAGCAAAAATGAAATAGTCTCTCTTACCCTCTGTTTTGCGAGTTTTAAATATTATGTGAACATTTGCAGTTGATGTATTGAACATAGCATCATCTGTGTTGTATAACAATATATTAATTTCACTATAAAAGAAACATTAAAAAAATTTAAAGATTTCAAATGAATGCATTTTTAAACAATAGTATCTGTATAGACTTATTTCATGTTTTACTTACCTTTGAGATTCACATGTTGTAGCAAGAACTCCAAATTCAGACTTTATGTTTATGGTCGTTTTATCTAGTAAAATAATTATTGAACTGGTTATCAATTTAAAAATTACAGTATAAATTCTATTCACATGAAATTTTAAAACATTTTGAAAATGATTTTTTATGATCAGGAATTTTTTACCTCTACTTAAAATTATAAAAATTAATTAATTCAAAAAACAATGATTAAAAATTTCAGTGATCACATTTTATTAAGAAGCAAAAACAGGGCAATTATAATTAAGGCTCTCCAATTCAGATTCCTTTAGCACTCATTCTACAAACTTAATTTCAATGTAATTCGGTTTATACATCATATAATAATGGAAAAAAGTTTACAGCAGCAAAAAAATAGTTTAAATTTTGATCATTACAAACAAATGCGCCTAAAGAATGAAAATTTAATATGAATCATCAAAATTTGTTTAATTACTGAATGTGCTCAACATATGCTTCACTGATATTATTTACTTAGTGAAAGTGCATTACATGTTCAGTAGTAGATTGAAAATATTCTCGATTAGAGTAGAGTGAAAAGATTTCGATTAGAGAAGAGTATTTTGGTTTGTAATACTGACTTTCAACTCGGGTAAAGTTCTTATTCTTCCATCATATATATAGGTTTTAAGGGATTCTGGTTGAAGGGATTCCTGATAACAAATTTCTATAAACATTATCCTCTGTAAAATTTTATTGACATTCTTCTAAATTTGATTCAGTTTATCTTTAATCAATTACATCTATTTTAATTAACATAACTTTTTTTATTTTTCTCAAAGTAACATTAACTATGTTATTCAAAATAATCTAAGGAAATGACGGATATATTTAGAGTAATTATTTTCTTATAAATATGGCAACATTTTTATTGGTTAATTTGATATATTGATGCAACTTTTATATTTATTTATCATGTGTAACGATTTGTAGAAACATCAGAATTTTATAAAATGAACATTGTAATTTTAAGAATTACTTTTGAACACACTTTTACATTATACTCCAATCATAAGTCAAACATTTTAGAACCATTCAGTAAAATATTTTTTAATATAGAGCCTTAATCAAACTTTAGTTACTTAACAAGACTGTTATAATTTGGTCACAGAAATAAATGATTTAAGCTATTTTTATCTTCTAGAAAGAAAATAAACCATTAAAAGTAAAATAATGTAATATTTTAACATTATTAAATTGTTACTTTACTAAAAGTAAGTCATATTTTATTTGAATTCCAATTAGTCACACTTTCTTATTTTTGTACATAAGAGAAAGTCAAAACATATTTTACTTTATATTGATTAAAATTTACAATCTAATGTATATTTGAATACAAAATTTATTTGTGCCTATAACTGTAATATTGAAAAAATATAAAAAAAAATTCAACATTTTTCCAAGAAAAATATCATTAGTTCATAAATTGAATTCCTTGTAACTCCTATAATCAATGTATTATGTTAGAGAAATTATAAATTATGTCATGCTGAAAAGTTTTTATTATAGAAAAGTTTTTAATATTGTAACTATTCCTTAGTTCCTACTCTTTAAATGTTATTCACCTAAAATACTTGATAAAGAGCCTGTTGAGAAATAGTAATCCATTAATGCTACATATAAGGCACTGTCCTTCTCTAAGGCTAATTACAGGTTTTAAAAAACATCTTCTATCTCTCTCATAAAGGAAATGTACATAAAGTCTCTAATAAAAATGTTATTAGTTAAAATCAATAATACCCAAGCCTTTTCATAGAAACCTTTGCAGTAAATGAAAATATGGCTAGTATACCTTCAAGTGTATAATAAACGTTTAATACCTTAAATTTTATTTTATTTAGAACACTGAATTTATAATTGACTTCGGTATTTAAAAACTAAAAGTAATAACAAGTAAACATAAGTTAATTTCAATGTACAGAAATTAAACCCAGTGTAAACAAAATATTCTTGCCTACAACATCATTTGTTCAAAGTTGGAAAAGGTATCACGTGATTGTGGAAAAAGTATCAGTATCATGAATTACAGTATAAAAAAAAATCATTTCCACTTTAAATCAACAATTCTTAAATATATATTGTAAAATGCTGAAAAAGAAATGTAATATAGAAATTAAATAAGCTCACAAAAAATTAATCACTAGTTGATAACTATAATTCTTATATACTACCAGAGTTTTTATTTTACATTACTTAATTATGAATTCAGGATAAGAACAAAATTTTTAATTGATTAGAAAAATAAACAAAGCTTATGCTAGGCAATGGCTTTTTACACCTCAATATCAGTTGGCTAATGTCAGATCTAGAGAATATCTATATTTTACAACTTCACCAAAATCAGTGATATTACTTAATAATATCAAGAAAAGATAAAAAAATATATTTTTATCAAAACTTTTCATGTAAATTTTCAATACCAAAACATAAGCACTCTTTTTATAGTTCTATCTAATGATTTTTAAACATAAAAAGAAATAAAATTACACTCATAAACTTGATCTAAAAATAAGAGAAATGTTATAAATCTAGAATTTTCTAAAAAGTTGACAAATATGATTCAGAAATTTGACTATTACAAATTTGACAGTTGAAAATCTGATATGCATTCTAATAATTATAATTCAAAAATATCTCATTTTAAATTAAGTCTTTTTAAATTAAGAAAATTTCAAGTTTTAATCTGATAAGAAAAGAAAATGCATATGTAATACATATTTAATTATACTGTATAGTGATTTCACACTTATATTATATGTTTGAACATTAAAATAGTATTACTTACTATTTATCACTAAAGTAGGCAATATTATAGGACATAACTTGCTCAAAAGTATAAATGCAGAGTATACAGGCTTTTTTATAAATTCAACATATTTTGGGCTTGTATTGTTAACTTGAAATCTTGCTAATAATGTTCTTTGTGTAAACTGATTAGGAAAATAACTCAGAAAAGCATTGTCACTGCTTATAAGCTCAAAATGGCCAACATTGAATGTCTTGTATTTGTTTTGAAAGGACAATTGAATATGGTTGAGAATTATCTAAAATAGTAAAGAAAAATATTAATTGCATAAATACATACTTTAAAAAAAAAGAAATACATGCATTACAAAATAAACATTTTAGGTATAGACTCTAGTATGATTATATAAGCACAGATATGTATATGTATAATAAAGCAGATTTTTATAATACCATTTAAAAAGATGCAGAAATGTGACACTGTCTCTAGATTTGATAATATAAGCATGTTGCAGTTTTAATTATTTGTTAATGCTGTAATAAAACTACTAAGCCAAGTAATTCAATGCATAAAATTTTAAAATAATTAATGATTATCATAAAAATTTTGCATTTTCAAATTTTAAATGGATATTTAAATTACTACATTTTAAGCAAGATAAAATCTGAATTGCTAAATATCACTAAAATATCCAAAGACTTTATGAAGAAATAACGTGGGAAAGGAGATATTTTAATTATTTGAAAAATTGAAATGCAAGAGTAGTATTAAAATGCTTTTATGGAAATATCAAACTATGACATATCTGTACACTTTTTTAATACATAATATTAATTTTACAGATTGCAATTATGAAGATAATGTACTTTTTTAAGCTGAACATTCAATCACAACAATTAATTTTCGTTTTCTTTAAGAGTAAGAAATTTTTATTGCAATCTATTTAATATGTACTGGGGTAATAGTTTATTACCAAGTTAAACATGCAATACAAAATAGAGCTGACAAATTATATTTCAACTGTCATCATATTTTTAATTACTTACCCAAAAATATTTAACTAGTTAATATTTAAAAATTATTTAGCTAATATGCAGGGTGAAATGGATATATTAAAAATTCAACAAGTATATCAAAATCAAATATTAAAATGTGAAAACAATCTGAAAACAAATAAGACAATAAAATTAAATTCACAGAAATATTAAAATCATGCATACCTTTTATTACTGATCACAATTTATTTCATTATAAATTTTTGAAAATACACACATTTCATGGATTTTTGAAGCACATAATTTTTACTTTGATGAATCTTTACAAACTAAAAATCTTTCAACTTATTACAATCGGTATCATTCTTCTTTTCTGCCAAAAAATATCTCATATAATATTAGGATTATAATTTAGATTGTTGTATGTAGACAGCTTAAGTTTTCTGCAAAAAGCAATTTAATATAATTTAGAAAGAATATTCGCTTTTTAATGAGGTGATAAAAAAATTTATATAAGAGTCAGCAATATTTTCTACCAAATAGTGATAATTTAATTTAAAAATGTTTATGACATTTGTTAGTAAATTATCTTGTTAATAAAAACTTGTTGGTATTAATGATTTAACTGATAAATAACTTTTGTGACATTTATTACTAAATTAAATACTATAGTTTGCTTAGATAGTCTTAGAAAATATATAACATATCCTCTTATTGTGGAGTTACAAAATTAATGAAAATCTGAATTTACCAATGATTACGATTTTATAAGGTTTGCTCACACAAAGTCTAATATCGGACAAATCTGTGAGGTACAATATTTAAAATTTAAAACTAACAACAAAAATTAGAAACATATATAAAAAAATTGGTTTTGTTAAAGGACAAAATAATTGTTTGTGTAATAAATTAACACAAACAATTATTTTGTCCTTTAACAAAAATATTATTATTAATATTATTAAATTTTGTCCTTTAACAAATAAGTTCTCAATTTAAATCACATTTAAAAAACAACTAAATGTAAAAATGCAAACAGGTAAAACATAGTACATTAACACAATTAAATCTGGTAAATTTTAAATTGTGCTTTTAAAAGAATGTGAGGCATAAACTATTAAAATTAGGTTAATTAATTATAAGTTAAAGTAGTTAGGTTAATTAATTAAAATATGATGTATAAAGCGTGTCACAAACTAGAGCACTCTGAGATAAGTATAATTTCTAGTGTATAGATTATGTCCAATGCAGACACACATTAATCCAACATTCTTTGCCAGTAGAAAAAAATAAATCTTTTACAATCTGTTTAATATCAAAAAATATTAATGCATTACATAAAATGCTTTTTGTCTTGCTGTAATATCTTTAATATTCAGGCCATCATCACTGAACAGCATGTCATCGTCTGAAGGGTCTATTCACATTAGATCAGCTCAAAGGAAATAAAAGCTGTCTTAGCCATAAATGGTGAGTTACAAAGTATGTTTATGCAAAACTTAATATTTAACATTTCACAGACATTGATTTAGCTAAAGACTGAAAATATTTGATTTAGAACAGATAAACTATGTTTAGAAGCATTTCAGGGTAAATTTGAAATGGAAGATTCAAACAATCTGTTTAGGCAAGTTGTAAAGGATTTTAAAACTTTCTTGCAAACTTATGAATAATTGACACCTTGATGAGGAGTACAGGATGACAAAAACACACCTGGCATCAAGGTAACATTAATTCCTTCAATAACATTCATTTAGAGCATGATTGAAGATAGAATTGCTGCTCACATTTCTTATTCTCGATCAAAAGAAAATGGAACTGTTGGTTTATTTAAATGACAAGAATAGCTGTCATATCAAAACACCGCATATTGCACTAAAAGTCAAAATTCCACTATAAGCAGCTTTTGTACGTCTAAAACATTAATAATGAAAGCAGCAAAATGGGTTTGTAATATAAGCATAGAGGGAGCAATTTACATAACAAGATCAATAGCTTAGGAGTCACAAAGGTAAGTATGATGCGTTTAATATTAAGATTAACTTAAAGCAGATCACAAACAAATCACATTAAGTTGTACGGACTAAAACGATTTTTAATAAAACATTGTAAAAGGAGTTCTAAGTCGAACACATAACATGCTCACAGCGATTGTAAATGTACTTTAATTTTTTTTTTTTTTTTGTAATTGAAAAGAAAAAAAAAGTCACACATAAGTACTATAATCACTTTTCTCTGACACTTATTCATATATAATCCTTAATGTGTTCAAGAATAAAGCATTATAAGGACATAGTTTCTATATTTTCCATTTAATATGATTAGTTACTGAAATAACTATTTTGATTTTTACATATAATATTTAAATATTTATCACTGAATTTCTAAGTCCTTTAGAAATAATACAAATTGTATGGAAACATAGTTAGGTTAAATCTCTTGAGATGGCAAAAGAAAGGCTCTAGAAAAAGCAAGAATAATAAACACTTTTAATAACAGAAAGCTCTTTTTTCTTGCTGACAGTTAATTTTTCAAAATGTTAACCAAATTTTGAATTTTATAAGGATTTTAGAATTTTTAAATAATCCATATACTTTTTTTCTGCAATCATTTTAAAGGCTAATAGAAACTATACTTTTGCTGATTGTTACAATGACTCAGAATAATAACTTAATGGAAAATTTTGAAAAATTGTCTTCTTAATTTTCTGCTTTATGTCAATGGGCTGTCTTTAATGGAAAACTAACAAGTAAAAAGTTAAAGGAAGATATTTAAAAATAAAATAATACATGTAAAACATTAAATTTGTATTTAAATTTTGTTAATAGGCTTATAATTAATGGACAAAAAATATTTTATCTATATACTTGCTGAAAATAGTATATGGATTATTTCTGGAAAGTTTGAAAATTAGGGCCTGTATCTTTAATCTGCTACTTTTTGAAGTATTTAAAAAATAATGAAAATAATGTTTATTTCATGTTTCAATGGTATGATTCAAAAATTCACAATAATAATTATTGTACAAAGTGACTTCCAAGTGAAATATTTTAATAGTTATAATGTGAAATAATTAAACTGCATAGCAATAAGATTTCTCAATAAATATACATAAGTAATTAAGTTTAATTTTCTTCACACAATAATTGGGTAAAAATTTAATTGAGTATTATTTTCATTGATTAAAAGAATTTAATACATAAAATAAATACATTTTTAAATGTTTTAAGCACTAGATATAGAATTATATATAGTTCTTAAATTATGTTTCTTATATTATGTTATAGAATTATTCTAAATTGAAAAACTATACATAATATTCAAAAATATAACATAAAATTTTTTTATGGTAATTAATAAAGTAAAGTAACTGGCATTAGAGATCAAGGACATGTGTAGCAATTAAAGAGAAAATTGAACCATTGTAAAATTAAGTGTGTCAATGATAATATTCTTTACTTAAATTTACTTGTTGATGTTAAATAAAAGGTTTTACAAATGCTTAAATAATAAATATACAAGAAACATTATTGTACATGACTTTAACCCCACAAATATTCATATTTAAATGAACTTATAATAAAATACATAGAAACATGCCATACTGATATTTAAATTCATAAGTAACATATAAAATATATATTATATCAAATTTATAAAAAAAATATTTTCATTTACATGAATATAATTACCTAACATAAAAATACCAAAACTAGAATTTAATGTCAACATACACTTAGCATAAAGAATACATATTATGGTATATAAGTTTTTCTCATGAAGGAATTCCCTTACATTCCAATATTGATTTTTGGGGGACAATAAGATAAGCTTTGTATTAGAGGGAATAATTTTATTGGCGATTTAAAATTATAAATAGCCAATGCAACTTTCAGTCTTTTAATTTCTGATTCAAAAAATAGAGAAATAAGTTTAATACACAGTGCCATAATGAGTTATTAAAACTTATAAACTTTGAATTAAAGCTTGTCTTGCTAAGAATAATAAGGTCTACCATTCATATTGATTACCAATGTTTATGAAAATGTTGTTTAATTAGATTAGAAAAGAAAAAAGTAAAATTTCAAAATAAATGGAATAAATTTTATTTTTAATGTATAAATAAATCCTTAAAAATAGGCCAGACTTCAGATTTTATATCACAAACTATATATTGAAATTTACAGAGTATTTTTTAAAGTCCAATATAGAAGTTTGGTTTACTTTCATTCAATTGGTGTGCTTAACAGTAAATTTCTAAATATAAAGAACTAATTAAACCAAATTCTATAATTTAATGTGAATTCCAAACAACTACAAAGTATATTGAGAATCAACAATTTCTAATCAGTGTGATCACATTAATAATTATTTAATTTATGGGTTATTCAAGTTTAATACCAAATATACATTCAAATTTTAATTTTACAGTTATTCAATAAGATAAGAAATACAATGCTTCTGTATAAGCTATTTAATTTAAAATGTAACTTATTTTTACAGCAGAAATTCAAAAAATTTTTGATGAATTAATAATTGAAATTATGACTGATTTTTATAAGATAATAATAAGGTATACCTTTATAACCATTGCTGCATAATTTACATCAGCTCTCCACCATTGAGGACGAGCCCAATTTTTCAAAGGATCAGCTTCACTGAAAAATTTAGAATTGTTTAATACAGGATTAGCCTTTACACTTTAAATTAAAACTACCAGCACATATATTTATATTTCTGTACATTTATGATCAAATAAAAAATACATAACTACTTCAAACCATAGAATTTTCTTCATAAAAAATGCATATCTAACAAGTACAGAAAATCCAAAATAAGTTTAATTTTACAATATCTAATAACTAAATCCAATTTAGGAGAAATCTTGATTATGTTATGTATAGTTCAATGTTGTAAAATATGATTATTGACATAAGTTTTCACATTTATAAATGCACATTAAGCACATAGTTAAGAGTAAAACAGCATCTAAGTAATTAAAGTAATTGAATATTAATGAACATGTCACAGGAATTAAATGAACATGATTCAACATCTGATTATGCATCTTACATTGATACAAGCATAAGCATACAAATATTCACACAGAAAGTCAAAGTTTTATTGATATAAACTTCTTTGTTATGCAGATTAATTCACTTTCTATATCTGTAAAACTTAAAGAAATTTAAAGTTAATTACATTATTTCATAGTGTAAATCTAAAATAATGATTAATATGAGAAAATAAGTCAAACTAAACAGTCTAACTAAATAAATTTACAAATTTTACATTTAGTTATCAACCAAAACACTTTATGAGCATATAATGTGTTATTTAACAAACTCTCAAATTAATAATAATTATGATATTAACTGCTAAACACATGAAAGGATAGTAAAAAAATTAAATTTATGGCAAAACCTAGCATTTAGAAGATTTTTAAATTCAACAAGTTTAAATGTGTTTTAAGAATTAAAACAATAAGATAAGATTCAAGTCAATAAAAGTATTGTCTATTCTTGAAAGAGTTGAAAATAATTTATTAAAATTATATACTACATACGAAAGAAAAAGACAGAAAAAGTGATTTACACAAAGATCATAATATTGAATCAAATTTCTTTCTACATAATGCCTAGTTTAAGAAATAATTTTAAGTTTTTCAAATAGAAAATGTTTGATTTATAATTAATATTCATTCAAATATAAATTGCATTTTTTACCTCATTAAGATACTCTTTAAAATGTTTCTTTTCAAAGGATGGAAAATATATATGTAAAACACTTATCACAATAAGAACATCCAAATATAAAGTGACATACTCATTAAAAAATGGAACATGAGATAAATTAGGATAGTTATTCCTAATATATTCCATAGTCTGAATTTCTTCTTTTAATATCAATAATGTGCTGGCATTACCCTGTAATTAATTAGAGAATTAAAAATTTAAATTAGAAAGAATTAACAATTTAAGATTAAAATAATTCAAAGCGATAAATAATTCTAATCAAAGTTTTTTTAATTGAATAAATACACTAGGATTTAATGCAGGTAAATTTACAAAAAAAGGGGGGGGGAATATTTTCTTTCTTTTTTCTCTCTCTCAATCATCCCTCACATAAAAAAAATTAATTTCAATAGAATAATTAGAACTAAATAAATTACATTCTCAGAAATGAAATTTTCTCTTCATAAATTACATGGTATATATTGAAAAAAAAGTAACCTTCTCCAAACTTTAGAACATTTACTTGATTAATTTTATTAATGATTTGTAGGTTTCACTATGTTGATAACACAAAAGATGGTAATAAAAATGGTGGTTTACTCAAAAAGTGCAAACAAGCTTTCAAAATCAATTAAGCGCATAATGTAAATTAAAAGGATTGACTTGATTTGATTTTCCTTCAATGTTTACTCTTTATACACAAGGAGGACCTACAGTTTAAAGTTAATTCTAAATCACTACAAATATATATGCCTGAAGTGAGAATCATATTCACAAATTTTGGAGCTGAAGACCAGAGCACAAATTACTTAGAAACCAGTTTAAAATAAAGAAGTTTGGAGATAAAAAGCATCGTATAATGCTTTAATTATATTAATATGAAGGAATAACAGAAATAAATGTGCAATGCGGCTAATTTATTAATGCTTTTTGAATAAATGATTTGGAAACTTCATTAAGGAGAGACCATCTTAAACACTAGATTCAATTTTTTTAATAGTAAGAAATAATTCTTTTAGAAACAATAAAACTAAAACCTAAGTCAAAATATAAATGAAGGGTAATGACTTAATACACAATTCTATTTACAAAATTTAGCTTAATGTAATAAAACATTTTTGTTAAATCAGAACATAATTATTCAAATATTTATATGTAGATTTGAGTCAGTTAACTCAATATACTAATGAAATTAGTAATGTTTACAATACTTGTTATATTTTGCGTAAAAAACACAAGTACTTTGTAGAAAAATATATAATGATAAGATCAATGTTTAAGTTTTTATGGTATAAAAAATATAAATTTTCATATGCTAAGAAACTTTACAAATATTTAAATAATAATTTTTTACTTTTTAGATTTTTATAATTAATAAAAATTATACATAAAAATTATACATGTAATAAAAAGCAAAACTTAAAGTATATAACAAAATTCAAATTTTGGGAATGAATAAACTATCAACCTTTTTGTGAAAGGAAATGAAATCTAATCTAATTCCAATTTCTCCAGTAAAATAATTTTTTCCATAAGAACAATGATTTAATAAGGCCCAACAAATTGGAGAATGGCCAACAGAGGGGATTCTGCAAGACCCACCAGGGCCTCCAAAACGTAATCTTTTGTCAACAGATTTAAGTCCTTCTGAGCATGCATCATAATAATTCAAAAATCCTGAAAATATAAATTAATTAGAAATGGAATATATTATATTTTGCATATTTTTATACTTGAGCTAATTATATATTTTTATACTTGAGATATATTTTGCATACTTGAACTAATAAGTCTGAGACCGACAGTTTTAAGTGGATTCCAAGCCACTAACAACATATAAGTTCAAGGTGGTATTTGAACCCACAATGCGAAGACCAGAGTGTTAAACATTCAGCTCCCAGCTAGGCCATAAAAATTTGAAAACAATTTATGACATTGATTATTTTGAATAAGTTGCTTCAATAAAATACTGTAATACATTTTAATTTCCAATATGCAATTAAGAGGTGTTTCTATGCTAGAAATCACGACCGAAATAACTACTCAAACATTAAAAATAAAAAAGCTCTAATACTTAAGCTTAAAATTCAATTAATTAAATTAAAGATTCCAATAATTAAATATTGTAAATATATGAAGAATAATTTACAAATAAATGCTTTTAGTAATTGCCTCTACTTATGGTAATTTAGAAATACTACTTGCCTTGTATAGTAAAATTCAATCTATCAAAATCATGATGATCAGGTTCATTCCAAGTTTCAAAATTCCATTTCATTACATATTCAATTCCAAAAAGGTCTATGTTTTAAAAAGAAATATCATTAAAATAATAAATGTTTATTTTAATAAAATAATTCATTTGAAAAATAAATATATTTAACTTAAATATTAACTGGAGTAATTTTAACTGAAGAGTGATTGTAACTGTGATTTACAGAAATACATATGGCCATTCGTTTTTTTTTTTTTTTTTTTTTTTTTTTTTTTTTGAAATTGAATCATTTAAATTCTCCGAAAATGATCATAATGATGGCAAACAAAGAAACAAGACAGGATATTTTAGTGACAAAATTCAAAATTCAGATAATTTTCTTACACTCTATTAAACCAATTCTTATATCTGCTTATTTTAAAATTGTTAACAATACTTTTTTGTTTCACAAATTAAATATTGCTAAACTTATTCAAAGGAGATTTGCGAATTGCATAAAACTCTTTGAATCACAGTAGTTTCCAAAGTTTAAACATGATGCAACACATAAGTAGTATTTCCAATGTATGTAATTTCAAATACTTAAAATGTAAATGAAACACATAGAATAATATTAAACTATATGCAGGTGTAAAATAACATAAAAAGTTAAATTTAGGTTTTAATAAAACAAATTTCATGACACAAATTTCATTCTATCATTTTTTAGAAAAATAATTTGACATGTCTTACACTGGTTGTAAGTAGACAACCTCTGGTGTTAATAGAAATTTTAAGACTATATTTTCAAATTATCCAAACACATCTGTATAGTTGAATAACATGGAAAATCAAGAAATCAGAATATTCATTTACCATTTATATTACAAAATATTTAAAAATATATTACCATAAAAAATTTATAGATATATATTTCTCTCATGCTGACTTCAAACAACTATTTAATTGTCTGAATAATTTAGCAATTAACATTGATATTTCGATTATTTTAATAAAATATGAATATCAATACTGAAAAATATACAACTTTCAATTTATAAAAGACATTTGGTAGTAAAAATTTCTAGGAAAAAATTTAACGAAGTCTATTATTAATTTTCATAAGAATCATTAATAGTTATTCACTTGCTTTTTATGGTAAAAATGTGTTAGTAATACAATGATTTCAAAAAGTTTTGTACTACATTCTATTCATTTGAATATAAAGATAAGAAAAGTCAAAACAATAAAAAAATCAATATTTTAACAACATAATTAAAAAAAAAGTTATGTTGATAAAGAAAATATTACCATCATTCCTCTTTTATGAAGACATTTCAATTATTGCTTAAGTGAATGATTATATTTCTTTATGGCCATTCCTGAACAAAACTGATGATAGAAAATGATAAATCTTCTGATAGATATTGTTCAATATAAAAATTTTAATAAGAAATTATAATTTTGCATTAAAACAGTATTTAAAAAGTAGAAATTAGTCATTAAAATTGCTACAGAAAAAAATGCAAATAACAAAATGGTATATTCCTTGAACAAATATATTAAATTGAAAATGGCAAATAACTAAACTTTCAAGAAACCTAGAAAAATAGATCCTGGAATCTCACTGCTCAAAACATCACTGGCAGCTATAACACACCTAATATTGTCTGATCAAGTAAAATATAGAATGGTCACCATGCTCATGAACAGCTGTTCATGCAGTTTCAACACAATGCTTCAATTCATTGATCACAATAATTGGTAAAAAGTAATAAGCCACCATTACTCAGAAATCATTCACTATTTTTATTGGTAAGGTATATAGAGAATGTGCTGCCCAGTGCAACAGCTGAATATTTTCTGCATCAAGGAAAAATCAGCACAATCCTGCTAACAATTAGTGTTACTCATGTCATGAATAATGGATAGTCACGAACTTTAAATATAACAAAAAATACAATGTATAAGTGTCAATGGGAGCAAAAAGCATCCAAGGCATGTTTTGAATGGCATCCCATGCTCTAATTTATTCACCATTTCAGGTGATGAGTAAGTATGTCGTCAAATATACATTGACATTGCGCATTCTCCAGAATTCTGCTACACAAAGAATTTGGAGAATGCAAGACTCATTGTTGATTAAACCTTTGAAGGAACTCCTGTTCATAATATAGCATAAAGAATTGCCAAAAAAATGATTGCAGAACTATCTGTCCACACTTTGCTGGAATGTCAGGGCTTGAAACATAAAAATATGATTCATTAAGGTTATGTAAATAACATGGTTATCTTCTGGGTAGTTAGTAATACAGGACTACTGAGAGTAGGATATACTATCATCCTAAGCTTATTGCATAATCAAGTCATCTCAACAGACATGAGCAACAATGCTGTGATATGATAAACTCTAATTCTAGATCAATACAATTTAGTCTCTAAAAAATCAAAGTTGGAAACGTGCTGGTAACCATTTCTTTCAGTAACACTAGGTGTCACAACAGTATTTCATCAGACAGCATTCAAATGCAATTTGTGTCTTATTCAAGTTTTTTGTAGGTATTGTTATTACTAACAATTTCACATAGCTTCTTTGAAAAATTAATCATTTGCATATCACAGTATCATATTCTTGTTTCTATAATTTCCATGTATGTAAGGTGTCACCTTAGAACAGCAATCATAATGATCAGTAGTATATTACACAAATAAAGTTTTTTCACAAAATGAAGAAAAACAGCAACTATGAAATAAAGCTCTTTCAAAAGTATTAGCTCAAACTGAAAGTTCTGTCTGTTTTTGTTAGAATAATTTTCAGCAAGTATATTATATTTATTTGGTGCATATTTAGTTCTCTTTCTTTTTATTACATTTACCTCTTTTTTATTACTAAATGTTTAGTTCACTCACTCAGTCCGTAAATGCAATAAATGAACTAAAATGAAAATGATCCCAAATTATTTTAACTGAAATGCAATCATTCAAAAATGGTTACTAATAAAGTTCATTGCCAATGCCTTTTATATAAATTCCAGCAAGGAAGGAATGTAATAAAAGAGTAAAAATTTATTAAAAAGTTTTGGTGAAGGCCCAGTTTCTAATGAAACATGCAAAAGGTGGTTGAAAAATTTCAAAAAGGTGATTTTGAATTCTCAGATAAGCTGCAACCTGAGTGACTATTTTAAATCATAATGATACTGTCAAAATCATGTTAGAATAAAATTCTTTTTTAACAATATCAGAGATTGTGGATAGGTTTATTTCAGATCAATAAAACATGTCAAACAAAAACTGGAAACATGGCTTGGTGTGTAAATATTTAAAATGGATGAAACACAAGTTAAGTGAGAAATATGAATAATTGAATCAAAATATGCACATCTCTGTGTGCCCAGTACAAAATCAAACCCTACTTGGATTTGTTGTCACTGGATAGGAAAAGAGGATTGGTTGATTGGGTAGATTTTATGGCACAAGGTCTAGAATAGGACAAACTGCACCAATAAAAAGTGGATTAGCTATGAAAACAGGATTTAATAAAAGGAAAAGAAATACTGTAAACTCAGAAAAGCTGCCCCTCCACTTATAAACTGAAGTTGACCCTGAATAAGAAATGTTGGGTATGTGGTAGGACCTTTTAGAATCAATAGATTTGGAGCTGTTGAAATCAAATGAAAAGTAAAATTCAGAGTTATATTGCCAGTAATTAAATAATTTAAAAATTTCAATAAAAGAGACTGGCAATGTTTAATAGGTAGATAATAATTTTGATTCATGACAATGTTAGGCCACATGCTTCTTGGGGAGGGGGTCGTCAGCTCACAGAACTAGGTTGAGAAATTTTTTTAGCACCCATCATACACTCAAGATTAAGAACTCTATAATTACCACTTGTTTTTGTCCTTGAAATATTTTTTGAAGAGCAAAAAATTCAAAAATGAAAATATCAGACATGCAATGAATCATTTTTTGGCTTTCAGAGATAAGGAAGTTCTTAAAAATGTGATATACAAATTGCCATCATGATGACAAAATGCCATAATTAATGATGTCAATTTTATTATTTAATAAAATTTACTCAAAATATTAAAAATTTAATTTGTTTTATTACAAAACAAACAAAACTTTCTGATAGGCTAAATATTTTATTTAAAAATAATTAAACTTACCAACATAATGTTTGGCTACTGTATAGACTAAGTCTTTCCATAAATACACTTGTGTTGTATTTTCAAAGTCAGTGAAAAAATTTGATGGATTACCCATCAATTCAAAGCCTGGACGAAGATTATTTTTCCAAAGTCTAAATATAAGCTCATCAAGATATGTAAAGTTGCAGACAATTTTAAGATTTTGATGAATTCTACAAAGTAAATTTGAATAATCTAAATTAATTATACTTAGAATGTAAATTAACTTATGAATGACACTTGATTAAATATACTTGAACTATATAATAAACCATGAATTATAAATTAAATTTTTTTATAAAATTAATTTCAAGCAATTATTGGAATGTTACATTAATAAAATTTTAAACTAATTTATGTGTATAAGTAAATAATTAAGAAGTTTAAAAATATTTATAACTTTTTAAAAGAAAGCAAAATGATAGAGTAAGCATTAATTTTTCTAAGGACAAAAAAATAAATTTAATCAATACATTTTTAAGTGTAATTTTTTAAGTGTTTTTAATAATTCCTATTTTTAAATATAAGAACTTTCAAAAGTATATACATATAAACAGAAACTGAATAGCAATATTTCCAATCTATGCATTAAAATCAAATGTTACATTCTGAATTAAATTTAAATTATTAAAAATGTCCATTTGTTGACAGTAACTATTGTTAGAAAGTGAATAAAAATGTATTCAACTAAGAAAAGCTACTTGAAGTGTATTAATTGTTTCAAGTAAAAGTAAGAAAATTTTTAGTATGTACAATCATTAATTCAATATATTTACTTACACAAAGAGATAAAAAAGCATAATTAGAAAAAAAGAATGGCAAATTAGTCAATTGTTTAAATCTTAAACATCATATAGTTTCTACTTTATACAGTGAGTTATAACACTAATTTAAGAAAGAAACTAAATGTTTCTATTCAAATAAGCAGTATAAAGAAGTAAGAGAATGTAAGCAAGATAGACAAAATAAATTAATTTTAAGAAGATTTAAACTTTGAATACTGATTTTTTACATTGATAATTAATATTTCATAAAGTATTTTACTCCAACTTTCTTTGCATCATTAAAATAAATATCAATGATGCAAAGAAAGTGAATAGACAAATTTAAATTCATAATATAATAAAAATTATAAAATAATTAACTATCAACCCAATCACTGCTTAGCTATTAACATTAAAATGTGTGAAATAAAATATGCAAATCATTATTTGATCCCTATTGGAAATTAATTAAAATTGAGAATTAACTCATACATAATAGTTAATAAATATATTTAATAATGCCAATTAACTTTCTATAAATTACATAAATGCTTTTTAAAAATTATATTACTTTATCTGTATCATATCCAATAACCAATGAATGCGCACTTGTAGGATTCCACTGTTAGGCAATGAACCAATGTGAAATAGATTTTGCTCCATGTCTGATGATAAAAGAAATTTATAAGCATCTTGATGAGGATCTGGAGGGCTGTAACAAAATAAAGATAAATCAAAAGCTGCAACAATAGATACCAGAAATAAACCAAAAGAAAAAGAAATAAAATTTTGTATAAAAAATTTGTCATTTCCTTCATAAAGTCTGAAGCAAGTTTTAAATCAAGCAAGGTATAATAAATAAATAGACTAAATTTAAATTTTTATTATTCAAACAAATTTTTTGTTTTAAGAACATGATGAAATATAATGAAGCATATCTTGCTTTTAAAAAATTTATAAATCTCATCATTTAAAAACATTAATGAGAAATTATTAGTTTTCCCAGCTAAAAAAGTATTATAATAAATTTTTTCATGAAAAAACATTGAAAAATATTAACAACTTTGAACAATAAAGACGATTTTTTCAAGTAAAAGAATTTTTTTATCTGCTCCATTACATTAAATACTAATTTGTTTTGGTCATTTAACAATTACATTTCGTTTAACAGTTTATATGATTAAGAAACATTTCTGGATAAAGACAAAATATATGCATGAACGATACTCTTCATTAAAAAAGAACTTTCTAAATATTTGCACTATTAGACAAAATCATTTGATCTATTAGACTTTAGTAACTTGTTTTGTTTCATAAAACTCATATCATTTTTCAGTATCAAATTAAACTTGCTATTTGACTTTTGCAAATTGCTCAATTTAACTTATTCTTCTAAGAAAAACATTCCAGTGTAAAGTGAAGTAGAACTGTAAAACATTGAGAATCATATTAAAGATGATTTTCAATATAAAATAAAGGTATAAAATGATGGCATTAAATGAAACAAAGAAGGAATAAATGCAAAATTTAAATATTTTATAAACAAAATGAAAATTTCAAGAGCAAGAGTTCATTAACACTTTTTTTAATATCTCACGTGTTTATACATCACTGCTTTTGTTTTTTGTAAAGATATTTTCATCTCTAAAGTAATCTGTTTCTAAATCACAGTCAAATGTAACAACATTTTGTACAAAAGTGTAAATATTACAAGTCAAAATATTTTCCTAGGATTAAAATATCATAAAAATTCTAAATACATGTTTACAGCAAAGTAAATATATAGGTATTTGTTAATTAATTTGCTTCATAAAATAAATGATGTTACCAATAAAATTAGTATTTTAAATTGAGAAAATGACAAAAAAAAAAAAAAAAAAAAAACAATACATCAAATACCTAAAACATATTTTAAAGCATGAAAGATGATTAATTTTATATTTCAATAATTATTCTTAAATAGCACTCTTTAAATTTATTTTGTAGAGATTAAGTAGATTTATTATAAGTATTTAATAACCAACTACATAGTGATGTACATGTCATTGTGCAATTAAATGTATACATGAACAATTTAATCCTTATCATTCATGCAGAATTAAAAATTATTTTTATAAGTTAGGCAATAATTGTTAACAAAACAAGCCAAGAGAGAGAATATAGGAGAATTATATTTATACAAGTAAACAAAAGTCATGAAGATTTGGCAAAAGAAAACATCAGTTGGTATTATAATGAAAAATAGGGACAAGAGGACACAACAAAATCCTATGAGCTACTGCAAGTGCTAAATGATCAAACCTGTAGATTACAGTGCCAGAATGTATTCTTGCATTTTTATGGCATAACCTGATGTGTGTATGAGTGAAATGTGTTTGGAGGTATAGTAATCCTTGAAGCTTGTGCTATGTATTTCATTGATTATATATTTATGCTTGAAAAGTTTGTGTGAAGTTGGAATACAAAAAAAAAAAAAAAAAAACTAGAAAAATTCAAAAGCATGTTAGATACCAAATACATAATAAATATAATGATAGTAGACAAATATTTAATAATAAATCCTTGATTTTTTTTATTTAATTAGGTGCTAATCCTTCATAACTGGAAATTTTCAAAGAAACCTTCTTTAACATTTTTGAGAAATATCACGCATTGAACCCAATAAGTGTGCAGAATAGATAGAAAATAGAATGAATAACAAAAATTGTTGTTGAATGTTTCCAGCAGGATTCTGTACAAAGAAGGCTATTGTATGACCTATTACTAAATCACAATCAAAAAAATTAGATTAGAATGAACTGCTTGAAGAGTCAAATAGTTCAAATATTTCCACAGCCTATGCTTTATAGGATAAGGATAGACTCACAAAGGAGTCAATTTTTAGACTAGCAGCATTTTTTTTTACATTTTGAAGATAATGAAAAAACAAATGAAAATGATAAAATAAAAAATTCTAAGAAATTGTTGACTTTTGACAAATAATGACAAATTTTTGCATATGTCAAAAAATATATCATAAATAAATAAATTTTTACTAAGATTGATTAAATCAGTCCTGTTTGTTATGTATAAGCCATCAAAATTTGGAATAAAAGCAAATAAACTTTGTGAATTAGAAAATTAATATAGATTATTTAAAATAGATGTTGGTCAAAAATAGATTACTGTTATTTCCTTTTAAAAATTGGTTAGTTGATTTGTTGCTCAATGGTCCTTTTTTACACACAAGAACTAATTAGGATGAGACCCACAGTTTAAAGTGGATTCTAAATAATTACAAGCCTCTATGTCCAAGTACGAATTCAAATGCACAGTTAAACTGAAGACCAGAGAATTAACCATTCGGTTGCCAACTTGGTTTTACCTATAAAAGAATGGCGGTACAATTTGTAAAATCTGTAGTAGGCAATGGATGTATTGCTTATTTGGTTATAATTGTTATTCATATCCTAATTTAAATCTAATCTTATTGCAATAAATTATAAAGCAATATTTTATTGCAATAAATTATAAAGCAATATGAGAATTATGCAACAGAACAGAAAAAATATACCAATAGATTTTTAGAATTTAAATTGAAAAGAACAAATGACAGATAAGCTCTTAAATTAATAACAAATGACAGCCAAGTTGTGACTGTAAGGCTAGTTTTAGCTTACTTAGGTCATTATTTCATATGAGTTCTTATGCATTATTTTTAAACTAAATGGCAGATAAGACAAAATAGATTAAAAGTATAATTCAACTTTTAAACTTAATTACATTATAATTCTGTTTTTTATTCCAACAACAGTTTTTCTATGATTTGTAGCTTCACAATTATACAGATAGAATGATAATGATTAAGTTTAAAACACACATCAATTATAATAATTTTATAAAAAGTAAATAAATTAACAATTAAAAAATATAACATTAACAACAAAATAGTAACGAAAAACAGTAAAAATTTAACAATTAATATATTTTATCATAATTAAGAATTTTGTGTAAGGTCTTGTACTACTGCAATATAAAAATAACTTAATTTTAATTTACAGATATTTCTTTTTTCAATAAATGAAACAGAAATTTATGTGGTTTCACATTTCTTTCTTTTTTTTAACTTCTGATTCACTAAATAGTCTGAATATAGTACTTGGATAAATATAATAACAAAAGTTATCATAATTTAATTCAATAAGAAAGGAGATACATGAATATTAACCAAACCAATCAGAACAAGTTTTCATTGTAAATAGGAATAAGTGTTTTCTTTAATAAATGAATGTTAGATTAAGAGATTAAAATCTAATTTAAAACTATATTTGCATATCTAAACCTATTTTTAATTCTGAATATGAGGAAACAATTCAAATCTTTACAATTTCATCCCTCCTATGAATATGTTCTGGTGTGTTTATAAGAGTACCTCTGGAATGTTCATTTATGTAATTTTTAACCAAAATTCTAAGTTAACTTGTTTATAAACTTATTTACTATTTTATAATTTATTATTTCTAAGAGAAAAACTGACAAAAAAAAGGTACAATTAATTTACCATAACCCTGTACTCTTCCAAAATGGAGGGAGTTTATGAGAAGAACCAGTTTCATTGATGAAAACATCAAAAATCTGATTATTCATATATTTCACAGATGCATAACTATAGTTCTTCCTTAAGTTATGAATTTCCAGAGTCTGCAAATAGGATGAGTACAAAATTTAATATTTTAGTTTACCATAATTCAAAATATTAAATATTTTAATGTATGTAACCACCACACACATATACATATGTAGTTATAAATATATTAAAATAATACACACATCCAGTTGGTGTGGATTTGATGCATTTCCAATTTTACTGCCCATTGAAATTACACTATTTCATTTAATTCTATATTTCAAATATAGTAACTTTGGATATCTATTTCTATTTGCCTATACAAATAGTTTCAAGAGATAACATTTTAAAAACTCCAGTTTATTAAAACATTAAAAATAAATCAAATTATTATAAAGCAATGCATCCCATCTACACTAAATTAATATAAACAATATAGTTTCAATACAGAAAATAAATTCATTGACCATTAGCTTAAGTAGAAAACTATTAACAAAACAATTACTTCAAAAAATTAGTCTAATAAACTCTTCATATTTTCCATTTAAATTGTACCCACTTAATTTTCAGATTGGGCCTTCAAATAATTTAAAAGAATAAATATTACTCTATTACAGTAAAAACTTAACCATTTTTATTTTCTTTTTTGATAGAGAAATTAAGATCAGAACCCTTCCACATTTATACTTTAAATAGTAAAAAAATCAAACTGCATTATGGGTTTTACTCTCCTATCAGAAAATTAATAAATTCCATAGTACATGTTTGAATTTTTTTATGGCCAGAAATAAAAACATTTTCAAGGATTAAATATATAAAAAATCAAATATAATTATTTCATTTGGATGTGAGAATAAAAAACTTTTCCTTTCATTTATATTTTTGTAAAATTCTTATTTGAGCTTTTTTACTTATATTTATTGACAAAAGCTTTCTATTCATAACATATCTTTTGATGTTGATCTTTACTCAATATACTTGCTTTTTACCAGGTGACCTGTGATTAATATTTTCAGTTTTCTAATCTGAAGATATTTGACTAATCCAAATGCTATCAGTCCAATTTAGATTTTTCTATATTATATAAATTAAAATTAAATAGTAAGAAATTTAATTGTATGAACTTAAAATTAGTTTTAACAAAATCTAATTATCCAATCTATAAGAATTATAATTATCTAATCTATTAGAAAAGCTAATTTTAACTGAGCATTTTAATTAAAATTAGATTTTACTTATGTTTCATTAAGCAAAACTAACATTGTATAACATATTTAAATTAAAATTAGCATTTACCAAGAATAATGTTGACATTTCCAAGTCTTTCATCAACATGTGAAAAATACAAACTCAAGAAAAATTTAAAAAAAAAAAAAAAAAAAAAAAAAAATTTAGAAATTCCTGATAATAGACAAAGAATAGTCACCAGTTTAAATTCATAGTGACACATCAGGATTAGTTAATAAATTTATATTACTTTTAAGATAGTTTTGAACAAATATAGATACACATAATCAAATATCATAAGAACAACTTTTTAAACAGTTGAAATTTGTATGCTGTGTCAAAACTAAATTATCAAAGTATCTATAGTAGCAGATTTTTAATTTAATTAAATAATGAATAAGGTAGCATTATAAATTATAAAACAGAAAATATTTCATGTGTATATTATATATTTATCAAATTTCACATCATTATACTAAAATTCACATGTACACAAAAATATTCTATTTGAGTACACTGCTGTATACCCACACATACAATTAAGTTAAAGATTTATGTGAATTAAAAAATTTTTTGTATAAAATAGTTAGTAATGTTTAAGCATATTTTATTCTCAAATCCAAAAAAGTGCAAGAAAATTTTCAGTAATTTAATATATTTATTTTTAATTTAATACTTAACTAAAGATGCCACAACTTTTAAAAACAAAAATTAATATAATAATTGTTAAAAAATATCTTTTCTTGAATACAAATGTACTTTTCTCGAGTGAAAAAATTAAGAATCTATATTCTGGTCACAATATGAAATATATATATATATAAATGTGGGTTAACATGCACCCACATGCAATAATAACTTGATTCTAATTTTCTTTCCTTCTAAGTATCAAGAGGATAACAAAAATAAAAGACAAAAAAAAAAAAAAAAAAATGTTGATTAAATTACATTTTTTATCCATTAATATTTTCATCATGCTGAGAAAAGAAATGGTAAACAAAACTTATCATGAGAAAAAATGATAATCAAAACTTATAATTATTTTCCTCAGTAGGCTTCTGGTTCATCTTAATTTAATTTTTTATCCTTGTATATAACATTATTAAAAATATACTGATGCAAAAATTAATGTCTATCCTATGAGAAAATTAAATATGAAACTATCATGCAGTTACTTTTAATTTATTAGGAATCATGAATTAAGCTTCGATATGTATAATGCAATTACCGAAAATAGGCAATTTTTACAATTAAAAATTACATAGTATGACATTATAACATATATTGTTTATATATAAATATTTTGTTTTTCACATAATGCATAATTCTTACCTCATTTCCATACAAAAATTTGTTATGACTGTGCACTAAATTTTCATTAAAAATTAATTCAAACGTAAAGAAAATTATAAAGAGCATTCTTAAAAAAACTAATATTTTTGCGATTTATAAATTAATCTGAAGTAAATTAATAAAAGATTATATGGGAAGACAACACAATACGAATATAAAGAGGAGGAAATAATTACTCAATAGATGAAAAGCGGTATCAATATTTGTTTGTTGTCATTATTTTTTTTTACCTGTTTTTATCACAGTGCAACTATAATTTAGATAAATTAACTTCCCTCTTTGTTGCTGAATGGACTTTCGTGAACTTTTCTGACATTAGATGGCGCCAAAGTTTAATAAACTGACGACTAAGTTATTTGTTCTTGATTTTTTTTCTCCTAAATGAAATGTTTAATATTTATCTTAAAATTAGGGACATTTCATGTTTAAATGCCTTGATCGTACTTTTGTCCTATATCGGTCTTTTCTCTCTCTTTGGACAGTTATTATATTTCAGATACTAATCGAAAGATGTTAACAAACAAATTTCTTTGCTGTAAACAATACGATGTAAAAATGTGCATTCGTGTGTACACGAATTTCATGAATTTTAATTTTTGATTATTAGTATCTATAGTTTTGTTTCAATTTTTTTTAATTTTGTAAGTTTAATATAATCTGTTTTGTATGTAACTGTGTATTTTTTTATTGTTTAATGAAAGAATTATTTTTTATTAACAGATTTTAACTCAATGCTAGTAGAAATGTATACATTATGCAAGAAAGAATGAAATTTATGACACAAGGATTTATTAGCTGTTAGATGTATTTAAAATTCATTCCAACTTAAATAGTATCCTTATTTTACATGAGTTAATTTTTTTTAATTGGTTTATAGTTTAAAAAAAAAAACTTAGTTTGTTGTTTATTAAAATCTATTTAAATAGAATTACTTTTTGTGAAATTTACTAGGCAAGTGTTCATTTTTCAAAAATTGAGAGAAATTATAAGCTTTATTTAAATATTTCTAGAATATTTCCAAGGAAGTCTATATGTGTTGAGGATTATATAAAAAATATATTATTTGCTTAAAATTGCGTGCGATAAGAATATTTAATATTTCAAGGGTATACAAAATTAACTTAAAATATAATTATAACAAAAAATATATTTTATAAATAACTTTTAAAATTAATAAAATAGTAAAAAATTCCAAAATATTAAAAATTTGATTCTTGTATTAATAAAGAATGATTGAGGTCATAAGTAAAATGCATCAAAATAATTGAGTAAGGATATTGCAGTAATAAAGTGGGAACTAATATTAAATGAATTAATATTAATCAATTAAAAGGAAATAATTTTGCCAAAAAAAAAAAAAAAAACGTTCGTGATTTTCCTTTTGGTTTAACAATCCTTGGGTTTGAATCTATGATCTTAGGTTTGGATATTTGCAGTGGTCTTCGATCCCCTTTTTGTACAAAAAGGCTAATTAACGGGGATGGTCCCGTGCCCTTGAATTAGCCCTCTTGTTCAAAAATGATCGTTGAGGGACAAACCAAATTTTTCTTTTGCAGAAATAGTCTGGCCCTTTTCAATGTAATGAAATTAAATTGGTACTTTTCTGCATGACATTGATAAAATGTCAGATTGTACTTGTAAATTAATTATTTTCTGCCTACAATCAATGTTAGATTAATGTTTCTAACTATTATCATGGAAATTCAATTATTACAAATAATTTTAAGTGCATCTAATTAATTTATAATGATTTTCATTTCCATAAATCATCTCATTGATAGTGCGAACACTCCACAGTTACGATACCAAGCATTAATTTGAAGTCCAGTTTGATTCTGTTTTTCTGCAAGTTCTTAGTGTTTAACATTTCGAGGTGCACAGCTTAAGGATGTTGTAAAGTATTTTAATATCTACCATGTAAGTTGCCATGTACACTGTGGGTAATATTGTACGCTATTAAATCGGGAAAACTCGAAAACACCCATCGCAACAAGCATGCATCATAAGCATGCATAAGAAGGGCAATTTGCATCTTCCATTCTTCGACACTGATGGAAATCGAACCCATATCTTACGGTCTGAAGGGCGCTGTGTTACTACTAGGACAGAATGAGTCCAATTTGTTTGTGTAATTCAGGGCTGTCCAAACTAAATTTGATCCCGCGCCAATATAAGTTACTAAACAGATTGGAGGACCGCACAAATAAAAAACATTTTTTAAGAACAGATTTAATAGCGTTTAATATAGTTACTATATAACTGTTACATTAAATTGTATTAGTGCTTCATTAATTTATCTTTTACAATCTTTTCAATATTAACATTAATATTAGTTGTGGAGTACGCGTGTGAGTTATTTGACTGGGAAGATCTATGTTTAGATTTTATAAAATTCATTGTGGAATACGCACTTTCACAAAGATATTTACTGCCCATCATCATACCCATTTTTATACCAAGATTGGTTAATTTGGAGAAACGCTCGGCAAGAAGCTAAAAAAAATCTATTCCAGACTCTGTCCTGCTCTTGTAAAAGGTCTTGATTGTATGTCACATAATTCCAATTGATAACCAGTCTTTACACCTTCAATTGCAATTGTTAATGGATGAGTGAAAAGTGATATATCACTCTCTAACTCTTTAAGATCTGCAAATCGCTGCTCAAACTCCACAATTACATCATCAATATACTTCAGGTGATCCTTGAAAGTACATCTTTCAAAATTTTCCCTCTCTGCGTAATGTTCTTTGCAACTTGGAAAAAAAGAAAAATCATTTTGCTTTAGTGACGTTTTGAACAATTTTAGTTTACTTCTAAAATCATTCATATATCCATACAAGTTGGCAATATTGTGTCATTTGCCTTGTAATTTCAAATTTAATTTATTCAAGTGTTGTGTCATATCAGTTAAGAATGCAAGATCAGCCAGGAATAAAATATCTTGCATACAATTTTGCAGTTTAGAACTGTCTGATTTAATTTCCTTTTTTAGAAATAAAGGTATTTCTTTTCGTAAAGCAAAATATCGTTTAAGGCCCAGCCCAGTACTAAGCTGTCGTATATTAGAATGTAATAACAAATATCCATAGGTCGCATCAATTTCACTTAAAAAATCTCGAAATTTTCTATGAGTCAAAATTTTGTTTCCGCCTCTAATGAGATTTGTCATTCAAACAACAACTTTCATTGCATTCATTTGGCGCAAAGATTTTCCACATAAGGCTTCCTAGTGTATGATGCAATGAAACAACGAGCAATAATGCCATTTTCTTTAAGAAGTCCAGCTAATCCTGTCACTGTTCCCGTAATAGCTTTTGCTCCATTATTTACCATGTAAGAACATTTTTGAAACCTTCCGTAGAATATGACAGCTTTACTGACAGCTAGATAGATATCTGCGTTTTTAGTTGTTCCGGGTAACGGTATCAACATTTCCTTTGTAATAGTAAAATCTTTTGAAATGCAAAGAATAAATATTAATAATTTACTGATATCTGTCTGGTCGGTGTTTTCATCCAAACATATTGAGTAGTATTCTCAATCCAAAATGCAATCACATAATTTTTTCAAAACATATTTACCCATATCATCTATTCATCGCACCACTGTTTGGTGAGATAATACTACAGATTCAAACTTTTCCGTTAACTTTGGCTGCATGAAGCGTTGAGCCATTGAAACTGCACATTTTTTCATTAAAATCCCATCACTGAAGGATTTTTTTGCTTTGGCAGAAAGTAAAGAAACTTCATAAGACGCAGCCAAACCTTGTTCATTATCTGTACTTACTTTTGAAAACATACTTGTTTGATGATTCAGTTTTTTTTTTTTTAAACTCGGCTATAATAAGTTTTCTTGCTTCACCGATATGTTTTTATACTTTTCTTCATATAAAGTAGTATAGTGCCGTTTCACATTGTATTCTTTATTCACAGACAAAACTTGCATACAAATCATACACTGAATTTTATTGTTATTGTTGCAGATCAGATAGTCTAATTCCCAGATTTCATTAAATGCATAATTTTCATTACTTATTTTTTCGCTTCTTCACAGACATAATGAGGCTTGTTATTTTGCACAATAGAAGAGTCTGTTTATTCTTTAATTAAATCATAACTTTAAATTAAGGAAACAAATAAATGAAGGAGTAAAGTCGAATTACACACAATAGCCGCTTCATAATTTTGAAAAACTAGCAATTGAAAATGGCAACATTTAAACTGACAACCAATGGCGTAACGAGCGTAATGGCACGATACCTATTTTGGCGCCTCCTCTAAAAAAATAATATAATACATAGAATAAACTCATAATAAGAATATAATGCATTTAACAATAGAACTGAAGTACTTGTTTTGAAATATTCTAAAATATAGGTAATTGTAAAGGCTCAGGGTAATTTTTAAATGTGTCAGAATACTTTAAAGACACTTTTACCCACCCATTTAGAATTAGTTAAAAAATATTATTTATTTTACATAATTATAAAATTATTTGAAGAGCTTATACAATATTTAAGAAATTAAAAAGATGTTAATATATAAATAAATGTATTTATATTATATTAACAGTAATAATTTGATATATTTATTAAACTGCATATATATTTTCTTTATCTTTGATGAGGCAAACTGATCAAATACTTCATCAGTGTCAATCATTTCAAATTTTTCTCGTTTTATATTTAAAAATTTTAAGTCACTTAGGTGATATTGTCCCATGGTTGATCTTAAATGTGTCAATTTTAAATAACTGTCACACAAGGATAAGCAAATGATGTTGTATAAGCAAAGATTATTGAAGAGTGACTCTCATAACTGAAGTAAAAAGCTTCAAGGAAATAAATGTGTGTGTGTGTGGGGGGGGGGGTAGAAGAGTCTTGAAAATAATTGTATCCACTTATATATTTTTTTTTAATAAAATTAAAAATATTTTCTAACGTTTATAATTTCTAGCACGTTTATAATTTTAGTTTTTCCAAAACAACTTTATATCTCTGATACACTGAATACTTTTTTAAGAGTTTCATTAATTCAAATCATCACCTGGAATGACTTTAAACTGTTGATCCCAGAGACCTCACGGGCAAAGAATGACAGTAGAGCGACAAACCAGTCTATGAAATAACTAATAAGCCATAACTTTTCTCATAAAAATATTTTTGTATAACAAAAAATCTATTACTTATACTCATATCCCATGCCTATTATATAGTCCTAGGTTAGTGCTTTGCACTAAACAAGTACATCCATTTTAATATAGATAGAATTTTCGTTGAGTTACAGTCAGTAATTTGAATTTCATAAACTTGCAAAATTTGAAGTCCAAACTTAGTAACATCTCTTTTCTCGACAAATATATTTACAGCTATAAAATAAATGTCGAAATCAGGGCAAAGCATGCATTTTGTATTAAATGAAAGCATTAATTTTAATATAAATATGATTTTTATTGAAAAGAATAAAATTTTGGGATTTCAGAATCGCTCAAATTTCTGAGTGAGACTCAGAAATGTTTTAAGTTAGTAGGGATGTGTTTAGGTAAAAGAAAAATATCAATCAATTTTCAAACACAATAAAACAATTTAATTATGAATGAAATTTGTTTGTGTTAGATACTACCTAGCGCCTCTTTCCGAATGGAGTCGGGGGCATGATTGACCCCCTTTCCCTTCCTTCACTATGCCATTTCTGCCACACTCCGCTTTATACCTCTACATTACACCAACAGAGAAGCATTAAATCATTTGAAAGTTTGATTTATACTTTTATAAACTATATATATATATCCCCTAAATTTGTTAACCCAAATACTGTAGTGGTAAAGGCGCTTTCGTCTCTGCACAAGTTTTCGACATGCGAAATGTTCAACCTTTAGGAACCAAACTGTGAACTCAAGAACATGGCTTCGGAATAATTATCATTATTGTTTTACAAAACCAGCTGTCTATTTCTGAATAATTTATTTCGAAACTTAAAATTTTTTTTTTCTAATAAGAATTTCTTATTCCCAATTGTTAAGCTTTAATACATTTTTTATTACATTGTAAAAAATTTGCTACAATTATTTCTTGAAAAAAAGATATTGATAGGAAATATAATTTTTGGATCTTAAATCATTCATTGTAAGAAATTTTCATATATATTATCAAATTGTTTAATAAAGCAGTATTTTAGAAAAAAATTATTTTTATTTTAAGACGAACGGTGTATAATGACTACAGCAAAAATCGTCTATTCATACATGTAAAATAAGAATGTGTAGGAATATTTATTCAGAGACATATTTCTCTCTTTGTGTTTCTTAGCATAACACTTTAATATAGTAAATCAAATATTTCTCGGATAATTAATCATTTGTATACACCTGATTTAGTTCTCTTGAATAATTAGGCAAGAGTTCGATTAAAGTTATGCTTATTTAATGATAATTGCGTTATTTTAAACTGTGTAATATATGCAAAAAAATTAAAGGGTATGATAAATCTTCTGTAAAATAATAGCATAAGAGTTTTTTTTTTTTCCGCAGTAAATGGAAGAGGAAAGTCACAAATGTAAATTTTTCTCATTTTCACTTGTTGGAGAATGCAAATATTGAATTGGACATTAAAAATGAAGCCTTAGCGACAGCGAGTGAAACTTGACTTTCAACTTAATGAAAGACAAATAAGGAAGGAAATAAAAGACCGGTATTCAGTAAGTAATTTTTTCAATCAGTGCGAAGTGTCTTAACGACGCCATTTTACTGATTCAGAAGCTTAGAAAGCTATTAGGTTGTTAGAGGAAAACCAAACACAAATCGAAGTAGCAGAATCCATTAGAATTTCGCAGTGTGATTTCCATGATCTGGAACCGTTGTTTGGAGATTCGAAGTATAGACAGGGCAAAGTCGAAAACGTATAATAACGCTGAATGAAGATAGATATTTAACGCTAAAGGCTCTCCGAAATATGAATACTATTGCTCTTTAATATAACATCTTCGTGATGCTACTGGCACCACAGTTTTGACCCCAACTGTTGAAACAGTTCAATGCTGTAAGTCCGTATATTTGCAGAATAATGATATGCTTAACGTTAATACCAATACTCGTAGCGAGTGCGCATTAGAGCATGTGAACTAAGAAAAATGAAGGTGCTATATTTCATTCTTTCACAAATCCTGTTTTATTTTTCTCTTCTGATAATAATTGTATTTTCATCTGAAGGGAACGGGAAACTAGAAATAGCGAAAAGAGTTGTCGGAATTTTTAAGGCTTCACTCACTTGTATATAAATGGAGAGTAAACTTAAAAACAGTATTGGTGAAATATGGTAATGGTATATACAAGAAATAATTTTGGGAATTTTATTGAAAGTGTCACTACCTTGGCAGAAACTAATTTTTCAGTAGCAAAAACATTACAGGAGAAAAGCAATTTCTTGAAAAAACTGAAGAATATCATTTCTATGAAGCTATAAAAATTACAATAATAAAGGTAACATAAGAATATTAATAAGAACAACTTGATATGGAAAGTTTCTGCTTCGCATATCACGCATCTGCTTCGCATTTCACAGAATTGGCTGCATCAACTATCACTGAAAAATAACGAAAAGTATTTAATAATTGAAAATTCATCACAATTTTTTAAAAAGATTAAAATATGTTAATATAAAGAAATGAAAATTTCTATTAGTTTTATCATTCATCCTCCATTATTTCTTTTGCGAAGTATTCGGGGATTCTTCAAATACACAGACATATTTATGTATAACTAAGTCCATTCAAAAGTATTTCCAATGTGGAATGTCCCTGAAATATATTTTTTAATATATTCATCGTTAATGAAAATTTTTCATCTGCACATATTCCTATATATGTGGTAATTAAAATGCTTATAAATTTATGTGTACCTACATTGTATTATTGTAAAGCTTCTATGAGCAGTTAATTATAGCTTTCACTTAATTCTTTCACACACATCCATAGTTTCTTTATCCATTATCAATATTCTGTAATCAAAATGCTTGTAATATATAATCTGACAAATATGAAAATATTTTTCTGTCAGTATTTCTAATTTATTTCCCCTAACAAATGCGGCTGGAAATTTAATGAGCTCATAATAACTTTGTGTTTTGTAATTATCTTTAAAATGTAAAATTATAACATCCTGAAGTTGGTTAAAAATTGTTACCGCAAAATTATATTTGGGAGTTTTTGGTTGAATATTAAAAGGTTGAGATTGCTTCCGTGCATGTCTTGAAAGAACAATAGTATATTCCTCTATTATTTGCTTTAATACATATTCTGATTTTAGAAAAATTGAATTAAAAACCATTTCAGATTAACGTCAAATCATTTCAAGTCTTTAAATATAGTCCCTGCATGTAAGAAACAATGAAACTATTTTTCATCAAAAGTGAAACGAGGAGAGCACTTCTCAATGAGTTCAAATGAATGTAGTCCTTAATAGGCGATTTCAGATCAAGTTACGTTTTTATTGCACCAATCTTAAAAACACTAAAAAAATGCAGGCACAGTTTATATTTTATTTATATGCATGAACTCTAGAAAATAATTAAATCAAATTTAGGTTCGCAAGTTATAAATAAAAGAAATTGGTTATAATTGAAATAGGAACTTAGTAATAAAGGAAATTGAGTTTATAAGAAAATAATTTTTGAATTAGACAGATTTTTCAGAGTAATTAGAAGAAAAACATTTTCTGTATATCACAATTGTTCTAATCATCTATTTATCTCATGATTACATGTATATTCGAAATCAATGAATAATATAGCTGTTAGGAACCATTATTGAAAATGCTCTGATTCAAGTATCTTTAAAGATCAAGTTACTTTGCTTAATTGGCTAACTATATAACCCACATTGTTTTTAATCAATAATTTAATACACAATATATGAAAATTTGTATTTATGTAAATACTTAAAATTAAGTGATATTTAATGTTAAAATTAAATGATATTAAAATAAATACTCTTATTACATATATCTGAATGTCAAATAAACCTATGATTATGGTCAATGAAAAATAAGTAGCCGCATTTCACAGCTGTTTATTAAATATAAATTTAAGAAAGTGAGAATTTGACTCAAAAACCAATTTGATTTACGATATTTGGGTTTGTTAAATGATACAGCTTTGTTCAGCGGGATAAACACATGATCGACATTTGCCGGAGAAGAGCAACGGTAGATGAACATAGCGTTTCTCTGCTTTTTGCATGCATATCTATGAAGTGAGGTGATTGAAAATCTTCCAGATATTTTCTCTTGTCAAAATAATGCTGTATCTTCACTCTATGAAAAATTTTGGATCTCAATGATATGATGTTTAAAATTTTTATTGCAGCCTATAGCTGATATGATAGATACTGCCCAATTCCCAATTTTGCTTACAGAGGTGTATCCCATTGATGAGATGATGTTCGTTTGAATGGAATGTCGTGTATTCAGCCTTTGTGTTTGTTGCAAAACAGGCAATGTATCAAACATTGCCAGTTTTTCAACAAATGCTATCATTCTCAGCACCAATCTTCATTCGGTATTCTGCAGGGAGATTAGTGTTGAGAATTCTATTTTTTTATAATAGATGAATAAAGATAACTTTTTATGAAAACTACTGATGAAATCCACACAGCAGGGAAATTAATAAATTTTGCAATAGATTATGACTGCTAGCTAACTATCATTTTTCCAAATAAATTCCACCTATACCATCGTATCTTGTCAAACACTAATAAGGGCTTATTGTAGCTAAATTTTAAGAATACTTTCTCCTGAGAAGCTCTTAGGTTCATTCCTACGTATGGTCAAAACATTACTTATTAAGGAGGTTACTGTGGGAGAGTGGATGTTGAATTTTTTTATTTCACTATAGATATTTGCCAGAATGGTAACTTGTGGATTTTTATAGTATACTGCGTTAGGACGCATGTACGTATGCTATTGTATATGAAAAATCTTCTCTGAAAGCAACGTGTGTAGATATTAAAAACTTTATAACAGACTTCAACAATTAGACAATCTCATTGAATAAAATTACTTTTCACAAGTTATGAAAACCAGTCAAATATTACCAAGCGAGATGTAAAAAAATAGATCTCAATAGTAAAAACTTTACAAGTTGCATGGTAGAAGGGAGGGGAAATTATCCGGAGTAGAGTTTACTGGAATAAATCTAGAGGATAGCATAAAAGTTAAAGAAGATTTAAATTTCTGCTACAATAAAAGAATTTGAAAAAAGTTCCTCTTAAGAAAAACAGTTCAAAATTTGTTAAAACAAGTGCATTAATTCTGTTTATTATGACAAGAATTTAAATTAATTATTAAGGAAATTTATTTCGTAAATCGTTAACTCTTCGTCTTCATAGTTTTCCTTAAATATCCAAATATTTAAATACTATCTTTGATAAATCATAGTTGTTTTTATGATAGGTATTTTAAAGTTTAATTTCATGTGACGATTAATCAAGCCTTATTTGATTTGTGATTACTTTAACAATGCAGTTATGAAAATTTTTGACTTTTTTAATATTTTAAAATTAAATTGTGAGTAAAATAAATCTAATGAAAGGAGACAATATTTTTCTGATAAACACATCAGAATTTTTTACCTGCCGACAACACGACCAATGAAGGATTTATATATTATAAAAGGAAACTATAATTTAGTGCTTCATTCTGGGGCATCACATAGAATATATATTTCAAATAAAAAACAGCAGCAAAGCTTGTGATAAAATAAAATTTTACAAATAAAGGGTCCTTATTCCTTCAATAGTCTCATTTAAATAAAATCCATTTGTGAATAATTTTATACTTATCTTTATTAAGCGAATGTTTTTAACTGAACATTTTATCATATAATATATTGCTGTTCAAATATTGAATACAATATAATGAATTATATTTTCCAGAAAATAGTATTTTGATTCTTATACATTTTCTTCAATTTATTATTTCTATTTATTGTAACTACTACTTTAAAAAAATCATTTTACCCTGATGAAAAAAAAAACATCTTAGTGCAGTTAAATAATCTGCATAAAAACAATTTTAATGAGCGATAGATGGTTTCATTAGTTGGTTTGTCTCCCTATAGTCGTCACATTAAAAACACAATAACATATTTGGCATGGCTATCACAGTTTGAAGTGAGTTCAGCATCTCTAAACGCAAACCCTCTTGTCCAGAATATCGAGTCCACATGCTATAATCAACAGGGAATTTTCCAAATCCTATATTTTTCATCACGCAATCTTGCACAAAGCTGATAAAAATTTCCTGAATCATTTGTTTATTATATCAGAGCTCCAGCGTCTCACTAGTTTCAAGCTGTTTCCCGTAAGATCAGTAGAATGAACCTCGTCTGTTGACGGCAGGAATTGGGAGAGTGACGACATTCTCCCTGACTGGGTTTTTCACGTGTCCATGTTAATATGTGACGTCCAAATAAAGTCCATCCGCTGGTTACGCGTGTATGTGGGGAGGGGCGTGTAAGCTCCGGTGAGACCTCATCAATTGACCGTGGTTCAAAATTACGAGGCACATGGTTGCGGAAGAGTGTTCCAAACTTGCTAACCTTAAGTTAAAGTCTGAGGTTCACCTGCACTGCTATGTGTGTGTCTATGTTTATTCTATCAAACTCCTCTAACAATATGTAGAAATATTTATGACAAGAAATAAAATAAAAAAAAATATTTATGTTATGAAATATTTTAATCATATGTTCAATTTTTTTCTATTGTTTGTGTTTTTTACAGTCAGAAACAAAAAATAGTTGCAGTTATTTTTCACAGAATAATAAAATCTAACGCATGGAAAATTAATTTTAAGTAATGAACCTCATCCATTTACTGCGTTAAAATTAATAGTGTCACTCAGGGATTACTGTCATCAATAGTTTTCATAAGCAACCTTCAGAAATGTTTAAAATTTATTCATAGTTAAAAAGTCATTTTCAATAACAAAGGAAATAAAATTTAACGTTTTAAATTCCAAAATTAGTGTCTTATGCTGATATATGTTATTTAAGGAAATATTTGCAAATTGGCAATAGAAGTTTGGTATCTCTTTTAAAAAGTTTTGATTTTTAGTATAATGTATATGTAAATTAATACAACCAGTCTGGAATAAAATAATATGTGATTATATTTTTGTGTATTAATTGAAAAGTAACAAGAATGTAAAATTGACCTTATAATAAACTATAAATCCTGACTTATATTAAACTAAGAAATATATTGCAGTTTTTGTTATTATACCCTTAATCTCAAAGACATCTATTAGAGCAGGAAATTATAACCAATATATGTAAGCCCGGGCTTTAAAAAGATCTATGAAGAGTCACGAATCTCTCATATGTGCTGAGAAAATCTGTAAATCTTCACAAAAATTTGAGTGTGGTCCAAGAAATTTATATTTCATTCGGCTAAGTAATATAATCAGATAACATTAAAAAAATTGCAATTATTATAATTAAAATCCATATAATCGAACATATTATGCGCTCTGAATTAGGAAGCATTCAAACAAAAGAATAAAGCATCAAGTGATATTATGGAAATTTGAAAATATTTATCTTTTAAGTTTTCTTTTCTATTTATAAAAATATTTTATAAAGCAACACTATAAGCTTTAATTAATATCATTATTATATAACAAATTAGTCTCATTGACATTTTAAATTAAGGTCATCCGAAGTAAATAACAAATCCTTATCTTCCTCACGATATTCTTGATAATTTGACGCATTTTCATGATATCTTCAACAGTTTGAATTAAACTCTTCTTGTCAAAAGAAGAAAAATTTCGTTTAACATATTTCCTTGAACCGGATTAAATTTTGTTACATAATATTAAGAAAGTTTCCTTTTAAATACACTTCCCAATTTGTCAATTGATTTAGCTATCATTTTTTTAGTTTTGTTAATCTAATGATAATTGAGTCTGCAAGTTTCTTTTGAAATATCTAATAAAAATCTAGACACGGATTTTTAGCTTTCGAAACATTAATTAATTCAAATATATTCATTTCATATTCTGTATTCAGATATTTTAATTTCATGTTTTTCTTTATATGGTGACCTTGATCTTCGTGGCTCTTAGATCGGAATTTTATATCGATTCTCTTCTTTCAAAGATAAAATTTATGATTTTATTTAAACATATTGATTTAACTTCAAATTATAACTGATTTTAAATTACAATCACAATAACTTTTTGATAATCTCGATTATCACGTGTGATGAATATATAGTACTCTGTAACAATAAACTAGATATTATTAATAGCTAGAGATACGACACTCGATTTTGAGAATTCACCGTTAATCATTTTATGACTTAAACTTGATTTTTTTCCCTTTAAATCCTAGCTTTTGAATCTTATTTAAAAAAAAAAACATTAAAAGAGATTTAAGTTTCAAAATTTTGACAAGAGTGATTTCATAAATATGAAACAAAGTTTATACATAAATAGATACTTTACGCGGAAAAATACATGTGAGGGACAAATTAGTAAAATACATGTGCGAGAACATATTTAGTAACAAATTTTAAAATATTTTAATGCAAAGTTTTTAATTTTCCATTAAAATATTTTAAAATTTGTTACTAATATGTTCCTGCACATTCTTGAAAGATTATGATAACTATCTTATATTACCTTGACAGCTGTGTTATTATCGAATTATATTTATAAGTAAAAGTATTATAGACATATTTGTGTGTGTGTGTCAAAAATATATTATGATATTTGCACTACGAAGTAAATAATTTATTAATTGTACTTACCGCAATTGTGGTTGAGGTTTCATATTTTAATTTATATTATATATTTAAAATTTTTATTCGCTTATTTGGTTTTTCTTTTCGCAGTTCTGGTAATAAATTTAATATTAAGCTTATCATTTGTAAATTCATTTAAAATAGCGAGTCTGTGGATTTGTGATAAAAGAAAGTCGCAATATTTGAGAATCACTTAGAATTTAGAGCCCTAAAATTATAAAATAAATCTACTTCGCTCAAGAATATATGATGTTACACTTAAGTTTTTGTATACTGCTAGGTGCTTAGAATACAATATTATGAATAAGGGAAATTTTCTTCTTAATTGTACCTTGAGAGATTTTGAATATGATCGCCATTTCAGATGAAGCAAGGTTTTGCTTTCGACATACACGTCAGACAGGGTGGGGCCTCAGGACTATTCCAGGTTGTTTATCAAGTGATATGTGAGTACGAAATTAGTATTTTGTAGGATATGCTGCAGCATTTACAACAGCTTTCAAACTTCTGAGCATAATCAATTTTTTTTAATAATATCCGCGCATCAATGTTCTTCCATTATTATATTTTTCAGTTCGATTTTCACGTTAATGTCGTGCCTTCGTACTGTAACCTCTAGTTCTCTCCAAATGTGTACTATCGGGCTTAAATCTAGTGACTGAGGTGGTGTTTTCAGAACTCGTGGACAATTATAGTCACCAAAGGTGAACACTAAGGACTGTTTGCTTAGGGTCGTTATTCTGATAAAAAAATAAAGTTGTTTCCAATACTCAAATTTTGGGTGGATAATTTTAAATTATCTTTTAAAATATTTAAATAATGATGATGGTTTATTATATCTTCAATAAATACTAAATTTCCTGATCCTAAAGTTGACACAAAGACACCTCCGCCTTCATGCTTTTGTTTCCAGCCATGGTCTTGGGACCAAGTTTCTCATTTTTGCTTCTCCATACAACTATACTCCCATCGGAATCAAAAATGTTAAATTTGCTTTCATCTGCAAATAAGACATGGCTCCAATACGCTTCTGGCTTATTTATGATTAATTTTGCGAAGGAAAGCCTAAGCTTCCTATTTTTGCATTTACGAAAAATTTTCTTCGAGCACAGTGCTTATGTAATCCAGCTGACCTGAGTATTCGTCGAAAAGTTTCAGGTCAATTTGAAGTAGAAATTTTTTCAATGAATTCGGTAGAAATCTTTACGGCATTAAAACGTCGATTTTTCATCAATTTCGTAGTATAAATCTCTGATCACATTGAGTTAATTTAGCCAGATAACCATTTCTTATCTTATTTTCGATCCCATTTTCTTCTTTTAGGCGTTTTATCACATACTGCACTGTAGAACTGGGTAAATTTACTAATTTAGCGATATCCTGGATTGATTTTCCACCCTAAGGATGAAAAATTATCAATTTTTGAATGCTGTTCGTAGTTTTTTACGATTGTTTTCAAATATTATATAAAATCTAACGGAGTAAGTCAGCAAATAATGAAGTCAAATGATTTTTTAAATGTCATAAAAATGGGAAATAAAAAAAAATGCCAGAAGATAATTTTATTTAAGGAATTTTACAAAAATGTTTCGGTGTACGATAACTTTTGTGGCGTGTTTTATATATGATTCCTTGCATTTTCAACTTTAGAAAAAGAAAATAAGTCAATATTAAAAAATAAAAAGTTTGGTTTTATTCAGAATAGTATGGAGGAGATATGAAAAATATTAGCTTTATATTTGAATTCAATTGTGGAATACAGAGCTTTTTTTACAAAATTTTAAAGAGTACCGACATTTTTGAGAGAGACTCTGTAATATAGTTTTTAACAGATATTTAGTTTCTGTTTATTTTAAATTTAATTTTTCTTAAACTTCATTGCTATATGAACTAATATGAAAGTTATGAATTATAATAATATAAAAATATAAAAAAAAACAAGCTGGTCTTTTTTATTGTTGAATGTTTATTTCACAACTTGGAGGAAAAAATGCCATAAAATAAAAACAGTTTAAAAGAAATAAGATCATACAAAAGTTTCTCTTAAATGAAAATGTTGATTATATACAGTAAAACGGTGACAGATGATTAGTAATTTAAGTCAATTAATGTATTTTCAAGCTCCGTCCTTCAAATTGTGTCATTGCTTCATCCCCACCACAAGCATCGGTCAAAGCAAGTATGGATCGATTTGGCAGAAGTCTGAAAAATAATTGATTATTAGTTTCTGTTACATTATGATATACTGAACATTTTTACACAGTTGGTTTATAAATTTTTAAAATGTTTTAGCTTAGCAAGCTATACCTATACACTAACATATAAATCAATACACCAAGAGTATTTCTTGATTTTGATATTTCAAAATATGTAGAATTGCAAATAGTTAGTATTAAGGGAGTTTTGTAGATAGATTTCGCAGAAACTACTTTTGATTTTCCAATTTAGCTGCATAGTATATTTGAAATTTATCCCTGTTGCTATAGCCTACAAATTATATACCCAAGACGTATTGAGCAATAGCCAAAAAGATGTTTCGGATATATATGTCATTGTTGTCGCAAGAACCAACAGCTGCTTTCTGTCAAGGAAATATTGCAAAAAAAAAAAAAAAAAAAAAAAAAAAAAAAAACTCATAAGTATAGTGTCCATAGAAGAAAAGACATCGATGAATGGTCAAAAAAAAAAAATATTGAAACATTTATAGCAAAGCATCAACGCTCTGCCACTTGTCGAGGAAAATTTAGATGGATTGTCACCGCTATGCAGATTAGGGTCTATCCTTCTTTGTTGACCCCACTTTTTGGTGCCCTTAATAGGATTTCTCCGTTGTCCAGTGTTTTTGAGAGAGAGAGTTTTCTGTTTTTATACTCACCTCACTATTCTTATGTAACATTTCATTTGCTGATATTACTTGAAAAATAAATTCTTCTTCATGATGTTGAAATTTATAAAAACATGAATTAAGTATTTATGTTAGTGTTTTTATTTTTATATAAAATTTTTCAATACTCACGTTTTAAGAGTCAGAATGAAATAGAAAATTCGTGGGATCAGCACGAAGCATTTGTTGCACAAAACAGACGTTACAATTTCTTCTGCGACATAATCTGGTTCTAATATACTAAAGATCCTGAAATATAAAAATAAATTTGTACTTATTGTATAAAAAATGTTGTATAGTCAGTACGGGTGAAATATAATTAAATTTTTCTATCGTTTTAAGTATATGTGAATCTCACATACCGCTGGTGCTGAGGTATATAAGAAAACGTCCTTAAACAAAGAAAATATCAATTATATATCAATATTATAATTATAATATAATTAAATATCAATTAGAAAATATCAAATTGTAATGATTATAATTATACCCAGAAAATCATGATAAAGCTAATGACATAACGAAGAATTTGCATAATGCCATTTTGAGAAGGCTATTTAAAATTTTTTTCGGTTGTATTAATTTGTTCATTTCTTAAATTTATTTAAATAATATTTGAGTGTTTTTTTTAATTATGTTTCAGATTGGAAAACATTTCATTTTTTATAGGAATTGAAAACTAAACAATTTTTGATAACTCTTTTCACTGATCGAGCATTTTTTTGATATTTCGTGAAAAAAATCATATAATGAAAAAAATATTGTAAGCATTAGTTATTTCTGGTAATTTTAAAAAGCTTATTTCAATTCATTTTGCATGAATGTTTTATAGGAAATTTTAATCATGCTATTCATATTGATTAATGTTGGAAATATTATTAAATTGACATTTTTGTGTTAATTGACTAACTAAAACAAACGTTCTTTGATAAAAGAAAGTAAAAAATATGCAATTTTTTAATTTTAAATCCAAATTCATCACAGAAAGATAATAGTAACATAATGAAAGTCATTTTTTAATTATATTTTGAAACTTTAGTTCTATAAACTGTAAATTAATAGTGAAATTTTTATTATACTTCTTGTGTTTTATAGAAATAAAAACACTTATTTAAAAGAAGTAATTAGTTTGTAATCTTACTTCGATTTGATTCCATTAAACATTCCAGTGTTGATGAAAAATGGACAAATGATGGTAGTGTGGATATTCTTCTTTCCTAAATTATGCAATTCCTGGTTAAGAGATTCCATCAGCCCTACAGCAGCGAATTTTGAAGCACAATAATCTGATAATTGAGGCATTCCTCCTAGCCCAGCTAAGCTTGCAATTGAAACAACATGACCATGATCATGTTCGAACATATCTGGAAGAAATGCTTTGATGGTCTGAAAAATATCACAAAAGGCGATTTTTGGTTATCATAGGTAGTAAAAATAATGTATACATTTTTATTAAAAACTTTGATTTTATACTTTTTATTTAGTTATTAAAATTCATAAGAAAATTATTATTTTTATCATAAAAGGTATAATATCTTTAGAAATTACGCTACCAATTAGAAATAGCTAGAATGATATTATTTGATTAAGTGAAATAAAAATACATTCGTTATTACATATAGATTTCTAAATTGTAAAGGGAATTTACACGTTTAATAATAATTTATATCTAAAGGTTACTGGTATAACAATCATGTTTTAATGAATTAACTTTTATATGAAAGGCTTTTAAGTTATTCAAGAAACGTATAGTAGCTTATGGCTTAAGACAAGATATCTCAGTTTAACATTAGACTTTACAAAATAAACTGACATATCTTAATATATTTCCATTAAAATCCTAGTTTGTAAATTATTAAAAATATATTTCCACTGTAGGAGTATATTTTAAATAAAAAGAAACTTTTTATTCTTTATTTTTTTAAACGTATAAAACATATTTTTCTGAAGATAAATTTTAACATTATTTTTATATAAACGTTATTTTGATAAAATAGCGTTTTTCTGAATATAACTTGGAAAAAATTAAATGTTTCAAAGTTTGCTTTTTCTGTTATTCAAAAAATAAAAGCAAGTTAAAAGAGAAAAATCTTTATAGATTAAAAAAAATTGCTTTCATATATCTTTTTAAATTAGAAAAAATTGTTTCTTTTTTTTTTGTTGATTTCTTTCATATTTCAATTTTTTTTAATTAAGACTCTTGATAATAAATTAAATCAAATCCTAAATCCAATTTTAATGTCTTTCAAGATAGAAAGGAACAATCTATTTATTGAAGTTTGCTTACATTATTTGTATAATAATTTCTGTAACCTATTTCATCATAAACGTAATTGATATTTCGAAATCTTTGCTTTTCTTCAAATAGTGAATACAATAAATACAAATGAAATTCTTCTTATAGTATTTAAAAAGTATTTTTAAAAGACAAGCTTTTAAATTTTCATTGATTGTTTTTCTGAGTAAAGACGTTTTCATTACAATTATATGCAGTATTGTATCATATTTTAAGAATAATGTATCATGTTTTCGAAATATTGTAATATGTTTTAAGTGTTTTCTTCATTTAGAGTGCTTAGCAGACATAATTCATGATATCATACTTATATCAAAATTTGAAAAAAATAAGTTAACTTAATTTAAAGTACATTCAATTAATATACATTTTATTCACATTATACACATTATGTTTAGTGAAAACGTATATGAAAAATTTGAATTCATTTTTGAGAGCTTTAAAACGAAAGTAATACAACAAATATGTTGTGTGATCTGCAGCCACGACTGCATATGTTTATCATTTAGGAAAGAATATTATTTTCATTATTACAAAGACTTGTTCTGATTTATGTAAACAAACAATACAGCTTTTTAAAGAAATATATTAACGAAGAAAATGAGTGAAAAAAGAAGTTAAGAAATATATGATTTTAGATTACTTTATTGAAGATGCATATGAAAAATTTTATTAATTTAAAATAACCTACGTTGAATACTCCCAAATAATAACTGCTTTATTTAAAATAAACTATTTAGAAATAAAAGAAAGATGATGAAATACTTGCCTTTAAGAATTTAGTTCAATTTGAAATTATTTAAAACTTTTATATACATACATTTAAATTTAATATATTAACTTTTTGCATTGAAGTTCCTTAAACTTTAAGGACATTACCATTTTATATATAAATTAAGATTATAAAATAAATTCTTGAACACATTTCATATATGCAGTTTTTTTCATATACAATGTGACATTATCCAAAAATAAATAAAAATAAAAAAAATAAAAACGAGGATTTCAGGCACGTGTAGAGAGCTTCCTCTGAAATTCTAGCTAATTAACAAAATGGAGTCACTAAGAAATTCATTATTAAAATAATTCTGATAAGAGAAGAAAAAGAAAAATTTGTTACCAGAGGTTATTTTCTCTGGAATGAGATACAACAGAAAAAAGATCAAGAAGCTACACCCAAGAAAACTAATCGCAATACCGTAAAATTTGACTACATTATTTAAAATAATACTCAAAAGTTATTACTGATGATATTTCTATAAAATCTGCTTATGGACTCATACATATAGAACGGGTTTCTAAATGAAAAAGTATAGTATTTTGGAAAATGTACTATCTTATATCAATTCAGAATCACAAAATTAATAAATACATAATATTTTATTAATTACGTGTTTCTGAGTTAGTAAAAATATCGCAATAAATGTTTTTAAAATATATATTATCTAAATAAGTTAATATTTTGTTTTAGTAAATAACACTAAAAAGTATTTCACCCCTAAAGAAGCACAACAGTAAGTTAATCAATTGTATATATTTAAAATTGCTTTTAATAGAAATAAACCGGAAAAATCAATAGAACTACAAAAAAGTTAGTTGTATGCATTTTCTTTTCACTGATTTGTTTCATATTAGATAAGAATAGTAATGGAAATTTTAGTATAGCTGTGTATGATTTACGTTATAATACCACAAATGAAATAATTAATTTTTTTCCTGTAAAATTATTATTCTTCCATATTAATATTTTAGAGCTCAATCTAAATTTAGGGACAAAGTTTCAAGAATTTATTCTGATGTTTTATTAGATAAAACCTTATCGTATATAGTAGCAACGTCAATAAGAATAAAATGTAAATAAATTAATTGTTAAGCATAATTTTACACAAAAAATTATAGATTGACAATTTTTATTTAATGAATTAATATTCATTTATTTTGTCAAATACTGCCTTAATTCTGTAAAATATTTGGGGAGACCATTCCGAATATTCTTGTAAATAATTTTCTCAGAATTACCTCGGAAATAATCTTGGATAATATCTCAGATAATAGAATATTAATCTTGTAAAATTTTAAAATATTTTTCTAATTATCGTTTGATATTTTTCTGGTATCGATATAGAAAAATAATTCGTTTATAAATTAGGACCAATGTTAAATTTTCATTCATAATTATTCTAAAACTAAAGTCTTATTAAAGCAAGTAACTTTTATATTTAACCATGTATTCAAAATCTATAACTTGCAATAAGTGAAACTTACTACAAAAATAGTTATAAATTATTTTCTGTTATTGTATAAGAATTAAATTAGCATTGAGAAACAGATATCTCCAATAGCTGTTGTGAGACATAAGAATTTTGGACGCTTTTTATCTTCCGGAAGACACTTCACAGCAAGTAGGTCATATTCACGTGTCGTAAAAAAATCTCAAGCACTCTATTTCGACTGATGAGCATGCAGAAAGTTAGAACACAAAGTCTATCTCTCGGAATTTAGTGGTAAGACAGTGCTCTAGAGAGTCAAAGGTCCCAGGTTCAATTCCAGCTATCGTTGTAATACAAGAAATGGATATCATGTTTCTACTTCTAACTAAGTGGGTGCTTAAGAGTATTCAGTGTACCTTTGCTATAAATGAATATTGAACACTGTCTATGAAGTCCTCCCAGAAGGCAATATAAGAGGGGATATAAAAATCCCTGAAAACATCTTCAGATCCTTTAGTTGCCCATTACAAGATGTCACAGATCTTTGTCCAGTTGTTCAATAGTGATTGAAATAAAATGTTAGATCTTCTATGTCAAACAGCAGGATTTTATCATGAGCGTTATTATGAAATAATAATGGGTAACATGTTTTAAAACTAATATTGTATACATTTATTAGAGCATTCCTTTATTTCATAGTAACTTTAGTGCATATCACCTGTGTGTGTAAACTTTATCATAAAATTTATGCTTCCTTTTCTTAAGTTAACTTGGTTTTAACTTAATATTTTTCAGCCTTATACAAAAGGTAATTATGTGTGTCCATATTATTATATTCGTAAATAAAGTGGAAAAAATTTCAGATCCTAAAACATTTAAAATTTTTTCTTTAGAATTCAAGTTTATAATGCGAAAAAAATCAAGATTTTGCTTTTCTTCAAAATTCAAAAAATTAGTTTTATTTGCAAACACTACAGCTTGGATCATCAGAGTGTTCTTAAAATAAGTTAAAATACTTATGGGCAAATAATTAAACTCGAATTTATTTTGTAGTTTTATTTTTATAAGTAAATTTTCTATTATTTTCCAAGTTCAAATAGAATTTAATGATTTAAGTTAAACATTCATCTTTGAAACTGCATTTTGATTTCGATTTTTAAAATGTCAAATTTTTTGTTTAAATTTATATAATAATTTCAATGTTGCAATTTAAATTTATTTTAGAAAACTACATTTTACATAAAGAGGGTGCATAAGTTGAATAGCTTATGAATTAAGTGTGCCGAAAAAAAATTTTCTGAACTATCAAATGTTATTGATGAGGAAGAACTCACATGTTACCATGACTTAGATTTAAGATTAAAAAAAAAAAGAGTTTCTCATTAAATGCACAATTTGCTGGCATACAGATAGCCTATGCTGGTCACGATATTCTCAAGCTAGCCTTGGAAAATCACTGATGGCCTCTTATCGGTCTGACTCGGTTTCGGTTAAAATCTATTTGCTAGAATCTGAATAGTTAGTAGTACGTCAAAATTCATTTTGCCATTGATGACCCATGACCAACAAGAGTAAGAAAATTAATACTATATTATGGAAAAATCGCAAAACATTTCAAGCTATATAAATTCAAATACATACAATTTTTTGATGTTGCTTAGACAATTAGAACATATTTTAATAGATTAAACATTTTAACAAAATGTATTGAAATATTTTCGTGCTGAATAGTAGTTTAAAATAAAGAATAGTTTATTCATACATATATTATCAAAAATAAAAAAGATACAAAACCTTATGTAGAATTTAAATTCTATGAGATTTGCTCAATTTTTTTGGTTCCTACATACCTTATATTTCTTTGGAATTAATATTGCTGGAGGTTTTCAAATTGCTAGTTTTTGCAATATATTTTATACTGATGAATTAAAATAGCTATATTTGCTATTTTAATTGAATTTTTTTACTTTTAATTTAAATTTCATTTTTAAATATCTTTCATCCACTTTAAATATGTTCCTCATTTTTGAAAATTTTTATAATCATTTTATATGCATATATATTTTGATCATATCTAGTAATCAATCTTCTATAATATCTTAACAATGAAATATTTTTAGCTTGCTATTATTAAGTTTACATAAATTACTTTATTTAATAGTTTATTTATATAAATTCATATTAATATTTATATGTATATACTAGGAATCAAACTTCTTCGCAAGCTGGAGTTTAAGAGAACATATATAGATAGTTTTCGTGGGAAAAACTGCGAGTTGAAAAAATAATGATATTATTTATTTATTTAATTAGCTTTACTTAAAACACAGTTTTGTATCACAAAACGTGGTCTCACATATAGATCAGCCAAAAGCAAATCGAATGAGGATTTAAACTTTTAGAAATTATATTTGGTTATGAAGGTATTAAATAATGAATTTGAGATTCCTTTTATCTACCCTTCAATGGATTTCTGGCCCTTGGAATATTGGGGAAGGCGAAAACAAATTCTTCGAAGAAAGCAAAAAATAATTTTTTTTTCAAAAAATCGAGAAAAAAGTAAATTTCATTCCTTTGAAAGAAAAGTTACATAGTGAAGTTGTAGAAAGAAGAGGAGATCTAATGCTGCAAATATTTTTTCTCTACTGTTTGCAATTACGCGTAGACAATAATTTAAAAAAGAGAAATAGAACACACGGTTCTTTCTTGAGGTGGGAAAAGTTCTGGAGTGGAATCTTAAAGCAATGAAACTAATTAAATTATGGCATAAGCAACTTTACAGGGAATCCAAATCAGCGTTACTTATGTTTTAAATTAATTAAAAACGCTGTAATCCAAATTTCAAAAAGAGATATACCCTGTGTTTTAAGTTAGCTAAAGACCACCAAACACATACATACACAAATATATATACATATACATAAATACATATTGATGCTCCAATAAACAGTAGAAAATGACAACTGGTTGAGATATTTACTGTGCAATTATATTATTTATATAATTATGATTATAAAACTAAATATTTATATTATTATTTTCACATCTGTGAATGTGTGTGCATTGAAATATGAGTAGAAAAATGTAGAATATTGAAAAAGAAATTATCATAAGTAGTATTTTTTTATTTGGAGTTAGTATTTTATAACTTGTTTCTGACATTTGATCTCTCATGCCATTTAATTAATGCAACATCGTAAAACCTTGTTAGAACTTCCTTATGTTGTTGAATCTTTTAATTTAGTTTTAAATTTTACGTAACCTTGAAATAAAACTATTATAGGACCACGTTTTAAGCTATTATTTATTATCTGCACAGACTACCACACTCAATCATATTTTGCAATCTCGAGTTTGCAAGCCCTTTATTCCAACAAATAGTTAGTAGTTTGTTATGCAAACAAATTTAAGAAAATTAATCATGTCGCAATGTAATTTAAGTATTCCAATTTGTTTTTAAATTTATGGTTTAAAAAGTTAGCAATCATATAAACACTAATCTCCAATTTTCTTTGATGGAAAAGATTTAAAATAACGATTTTTAGCAACTTTTCAATAATTTAAAAGAGGGTTAAAATCTTTCTTTCAAAATTCTTCCAATATTATGCAAAAAGTCACTAAATTATTAATTTTTTGTTTAAAAATGTAGAAACTTTTTGCCAGAAGTAGTTAAAAAATAAAAATGGAATGCTTAAAAATAGTCACGTTTTTATTAATCGTCAAAAATAGTTGAATTTTATTTTAATGTCTTCATGATGTATATATTTTTAGTTTTGGAAGCTTGTATTTCAAAGTTTTATTTATAAAATATTGATTTCAATGTTAATATGTAGCTAAAATGATACACAATTAATTGTTTCGATTTTTTAATATATTTTTATTTCTAAATAGAAAATGTTATTTAGTTAATTTTTAAGGTATCACATTTGATTAATTCTGCTGTTTGAATAATTCGTAATTTTTTTAAACTAATTTGTAATTCGAAAACTCTTATTCATTAAAGAAGGGTTGGAATTATTTCTATAGAAAGATTACTTTCCGAATGAGTAACTTGGCTATTAGTCCTTTTACAGATCATATTGTGACAACCTTTGCAAGAACATTATTTATAAAATTAAATCATTTATCTCTGATGATAAGTGAACAAAGAATGAATAAAATAAAAATATAATAAAATATGTTTCATATACACATTATAATATACACATAAATTATATTAGGAATTTCAAGTTGCTCAGGATTTGTTCATTTAATTAAATTATAATTATGCGTTAATCAAACCAAATTATACTGCAGGTGAATAAAAAAATAAATAATGAATATTATTTACAAAGTCACATATAAAAATGTAAAAGATGTGATAATAAGTTGTAATGGAAAAAAAATATTTTTTTTATTATTTTCCGTGTGTGTTAAGCAATTTGTAATCTTAATTTGCAAATAGAGAAGTGCAAATGATAAGCCAATCTACCCAAAGTCATTTTATACGTGGTAGCCTTCAACTATGCAAGAAACTGGAAACTGTTGCTTCTTTTTATCGACAATTTTTACAACATACGTATTTAGGTCAATGAGAAAATTAGAAATGTATAAAAACAATTTTATTTATTCCAGAATTAATTAAAACTATACATTACTAGATAACATTATTATTATACATTACTCGTTTACAAGTATAACTTTATTTTTTTAAGGATATTTTTGAGTTTTTAATAATAACTAACACTTTTATTTTAAAACAATATAAAGAGATTTTTGGAATAGAACTTTAACAATATAAATTCGTTACAGTTCATTTTTTATAAGAGCTTAATGGTAACATATTTTTCAAATATTGATTGCTACAAATTGAGGAATAATCCTTAGCTTAGAAAAAAGTGACACTCTTTTTCTTATACTCAACTTTCATCAGAGTTGAGACAATGTGGATTTGAAATTGTATTTACCAAGTCCATATCAAAAAGATGATCCTTGATTGTGTCAGATACTTAATATATTTTCTTCAGGGTACGAGAATGTCGCATTTCTTCTTCAGGTTGCAGCAATCCATCATACATATTCAGGGTTCATCATGGCCTTATAGAAAACGTTCTTCAAAGTGAAACTCTCCAAGTGTGAAAGAACCCACTCTTGAACAACGGGCAATTAATGCAGTGTTTATTAAATTAATAATTTTTAATTAATAAGTTTAAGTATTAATTTTTAATTAATAAGAAGGTTAGTTAATTTAATAATTTTTAATTGAATTTAGAACCAGATTAAATAAGGAAATATCAAAGAATACATTTTAGTAGTACGAAGCTTATGATAAAAAAAGATACATTTTAAAATAGAAAAGTTTTAGACGCAATAAATTAAAGAGTATTAACCATTTTTTTCAATAAACAAATAACAAATGAAACCATTTGGATTGATATTTTCTTTTCACTCCTTTCATAAAGGCACTTGTTACTTTGTTACCTTTGAAAATAAATTAAATATTCTAATTATCAGAGCGTGCATGACAGTCATATCTCATGAACAGCAAATGAAGTGGGAGATATAAAACTGCAAAATTGAATAAAGCAATTAAAAACGTTTAATATTGATGCTTTCGCTTTCTCACCTCAAACAGCCATTTATATTAATTTTTGTAGCAAGCGAGACAACCGTTTTTGCACAGAAATTTCCATATGAAACGTATTTTTACCTGTGTCTTTAGAACTAAAACATTCTGCATTATAAATGGTGATAAAATGTTTTTTTCTCACATATCAGTTACTTACAACGAAAGTGTTTCAAAAAACATTGAATGTTTAAAAAGTTCATTTAAATGCTTCAAAAAGAGTTGATGCCTGCTTTGTGACATTTAACTACCATATTTTGCTGTGCTATATATTGCATTATGGTGTTTCATTTTATGGATATACAATATTGTTAGTCTAAAAAAATCCTCCGTCAATTCTTCAACAATCTATAATAATTGCAGCTGGAACTTTTAGAACATCAGCCATCTAAAATTTTCACGTCTTGCGTCATAACAATTTTAGATTGTTGTCAAACCAAATTCATGTATTACTATTTTATATGAAGTTACATCCTGGTTTTGGTATTTTAAATGACATTATGTGAACATTTGAAGTCTATCCAACATTCATCCCAACATTTTTATGAATAATGAAATCATTTTTAGCATTCACTTGCCTGATTATAATGCTATTTCCTTCGATGCTATGAAAGATTAATCGATTTCAGTTCAAAATTTTTTATTATTAAAGATCAAAATAAAATATCAAAAACAATATTAATGCAAAAAGTTTTTGAAAATAAATTCAAGATCCTATAAACAAGTATGTTGAATAGAAAAAAATTGTGCAATAGAAAAATACAAAAAGTAGAACAAATAGAAACGAAAAAGTTATAATTCAGATTTTATAAAAGGCAATAGATCAGGAAAGCATCTTGTTTTTGTAATTTTTTTATAAAAACAAATTGTTTTTAGAAAAATATTCTAAACTCATATATTGTTAATACAAAGGCCAATGCAATTTTTGAAACAAAATGTTGTTTTCAATCAAAGTAATAAACTTCTTATTACATAAGCAGATTGCTAAAACTGTGTCACTTCATTATAAAACGTTCAATAAATTTGATCTATTCTGTACGTGGTTAAGTACTTTATTTGATCTTTAATTCATATTGATATTTTAGTACTTGGAAATTACACTACAAACCCCTTTTTTCCATTACAATTAGTTAAACGTTTTCTGCATCAAATAAAAATATTAATTAAAAAACATTGTGATTAAGTTTAATTTTAAATAAAAGGTTTAAAAATAATTTGCTTTAAAGTCTTTTATTTTCTAAAAATAACAAATTGCTACAAACATTCTTAATAAGCAAAAGAATTTGTTTATTTACTTATTTTTTTAAATTTATTTGTAAAATAATTTCATTGAGAGCATTAAACAATTTTCCAGTATATAACAAATGCATTTACTCGTATAACAAAGAGAAACAAATTCAAGTAGAATAATATTTGGAATATAATAAGAATTTGGAAAAATATGAAAAATATTTTTTTTAAAAAATAAATTTTAAAAATAGTTATTTTAAATATAAAATAAAAATGTTATGTTTGAGTTAATACTTTTAATTTAAAAGTATGATATTTCCTAGTATTCTTTCTATAAATTATTTAAAATACAGAAAACTATATAGAAAATACATTTTAAGGAAAAAAGGTAATATATATATATATATATAACAAGTTCAGAATTTTTAATTATATCATTTATAATATTGAAAGTAAATAATTATTGTAAATTTACAATCAATGATCGCTAGTCTTTTTTAGATTCATACATTCATTTCTCATATTATATTTTTTTAATTATTAGGAATATAAAATGAAAAAGCGATATTGCAGTATTTTAAATAATGACAAATTTCTACATACAAAGACATGCAATGTTAAAATTTTTGAAAACTCTGAAAAACAATTTTTGAATTTATCTTTCGAACAAATTTTTGATTTAAAAAGTAATTTGGTTTAAGTTGCATGTATCATTAAATTAAAAGGAAAACTTAAAAAATTATCGATTATTTACTTCAAAGTGTTTATAATCTTACGAGTAAATATTAATTGATAGATTTGAATAAAATTTTATATTATTGTCTCTCTTATTAAATATTAAAAATTAATTATAGCTTATGGAAAATTCTTTGGAACATTTGATAGAAAACACATTGACGTTTTTCTTTAATAGATTTCCTCTGTACCTCTATCAGTAATGCAAAGTTTGAAAAAAATGCTAATTAAATTTAAAAGTACCTTAAATTATGAAAATTTCATCAAATGATTCTATTTAGGATGAAACTTTTAAAAATTATGATATTTCTTAGGTTTTGAAAACTAGTACAGCTTATTAATATGACTTTTCATGTATACACTAGATAAAGATAAAAGTTTTTGCTATCTATTATAATTCTAACACTTTTGTTTAAGATTTAACGCTATCTCTTCGAATGAAAATCATACTTTATTATAACAATTATAATTATAGTATCTTTAGCACAATACTAATATTCCAACTTTAAAACAAAAGAGTATCTAAGGTATTAGTAAAATAAATGCATTGGAAAATGTAACTATAGCACAAATATAAAAAATAAGGGATTAAAAAGAAAACAAAAACTAAATTTGTTTTCTTTATATTTCGTAAATAAAACAAACTGTATATTTATTTACATAAATATGCAGATTGGGAGCGCAAATAATTTTATGTAAAAGAAAAGAAAGGAAGAGCAATATATGAAAAAATATTAATATGAAAACACATTTCTATCAAAAAATAGAAGGTAATTATTTATTAATTGAAATTATTTGTTGATTTATCAATTAATTAATTGAAAATTGTTTGAACTTTTGTGTCTGACAAAAAGACATTTTGAAGTCAAAATCGATCATATTCATAAAAGAAAAACACCATTTTTTTAGCAAAGGAAAAATGATTGTTAATCTTTAATTCAGAAATCTTTAGTGTGAATATATACACGTATCAATTCTAACAGATTTCCTCTACTTTCTCTTCCTGATGGGATGTCAAGGTTCTTACAGAAACAAATGAGGTTAAGTTACAATGAAAAGCGAAATTATATGATCATATTTCCCTATTAGGGAAATATAAATTAGTTGACAAGGTTACCTGTGTCAAGCATCGTTTTCCTTCGTTTTAATTTTTTGTATAATAGTCATAAAACGGCACTGATTTCTATTAAGAAATTTTGTTACAGTATTAAGAAAATATTAACCACATTCGCGTTAACTACATTTCGTCGTTACTTACATTTCGTAAGGGTATTCCTAAAATTTATATTTCCAAACTTTGCTAAACATTTTTTCTAATATAATATATTTTTTTAAAACAAATGAAATAAAAAAAGTTTAAGACTTATAAGATTGATTTTATTGCAATGTGTGATAATAACAAAAACAAAATAAATAAGCGAGGATTTTAAATGTTAATGCTAGCACACACATATTTTATAAAATGAAAGCTAAGTAGCAAAATGTATAGTTAACAAATGCTTTAGTACTTTTGTTGCAACATTTTTCAGCAGCAAATAAATTTGCAGAACAATTTCAATAAATGTCTATTTTTGTTATTTTTTTTAATCGCACGCTTTTATTAAAAGTTTATAATATGTGCTTCAAATGTAACTATAAACTGTATGAAAGACCACAGAGCAATTATATTAAATATACTCTGAGATTTTGATATAAAACTTAAACCGAAAATATAATTCATATTTATTAATATTTGCTGGTCTGTAAGAAGTGACTAATGTTTTATTATATAGTTAAAAAGCAATGCTTTCTCTTTACCCTCAATTCAGTCACTCGAAACTTTGAGACCCCTTATTTTTAAGACACTAATTATAAAAAGGAAATGTTTTTAGGGCGAATTTGTTTTTGTGGCTTTATTTGTAGTTTTTGAATTTTACATCACTGGGTTCTAAAAACGTACATGAATAAACTGCTTTTTTTATTATGGAATAAAGTTAGCATTCAAAAAATAAAGGAAAAGCGAGTAAACAGAATATGTTACAGAAATATATGTATTATTTATGTTTTAAACAGAAAGAACATTATAATTAATGATATAGAGAAAACATATATTTGTTTACGTGCTATTGTAAAATTCTATTGCTATTAACAAAAAAATATGAAGTCCGCCAAATTTGTTTAATTTTTCTGATAGCTTATTTAGGGATGATGTGGACTTTTCGTAGACTTGGAATTTATGACTGGTTTTAAATAATTTTTGTTCCTTCAAATAAACAATAAATGAATTACCAAATGCAAAAAAGATAGTTATATTAAAAAAATAATATTTTTTTAGCAATTATAGATTAAATATTAATAGACTTTTATAATGTATTTATTTATAGGATTCTAATTAATTATTTTTGAAGTAAATAAAATTATGAAACAAATGTCTTATGTCTTTTTATAAGGGCAAATTACATTAATTTTTTTTTATAAAACTATCAATATTTAATGAGTTAAGAATTTATGAGTTTCAAGGAATTTGATTGCCGAAAGCAATGAAATAAAAAGGTTTAAGCTTTATAAGATTGATTTTATTACAATGATATAATAAACACTAAATAAATGAGTGAAGATTTTAAATGTTAAATTTATCACATTTCCTAAAAGGGAAACTAAGTGCTAAAAAATATACAATTAACATATATTTAAATTTAACTGTAAGTATTTCATTATATGCGTTTATTTCATTATTATATATATTTCATTATATGCGTTTTGAATTTTGAAACAAAAAACGACAAGAAAATCATTTCTTTGCAAAATTTTATTAAAAATGATCTCAGATATTTTATAATTGCATTTAAAATCTATTTCCAAAACTAAATATATTTAATTATATAATATATTTAAGCTAAATATATTAGCATATGAATAATTATATTTTCAAATCCAAATTTGAATTTCCTGTTGTTATTTATTTTTATGAAGTTAATAACTTGATACAGGAATTGTTTGCAAGTATAATTTGTTTGATTTATGTAAATAAATCATTATAATCTGTAGTAACTTTACATTATTGGGTCCTTAAAACGTACATGAATAAATTTCCTTTATTTATTACTAAGTATTATTAATTATTATACTTAAAGAAGCTAAAAAAAACACATATTTTTTTTACGTACCCGAGTAAAAATCTATTGTTTAAATATGAAAACACATAGTTCCAAGTTTGATATGCACTTATTGAAGTTTTCTGAACATGCATATTTATTTAAATCAAAAATATTTTGTTTTAAAAATTTTTTTAAATATTTCATTCAGTTTTTCTAAAACTGAAGAGTTTGTGACTGAATTTTGAAAGGATTCAAGAAATACAGCAGCCAAAATAACCTGTTTTGGAAATATCTTAAATAAAATGGAAACTATTAATTAAAAGATATTTCAAGACTAATCTTGACTTTGAGACTTCACAAGATTGGTTCTAGAAAGTGCTCACCCTTAAATTAAGCCATTGCTGAAATAAAAGTTTTGCTCTACCATTCTTTTGAAACTAATAATAAAGAAATAACAGGTTTTGAGCAGTCAATGATATACAGTGTGTTTTGACAGTCACTACATCAAACTATTTAATTAGAGAGTGACAATAGTTTAAAAATACGTTAGTAATAATTTTAACGAAATTGTTTCTATTAAATTTATTGACTATCTGACTCGGTTTTAAGAAAGAATTCACCGAAATCATTATTTTGCACATACATACGATCTAATTTCTGTTTCAATCCTCTTGCATTTATTAGTTATTACTAATTACAAAAAAATAAATAAAAAATTGTTAATATACTTAAAAAAAAAAAGACTGTCCCTCAAATTTATAGTATTATATTGAAAATTTATTTCTTAAATTTTTGGTCTAGAATTTCCAGTATAAATCCTAGATTTTGAGAAATTTATTTATATGTTTTCCTTCTATTGTTCGACATCACCTTTCAGCTTTCGCCACTTTTGCAACTATTTTGAAATTAAAATATAATTTTTACAGGAGAATTGTTATTCAACAGCTATTATTAAAGAAATGAAAGTAATAGAATTCATTATTAGGAGGTCGTGAGATTATATAGAAATAAAATTTAATGATTAAAATAAATCTGAAAAGTTACACTGAAAAGTAATTTGATTGCCATTATTTACTTCTGAATAATGCAAAGATAGAACTTACCCAAAAATGAGCGAGGACGTTGACGTTCATTACTTTTTCTATTACTTTATCTTCCAACTGAAGTAAGTTTTTCCCAGATACTATTCCAGCATTGTTCACTAAGATTGTTACGACACCGACATCTTGTTTCACTATCGCAGCTGTTTTGTATACAGTTTCTTTGTCAGTTATATCTACTTTATAAGTGTGAGCTTTTCTACCTTGTTCTCTCACCATCTTGGCAGTTATGTCGTTTCCTTTTTCATCAATGTCCCACAAAACAAGATTTGCCCCTCTTTTTGCAAATTTGATGGCAGTTAAACGTCCAATGCCACTTCCAGCTCCAGTAATCAATACCAATTCATCAGTGATGTCTTTCATTTTAAATCGTTCCGGTACAAAAAATAATATCATACTTTCGATCCAATAATAAAATACTGCAAGGAAATGTGCAACTGATTTTCCCAATTCATTCATTGTTTACAACCTATGATTAAAGCACGAAATATGTTAGACCAAAGTATCTCATTAAATAGTTTACAAATTAATATTATTTGGAAATAATATTAAAGATCATATTCGTATTCTAAAAAAATCCAGTTGTTATATCTTCGGAATTAATTATTTATAATTTAATAAACTTTTTATAAAGTAATTTTATTTATAATTTAATAAAATTTTGATAAAGTAATTTTATAAATCACTCAAATTTTCAAGGAAAATAAGATTTATTAAAATAGTTTAACAAATAGAAACACAAAGACTTTCATAGTGGGTCCTAAAACAAATTTTATCGTAACTATTTGTATATTATTAGATTAAAATGTAAGCATTTAAGATAAATCAAAAATTATATAAATCTTATAAAAATTTTAGTCACATGCGGATTATGAAGAGAAAAATTAAAAAAAAAGAATTGTCATGGCAATAAATCAACATTTGCAAATTGAAAATTTTGGAATAGTTATGAATTACAGAAAAATAATATAACAAGGAACATATAGTTAAATTATTTTTCTCATTCTTTATAAATTACTCATTTTTGAGGTATGACATGTTCTTGCTATTACATGACTCTATAAAAGTAAGTCAAATCCACAAACTTAGCATTTTAGACCATTAATATTTCGCTTGATATTGGAGTGTTGTAATGCATGCATCAAATATATATATATATTTACTATATAAATTTAATATAATTCATTGCATGTAAAACAGTATTATTTTAGTATATAAAAGTTAGAGTGTTAACTAATTCAACATACAGTTTGAAGTTTATTTTCAAATTCAATTACTTGTTGAAACATCAAAGAAACTCAATTTGCCTACGTATTGCTAATTTTTCGTACAATATTGAAAAATAAAATTTTGCGATTATCAAAAAATAAATATTTCTTTGTTAAAAAATCCATTCATTTTTACAGAATGTAAAATTATGCGATTATGTAGATTCTCTCTGAAAGATTATGTTGTGCAATTGTATATTGTAAATATAACCTTTGTTTTGAACAACGTTATGCATCAGTACTTTCGTTAAGTAAGTTTTCCTTTCTTTTGAGAGTCCTACTTAAGTAACATTTCAGCAAATAATTGCATTTTATTGAAGAAACAAGAGTTGTGAAAACATATGGGACTTTCTAAGCTATGTGATTAAAAAATCACATGAGTTATAATTTTTATTACTGAGAAAAACTTCTTAACATTTATTTTTTCGTTGATGGCTTCTATTTGATGTAAAATGTTTATTTGTAAGAAATGTAATAATAATAAAAGTATAGAAATCTTATTTACTTAGAGGAAGAGTTTTCCTCTTAATATAGTATAATTAGGATACTGAATATAAACTATAAATAATTAAAACGTAATTTTAAAAAGATAAGTAATTTAAGATTTTAACATTTTCTGAAAAATTTAAGAATTAAGTATTGATTTTACATTAAGCACTTGTTACAGACTATACTTTACAAAGACATCCATATAATTTTCATTTACTGTGATAATTGTGAAAATAAAACTTCCCAAGGAATTTTAGAATATAAAACGTTAAGGTAGATAATGAAGTAAATTAAACAGTAATCATAAAGAATTAAGTGAAAAAAGTTTCAACTTTATTTTTAACACAATATATACACTAAATATAAACATACAAATTGTTCAGAAAATATTCAAAACACTTAAAAATTAATTTTAACGTTTAATATTTAATATATATATATATATATATATATATATATATATATATATATATATATATAGATAGATAGATAGATAGATAGATAGATAGATAGATAGATAGATAGATAGATAGATATAAATTTTGAAAATAATTATATTAATTATTGTTAAATATTTACAAAATAATTAATCTATGAATTCTTGTTTAAGCGGAATAAAATATAAAAAAAATAACTTCGAAATATTAATTATGAAAATTAATTTTGCTAATGAATTTTAATATATTCTTACTCAAATTGTACTGAAAGTGATCAGTACAATTTAATGAATTTAAACTTCATAAAGATTTACTAAAATTTTAATTTAATTTTCATTAAAATGCAATTCGTATTACAGAAAAATTTTATAAATAATGCCGAGATCAATTAAACAGTTAAAATATAAAATAAATCAAGAGAGTAAATTTAACTTGAAAAGGACAAATTATTCACATTATAATACATTACCGCTTTAAACAGTTTATGTAAGATAAACTATTCTTTTAGATTTCATCTTTGTTAACTATCAGACATTGTTAAACAATATTACAAAATATCTATCTTGATAAGAAAACATTGTTTCATTGAATTGAAAAGGAAACCGATTAAATCTGACTAAATATGAAGCTACAAGTAGCTTTCGTTATGAAGGCGATATGAAAACATCGAGAAGTTAGATCTTTAAACAAGTTACCTGAGTATCTGGTGAGAAGAAAACGACCAAGATTTCTAGTGACCTTTACAGTTTTCCAACCCTTTTCTAGACCACAAACGAGTATAGCTAATGAACTTGAGGGGACTTTTTATCTACAGGGTTACCTGACGCGTCTCGGTTGTCGCCAAGACTTGAAGAGAGTGGATGTTTTTTGTTGAGTATCTTCTATTACGGAAGAAATAGACTAGATATTCTTCGAAGCATTTCTTTTTGTGCTAATGATTATACGCGCCGATGAATTCTTCCTTTGTTTCCACTTTTCATTTTACACGAAGATGCCTCGAAACAATTTCATGCTTTTATGAATAAAAATCTGAGCTACATCTAAAAATTAGGCTAATATTATCAAATCGTACAGTAAAAAAATCAAAATAGTAATTAATTTATTAAAACTGCATAGTTATATCTTACTTTAAAGAAAAAATAATCTTTTCTCGATCAGTTTGTAAAAATGATGTTATTTTAGTGACCTCTGCCAATTGAGATGTTCTTTTCTCTATATTTATAACGAATTAATAAATTTAAATTAAATTATGATTTAACGTAAATTTGTAATTTTTCTAAAATTTTAAGAATATTAAAATTACATAGAGATATCATAACCTGAAATTATTGAATAAAATATATCTTGTTTTATTTGAATAATGTATTTGCTATTCATGCTGTAAAAGTATAATCATTTATCACTTGATCAATTGTAATTCACTTTTGGGGGTTAACTTGAATATAGTTGTTGTTCAGGTATACAGCTAACTCCCGAATATCCGGGAGCCGAATATCCACCTCACGGGTTATCAGCAATCTCTAATCCCCCCCCCAAAAAAAAACAGAAACTTCAATCTTTAATAATTAAAAGTATTAGCAAAAAAATAATCAGAAACATTTGGCTCATTTTCCGAAAAAGTAAGCAAATTTATCAACAGTGAAAAATTTTATTATTTTTCAAGTAATTAATACATTTATGTCAACTATTGTGTATTTAAATTGCTAATATATATATATATATATATATATATATATATGTGTGTGTGTATATATATATATATATATATATATATATATATATATATATATGCGTGATTAGTGTTTACTGAATTATATTAAAATCTGATAAAAAAATTAAACTAATAGCTTCCCAAAATAAACCTCCCATTTCCAAATTAAATATCAAACTAAATAATCAGAGTAATAAAATTATCTACAAAAGACCCACAAGACAGTATAGTAAAATATGCAGAATATTTATTATTAATTTAATAAAAATAGGGATAACTGAATTTAAAAATAAAATATAATCTTGCTTAATTAATTAATATTAATATGGAGTTAGCAGTAAAAATTTTTAGCTTTATACATGTATTATGATAACTATAGTTTTAAAAATTAAATTTATATCTTTCAAGTTGTAATTGTATTCTAAATGCCAATGTTTACAAATTTAAAATTACATCTTGTTAGTAACAAATTAAAACTACAGAAAATAATTTAATTCATTTAAATTAAATTCTATTTCTTTATTATGTAACGCCTTTAAATCTATAATTTACTTTCTTCAAAATTACTACGCGCAATGGATGCTAGAAGTTTTCAGATTTTTAACTATAAATGAAGACAACAAACACACAATTAATATGTAAAAAACTCTAAAAATAATTATAATCATAAAAGTAACATGCAAATATATTTAGATTTTATTTTCTTAAAATCACTATTTAAACTTTACTGAATAAAAAAAGCAAACATAATATTCTTAATTTAGTAAAGTGATTATGTAAACCTATAACGCGTATATAATATTGTTTTATAAAACATTTGTGAAAAATGTCGACGAAATTAGTTCAGAAATATATGAGAGTATTTGAAATAAATTATTTTCTACTTTTTTTTGCAACATACCCTCTTAACAATATGATAACTCTGAATAACTCTGAATGCTAATAAAATTTGAAAAATGTTAGGAATAAAATTCTTGAAAAGCTGAAATTTATTTAAAATGAAACATTTCTACGTTAATAATGTTATTATTTAAACTTGCATTATTACTGTTTATGTAATATACCAAATATATTGCTTCATTTCTAGAAGTAAACATATATTTTCTTACTAAATGAAATATATTATATATGAATTATATTATATATGAAATTATATATGCCAAGAATCTCACTTAATGTAAAATAATTATTAATTCATTAACTGCAAATTTGGCCAAGTAAAAATTTTTCGATTTTTGAAACAATAAAGAAAAGTTCTTAAATTTCCTACCTCATTAAAACAGTACTTTCAAACATACAAAATTAATTGTTTTCGCACACGAGAATAAATGTAAGCAATTTTCGGTCAAGCATACTCTTTTGTTTCTCTATTTAAATATCAAAATGCCGCCTACTCTGTCTAGTGGTTAGCATGCGTGACAGCGGATAGGGTGGCCTGGCTTCGAATCCTGGTTCGGGCATGGATTTTTACTTTCTCTCTCTCTCTATCCTCTCTTTGTCCTTTTCTTGTATGAATGGAGTATGAATAGTTGCCTACCTTATAAATGGGTATCTATAGCATGTGTGTTCAGAGGTCGAGTCAGTCATCTGCCCTTGTGGTTCCTCTCCAAAAAAGAAGCTGCATACTATCCTATGCCAGATCTTCTGGACCTGGGTTGGGCTTTCCTGCACCAGGGGGATAAGCAACAACAACAAATATCAAAATTATCCAGAAATTTTTTTGCATATCCTTTTATTTTATGGAATTCGGTAAAGATGATATTTAATTTATCACAATAACTGAATGTCATTTTGTAGAAAGCATATGAACTACTAAGGAATGCTGTTACTAAGGAAATTGATGAATCTTACTGACACATTTTTAGAACAACAAATGTCAAAATGATAACATTTTTATATTTTTAACAATGAACTTCCCAGACACAGTACAGAAAGTCTGATGCTACAATTATGATCGTGTCGATAAGTCCTGAGAAAACTTTTTCTATAAATAGAGCTAAAATGAGGGTGGGGTTCACATGATATTTTTATTTTTTAGAATAATTTTATCAAATGTTTAAAATTGAAGTGTAAAATCATTACTCAGGAATTAAGAATTTATTATTCATGAGTAATTATTACTAGCTCAAACAACTTCGTGTTGAAAAATATAAACATTTATTATCGCTACACAATCAATGTAGAAAGAAATGGGAAGTTGTTCAAGGGAGTGAAAATTGATTATTTTCATATCTAGGTAGCGTAACACTTACATTCGTCAGTCATGCGTCAATAAAACTTGATTCGCCTAAATAGTAATTTTCATTCTATGAGAATGCTATTAAATAAATTATGACGATGAATTAAGACACCAAGGAAGTAGGCAGGATCCATTTGATTTCGAGATCATCTTTAAACATATCAAACGGTTTTCCACTCTTTTAATTCAAATAAACTTTATTCTATGACTTTTCATTTCAAAGAGGTTTTCTCACACCTACCTTGGTTAAAAAATGGGAATGTAAGATAATTATCAATATTTAATATCACTTGTGTGTATTATGTTTTTTGTATGTACACACCACAATACTTGTGTGTGTATTACAGTGTGTATTGTGTATTTCATTAATATTAATAAGATGCACTTCACACTGCATTTAAAAATCAATACCAGTTCTTATCAGTTAGAACGTTACAAATTGAGAAAATGTCTAAAAGAATTTATGACAATGTTTACGTATGAAAAATCTAAAATTTTAAGTATTTTTGAGGGTAAAAATAATTTTAAAATAATCAAATTTAAAATAATTATTTTAAAAAAATTAAAAATTGTAAAATTAAGACATTATTCAAAAATAAAGATTATAAAAAGAGTCAATATAAATAAACTGAATTTATTTAAAAAAACAGTTATTATTACAACGAGAATGATTAGAAATTATGCACGAATTACTCTCTCTCTTTTTATTAATAGTCACTTTTATATCTTATCAGCAATAAAGCTCAAGCATTCAATCGTAGAATTCACAAAACGCAGAATAAAATGTGATTCAGCTAGAAAAATAAAGGTGATTTGGCATTTGAGATTTATTACACATTTTAAAAATACAAAGAAACACACATACCATGAATGTATACATATGTATGTGTGTGTGTGTGCGTGTCTGGTTGCTATGTTTAAAGTAATTGATAATATTTAAAATACTTAAACTTGCTCAAATTAAATAATTTTAATTTTTCAGGTGTTACACAATCAATTTATGCAAAAAATCTGGGAATTTAAATGCCGTAATCTTGCTCTTTGTCTTCAGCTTCACTAATTATAAATTCATATATAACCATAGTTTTTTTTCATTTAAGTATGAATTGAATATTTTAACATGTGCTTTTAGTTTAAATAAACCATGTATTTTTTTAATTATGAATCAAATTGTGAGGTAAGTATTTATGAAATTACTCCTTTTTTTCCTACTAAATTTGTACATGATGTAAAATAGTAGAATATCTTCCTCTTAATCTGTGTAATTTTATTATAATATTCAGTATTACCCGTAAAACAATGAAAACTTAAAATTTTCCGCTTATCAAAAGTTTATTTATTTAATGTTTGAAAACATTTCCAATTCCATGTCTTTCAGTCAATTACAACATAAATGTAAAAAATAGATTCTTAGCCATACATATCTAATTAAAAAAAATTTGAAATATACAGCATGTTTTAAACTTCATAAACATCAATGATTCTAAGCATTTTTGGATATTTGTGACATAGAAACCCTCGAGATTAAGTAAAAAAATTTTTTTTATAAAATCAGAGAGAATCTAGTTTTCTATTTAATTAAGGAGAGACTGATAAATCTATTGTATCTACTAAATTAAGACCTTAATTCCAATGCATGACATGATTTTATAGAGAATTTGCTATATTAGTTCCATTTAATATTTGCGGCGTTATTTTACACACAACTATATTCTTTAAGATATAATAGTACGAGAATGCTCTTTGTGTTATTGGTATGAAATTGATTTTTTTATATCTGTAAAAAATGTTTGTTGTTCAAAAAATATACTTATAATATTTATTCAACATTAATTTCTACTATACTTTGATATAAAAGTGACTAATTGTCTAAAAATGGTTGCTTATTTTTATTTTACTTTAAAAAATGTAGCTGTTAAGAAATAAGAAAATATCGGTGCCATATTATTTTTGTTTAGCAAAACTATTATCAATTTCTCAGAGAGTTTTGAATGACTTATATAATGTATTCAAAACATTTGATAACATAATGGAATTTATATTTGATACTTCTTAATATACAGACTGTAAATTTCAACTTTAGATTAAATAGTTTAAAGTGGTTATATTTCTAAATTATGATCTTTGAAGAAACTTCTATTTTTTTATTTTATTAATCAGAACAGTTTGTTACTAAGGTAATATAAAGCAGTTGAATAAATTATTTTATTAAAGTTAATTACTTCATTTTTTACATGTAGTACGTTTCCAAAATATGGATAAAAAACTTTTCTTGGTTAGAAAAACAATTTTCTTCCACGAGATATTTTATATGTCAATATAACTATTTTTTATGGATGACATTAATTTATCTTAATCTTATTAGTTTTTAATAGTAGCATGTTTTTCAAGTCAATAGAGAAAATAATGTCAAAGTATGTTTCAAATATAGAAATTAATTGGAGCCACAAATGTTTTAACCTAAATTCCTAATTTGAGTGATAGTTTTTTTTTATCACTCATTACAAAGAGAATTTAAAAATGTACATTTAAACACATTAATTTTTTGAAATGGAAATAACAGTTTTAAAATATTAAGTTTTCTGTAGTAAAGCTAAGAAAAATGAATTCATCTCATCTCTAAAAATTAAAACTTAGTGATAATAGATTCTGTATTTTTCAAATCAAAATTTACTAACATTCTTATGATTATAGTTAAATTTATCTTTGACGAATTCTCTTATTTAATAATAACAGTAATTTAAATGATTGCATAGTTCACTTTTATTTTAAATATATTCCTAATTTATTTTACTAAGAACTCTTAAGCTTTTAATCTGTGAATGCAAAAAAACACGTAAGAAATTTGTAATGAGTAAAAGTATCAAAAGTAAATAAAGTCTTTTTGGAGCTGAATACAAAATTTTGTAAGATACGTGCAGTTGTGCTAAAATTGTGATTTTATTCATATTATTATATTTAATAGAATAATGTTCTTGTTTAATATTTTACATTAAGTTGATATATTCCGAAGTCCAAATATTGTAAAAAAAGTTATAAAAGTTAACTTTCCTATTATATTATAAAATGGAATTATAAGATTTTTTAGGTTCATAAGATTTAGGAAATTAAACAAGATTCTTCTACTAATATGTATGATATTAAAAAACTAAAATTAATGAATTGATTTCAATGATTAAACAATAATGAAAATTTAAGAAGTCCATGCTTTATCGCAAATTAACAAGATAACATAAATTTTAAAATACTCATCAATGATAATTGATGAAACTGTTACATATTTTTAGTCAGATAGTAAATATGGGAATTTCGAATAATGTATATCAGTTTTAAGAGTGTTATATTATAAAATGTAATTACAAAAGAAGAGTAATTTTGAAATAGAAGTAAGTAATTCGAAGTTTCAAATGATGAAGTAAGATAATAGTTCTTACTAAATTCATTTTTCAACTTATTACACTTAGTTTTAGAAGCATAAGTATTATTTTTTGACACATAGTGATGACCAGAGTAGAATATTCCCAAAGTAGCCAATGAGTGTCGTAGAAGGAGACTAAAATAGGCCCCCAGTGTCGGGGATCATAGCTGGGCAACTCTGTCTCATGGATATTTACAAATTTGAGGCCTGGCCCTCCAGGCTAGGAGCTTGGCACAGAGTTAACAACAATGTGTAGTAAAAAGTCAATTATTGCGAATTCATAAGGAAGAAATATCCGACTGCCCTATAGAAAATGACCTGGAAATAGCTTACGGATATTGCGTATTGATGCATGGAATATTCGGACCTTATATCGTCGTAAAGGACTACAGCTATTTTCTGAGAAATATGATAGATGTAACATTGATATTTTGATCATACAAAAGATGAGATAGCTTGGAGAAGGGATAATGAGCTGAGATTAAAATATAGCTACATAAAAAGAAACATTTTTGGTACATGATTCATTGTGGGCAAAAATATCAGACATTTTGTCTCAGATTTAGTGAAAAAATCTTTCGGAATATGCAATATTCGTCTTAAAGGCTGGTTGCTTCTGGATTTATTAACGATCCTGCATCAACAAAATATAAAGATGAATAGGTAAAAGAGCAATTCTATGAAGAATTACAAAGTTTACTTAGATTATGCTTTAGATATAACAAAAAGATCATATCGGATGAGATGAATGCAAAGATTAATAAGGAACAAAAATAATACCAGCAATTGTAAGGAATATCTTGGATGATAACACTGATGAAAATGGTCAAAAACTAATTTTCTTACAACAAAAAAAAAAAAAAAAAAAAAGGTTTGACAATCTCTAACACCTACTTTGAACATAAAAAAATCCATAAGATTACTTAACAATCACGATCGCCTGATGAAGAGGCCGAAATCAAATTGACTACCTTTTTTATAATGACTCAGAGCATGCTTCCAACATTTGTGATGCCATAACTTATCGAAGAGTAGTTTTTGACACGGATCACTATCAGATAATGATTAAAATTACAACCAAATTATCAAATGTCCAAAAGATGAGTGGAGAAAAACACAAAAGAGATATAACTATAAAAACTTAAATATCAAGATGTTAGACATCAATAGTAATCAACTGTCCATGACAAATTACAATTGTAAACATGGCAAGTATTGATCATAAATGAAGATCATTAAAGAATGGTATTGAAGACATACGAAATTGTGTACTTGAAAAGAAGAAAAATTCAAACACAAAGATTGGTTTGATCATGAATGTCTATTGGCTACCCAATGTAAAATAAAAAGCCATCAAAGTATGATATAAATGAAATATTCTAGGAATTGTTAGAAGAAGCTAAAAAACAAGAAAAGAGAATACACAAAAAGAGTTTTACTAAAATTTATTTAAAGATGATGAACATCTAATGGGATCAAATGAGAGCAGTGCTTTCATTCGTGAAATTTTTCTCTTTAAACACCATGAAGAATGAAGGTTTGAAGATACTGAATAATAGAATTGTTATGCTCCAAAGATGAAATAACTATTTTGAGGATTTGTTAAACATTAAGTAACAAGTTACACAGAAGATTATGAGAATAATAACATAAAATTCGGTTGCACCACTATAACATAATTGGATGTTGAGAAAGCAATGAAAAAGTTAAAAAACTTCAAATCACCAAGTTAAGACTTAATACCATCAGAATTTATTAAAAATGTTGGACCAAGTACATTGAGAACAATATACTACCAGTTTGAACGCATTCTAATATGGAAGTGTTGCAAAATGAATGAAATCTCAGTACCACATGTCTAATACATAAAAAGGGAATATACACATTATAGGGGAATAAGTTTGCTTTACACACCATATAAAGCATTTTCTAATATTCTCTTCAACAAACTGATCACTTATGCATATAATGTAATTGGAGACTATCGGTCTAGGCACTGAGAAAAAAAGACGGCTAAAAGTTAGATGTGTGTTGTTGAGAACAACATTGAAAATAACTTATGACTTTGAAAACTATAGATAAAAATTTCAAGGCCGAAGATAGGGTTGTCTAGTGTCGAATTCTGGAGAAGGAGCAGTCACGGCTTAAGTAATATTTTAAAAATTCGATAATTGATATGTTCATCTGCTTTTAAATTTTTTATATTCAATTTTGAATTTTTTATTCACTTTAGTTTTTTATAACTTTTCTTTTTTTAAAATGATTTACTCAACTCTATAATTTACTTACATACTTTATTTATTTAAATTTGTTGTTCCTTTTCAAAGACTGTGATTAAACATTCCAATTTTCATACAGTACTACGTTATTTTACGCTTTCTTCTGTCATTTCTTGATATAAAATTTTAATGTTTAGAATCTAATTCATTATTTCATGGTAGATGAATAAATTACTTTTCATTGTATATTAGTGACTGATTTTCTGTGATTCAGTTTCATTACTTCCGATGATAAAGAGCTATAATTCCTTTGTATCTTTCACATTTCTTAATGTGATACCGAAATTCATTACAATAAGAATTTAAATTATAGTTTGTTTCTTATAACGTTCTTCAGTCTCGTATTTTTCCAATATATTAACTGCATAATACTAAATAACATTATGTAACGTCCATTTTTATAAATATTGTCTTTATTTATTCAAAAAGAACTTAATTCTGCTACAAAGGCAAATTTCAAAAACAAAGTAAAAATTAAGTGATGAAAAATCATTTAAACAAAATAACAGGTAACAGTTCATGTTTACTTGCGCAAAAAAAAAAAATACTTACCTTAAATTAATTATTTGCGTAACTTTATTAAAGCTAGCTTTTTTTGTTAAACCTTGCTTTTTTGAAATAAATATTATATGTTTGTGTTAAATTCACACGCCCATGTTCGGGAAATGGTAAACATAAAAACTAAGTTAAATAAACATTTTTAAAATTGTTATAATTATGATATCCCACTTAAGTATATATATATATATATATAT